>CM053585.1:259244029-259264195 GCA_028646515.1 Pseudochirops corinnae
TTTAGTTTACAAGATTCAGTTCCACAATCCCTTGAGTTTCAAATTTTCTCCCCTCCCTCTTCCCCCTCCCACACATGGCAACATGCAATCAAGTACAGGATCTGCAAATACTTTCGCATTGGACATTAGTCTGGTTGTATAGAAGGGTTGTAACCAAGGGAGTGAACAACGGGAAAGAGGAAAGAAAACCGAACATGGAAAAGAATGCTACCATGTATTGCTTCAGTCTCCCTTTAAACTCTGTTCTTTCTAGATCTTTCTCTGAATGTAGGTATCTCCTTCCATCCTGAGGCTTGCAGAGTTGTCTTATAGCTGTGCGTTGCTGAGAACAGTCTGGTTTATCAAGGTTGGTCGTCACACATACGTTGTGTCCATGTGTACAAATTTCTCCTGGTTCTGCTCTACTTGCTTTCTGCTTTAATCTTTTACCTTTTATTAACATAATTGGAGGCCTATGTTTTCAACTTCAATTTGATTCAACAATCATCAACATTTAGTAAATGGCCACTGTGTGCCAGGCGTTGTGCTGGTGACAAGCATCAATAAGTGATCTGTTACATGCCAGGGGCTAACAATAGAGATACAGAGACAGGAGTGGACAACTCTCACCTTTCGAGAGCTTATATTATACTTGGGATGAGTAATATGTATCCGGTCCAATCTGATAAACATTTATTATTTTGGCTACAATATGTCAGGCACTGGGCTAACTGCTATACAATTAATAAAAAGAATGACAATCCCAAACCTCACAGGATTATAATCTAACAGAAATAAATATGTAAATAAATGTAAAATCAATGGATGGGGGAAGAGAACAAATAGAATTAAATGCCCATCGTGCGCCCGACACTGTTCTAACTGCTTTGTAGATATTACCTCATTTGATCTTCACAAGAAGCCTGGGAGGTAGATTCTATAGTTAGCCCCACTTTACAAAAGAGGAAACTAAGGCAGACAGAAGCTAAGTGATTTACCAAGGTTTGACACATAGTCAATAAGTGTCTGAGGTAGGACTTAAATTCAGGTCTTCTTGCCTCCAAGTCCAAAGTAATTTCAGGAGGGGAATAGTAGGAGGAGGCCTGGTTCAGCTGAAACTTGACCTAAGCTCTGAAGGGAGCTGGGGTTTCTAACAGGCGGAAGTGAGGAGCCTGATAATTCCAAGCAGAGGGTACATTCTGCCAAAACCTGGCTCTGATAATTTGGCATCAGCATGACCCTTCATATTTGCTGAGTTTTGTTACCTATTAGTGTTGTCTTCATTGATGTTGTTGTGGTCTTTGAGTGCATCGATCTTTTGGCCCTATTTTTCTCTGTCACTTGATCCAAGTCTTCTATTTCTCCCCAAATTCTTCATTTTGATCTTTCTTTACAGTACAATGATATTGCACTATTTTAGTATAAAACAATTTCTTTAAACATTCCCCTTTTATTGGACATAGTTTGTTTTCAGTTTATTGCTTTAAAAATAATGCCGCAGTGATTCTTTTTGTAAATATGATAATTTCCTTCTTACTGACACCAATATCTTTGGGGATATAAACATAGCAGCATGTGACTGATTGAATAGAATAGATATGAATAATTTTGTAATTTCTCTTACGTTATTCTAATTTTTTACCCCAGAATGGTCAAACCAATGCAATGCTCAGTGTGAGCGTGCCTCAAATGTCACCCGACACATTCAATTTATCCATAGCTAAGCATTGTTGCTAATTATATTGGTGTAAGATAATACTTCAAATTCATTTAAAGGTATATTTATCATATTATTAGTGATTCTGTATATTTTTTTCAGATATTTACTAATAGTCTGTGTTTCCTCTTTGGAGACAAAAACCAGTGGAAAACACTGAATATGTAGTCAGAGGAGTTATTTCAACTTCTGGCTTAGCCACTTGGGAAAGTCACATAAACTTTGATGGGACAGGTTAAGACTTCTCATTTGTTTAAAAAAAAAGAAGAGGTTCGAATAGATGATTATCAAAGTTTCTTCCAGCTTTGCATCTTACGATTCTTCAAAAAGTGTTCACAATTTGTTGGAAAATGCTTCTTAGTTTTATAGACTTGTTTTAATTCCCTATAGATTTTACATATCAAACTTGTATCAGAGGTTTTAATGCAAGGTTCCTCCTCCCTCATCCATTTGTATGTTTCCTTCTTTTTGTTGAATTGATTTTGTTAAGTGTAACCATTTTTTAAAAACTTTGTACAATTAAAACTATAGATTATAATCTCCTCTATTATTTCTCTAGTTATCAATACTCCCTCTATCCGCAGTTTTCAGCAATACGACCTTCGGTTTTCCTTAAATCTTTAAGTGTAGCTGTGGTGCATAGTGATTGAAAGTCAGCTCAGATTATACCAGGGAAAAGAAATACTATCATGATAACTCAGGAAGGAGGAAAGGTTCTGCAGTCATGATCCAAGGCACAGGAGATTATGGCAGAGACCAGGTAGGAGGTCCAAGTTCTGAGTCTGGGCATTTGCACTTTGGGAATATAATTAGTAAACAGTACAGACAACTAGCAAAAGTTAGTTTATGGATTGTCTGAAAACTACAAGAATCCTAATGCCTTCTGTCCCTTTTTCTTGTAGTCAGTCAGCAACATTAAAGAAACAGCAGAGAATCCCAAGGGCTGAGGTCCATTTTGCTATTTTTTTTTCTTTCATTTGTTTCCCATGGCCACAGAACTCACCAATAATCCTCTCCTAGCTGATTGGTCCTCAGAAAGCAGATTCAGAGTAGGTCAGGACCACACTCAAAGCCTTTTGAGAACAGAAAAACTTGACAGAGCTCTTGAAGGAATAGCCTTCAAGAAGCCAGGCTTACCTCCATGTCACAGTGAGGCATCAGAAGAGAACTTTGTTAGAGAAGAAAAGGGCAGATTACCAAAAGTGTCTACACAAGCCAAAAAACCCAAACAAAACATGTGCTGAACTCCAACCAACCATGTTAGGCATTCAGCAGTCTCTGTCATCTCTCTCTATATAGTCATTCTAAAATCCTACTTCATTTTTAAAAGGAAGTAGGGACATTTATCCATCCATATTTGACAAGTTTTTATTAAAAACCTCCTATGTTCCATGAACCTACTGGGTTCTTGGGAAACACTGATAATATTGAAATAGGAGGAAACAACACGTACATAGAAAATTGAATGCAATCTGTATCTATTAATCATCTATTTGCTATCTATCTACATTTCTGTGTATGTATGTCAGTCATATATCTTAGATACAAAATAACTTCTGGGAGAGAGCACTCCATAACTGATGCTATCCAGGATAGGGGATTCTATCAGGCTAAAATTAGGAGGGAGAGGAGATGAGGTGAAAAGGAATGGTAAGAGTCAAAAACAGCTCTGGGATCATGAACTTGATAGGGATGATTATGATGCTCTCAACAGAAATTGGAAAGTTAGGAAGAAGCAGTGAGAGTTTGGGGGATGAAAATCATTCATTCTGTTTTGGATTAATTGAGTCTGAGACGTCTGGGTGACAAATCAGATGGTTTGGACTGACTCAGGAGGTACTTGCACAATAGTACTTACCTCTGTTCCTTGGGTGACCAAAGTTCTTATATTTGAAATGGTCCCTGATTAAGGTAATCCTCTTGTTATGGAAACCAGTTGGTGGCACAATGGGTAGAACACTAAGCCTGGAATCAGGAAAATCTAAGTTCAAATCTAACCTCAGACCTTGTGTGATCCTGGACAAGTCACTTAACCTGTGTCTGCCTCAGATTCAACAACTATAAGATGGAGATCATAATAGTCCCTATCACAGGACTGTTGTGTTGATTGGATGGAGTAATAATTGTAAAGCACTTTGTATGGTACCTCATATATAGTAGATCTTAATACATGTTTGTACTACCTTTCCCCTACCCTAATAGACTAATGTAAACATTTTGTGTTTATGATTCAGGAAACTGATTTTTTTTTATTACTGAGTGCACATAGAGAATATCTGAAGTTCCTTCCAGCTTTGAGATTCTGTATAACCTTGAGCATCATTAAGCACCTACTTTACTAAGGTCTGAGCTAATTTAATAGTTCTGTGCCTCAGTTTCCTTATCTGTATAAACAGGCAACTTGTTCTCTAAGATCCCTTACAATTTTAAATGCTATAATCTAGTTTGTTATGGGTCAGAGACTAGGGAATTAGACCAAGGTAGGATTAAAGCTTCTTAGATGAGTAGCTGGAGAAGGTACCTTTTGAGTGGAGAGGCTCATTACTTGTTACCTTCTTACTATAACGCCTTCCTCTTCTTGCCCATTTCAGTATAGATAGACAGAACAAGCTCCTTTCATTTCTAAATATGGAAATTTTGTTGAGGAGTTACGTCACTGATCTCCCTGGTTGTGTAGGACTTGTATGAGAGAGCTAAAAGAGGTCTAGATTTGTGCTGAGGACATGTGACTTCAAATCCCACTTCTACTACTTGAAACCTGTATGATTTCTGCAAAGTCACTTTATTTCTCTAAGACTCATTTTCCTAATCTTTTAGATGAGAAATTTGGGTTAGATGGTCTTGGAACATCTTTCCAGCTCTGATACCACATTCTTAACCCATGATCCCCAATATGGGAGGTCATTTAGGAGGGTGGGTGTTGATAGACAAGGAAGGGTTTTACATCCTTGCTTGTTGGGTCAGTTTAGTTGGCATTGCTCCGTCCTTGTAGAAAGTTAAGCTTTTTATAGTTAAGTGCATAATGGAAATGAAAGACAAACGGAAGAATTCTTTTGTCTGGTTCAAAATTCCCCTCTCCCTCAGACCTTGGGGAGAAAAGGTTCTTAAAACAAAATGAAATCACATTTAAGAATATGGTAAGCTTTTAAAAATGTAGAATCATTGGGTATGAAACTGGAGAGGAAGGTGAAAAGGATACTGCAAAAGCACCTTACTCAATTCCTTCATTTTACAAATGGTGGGAGATGGGGCCCAAATTTAAAGGAAAACAAGTTCGAAGAATTGAAAAAAAAAACTTTTCACTTATTTATTTGTTTATTTGCTTTGAATTTGCCCTGTTATTTCATCTGTGTAAAGAATTCTCTAGGGCAGAAACTCCCCCTACCAATTTAAATTGGTATCTAGTCTGTGTTTTATAAACTTGGAGAATTGCTTGCATGCATTGAGATATTAAGTACCTGTATCACAGTTGCATAGCTAGTATGCATCAGAAGCAACACTTGAACCCAAATCTTCGTGACTCCAGGGCTGGCTCTCTATCCACTACTGCGCAATGACTCTTTATTAAAATAGTAATATCATAAATTAATGATAAAATGTGAAGGCCAAGATAATGAACAAATTTGAGTTACGAGCAATTTTATAAGAGCATCTCTCTATGTAGAGAACATCTGCATTGACAAACATCACTCTTACGTGGAGTCTAGGTTTCTTTCTGGGCCTGGCTCATGCCAGGTAAAACAAGGTTATCAGTTTAAAGAAAGCTTTGCCAAGATATCCAACTAAACAAAGTCATCCAAGGGCCTTCAATAATGAAAGTGAAAAGAGTACTATAGGCCAATGAGCTTAAAGCTATAGCAAACATTTATTAAGTACCTACTGTATGCAGTGTCTATAATCAGTGCTGACAATGCAGGCCAGGTAAGACAGTACCTGCCTTCATGCAGTTTACTGTCTAGTAAGAAGACAAGACACTAACAGAGAGAACACTAATGTGCGTTGTCAAGGATGGTCCCAATTCTGGTGCTTGGGAAATTTACTTGTTGTCTGAAGTGCTCAAAGCCCAAGACACTCCTAACCCTGAGGTTTTTGTGTGTTTGTTTTCATTTTCCTGTTATCGATGTGCCCCTTCCTACCCACTCTCCTACATTTTCACTTCTACCTGGACTCTTCTCTACGTTTCAGGTGCCAGGAAGTAAAACATGCTTCATTAAAAACCCACAGCAAAACCCAAACTGTGCCCAAAACTCATTTCCAAACACAGAGTGCAGCTGCTTTCAAGCCACCGCCTAAGTCTCCTGACAAGAGGGAGTGTTCACAGCACAGCAGGCCTGAATGAGTGCCAAGGGGAAGGAAAATGGTTTAGGAGGAAAAGAGGAAAACAACAGAATGATTTCCCAATTGAGGAAAACACCCAACGTATTTTCTCTCTGTGTCAAGGATGTGTCCACATAGACCTGCTTTCAAAGGGAAAGGGCTGATACTCCACAAATGTGGCCGCTGCCTAGGATCTAATCTTGCAGCTTGGAGATGTTGGTGTTTTTTTCCATGATACCTCAAAATACCTTCTTCTTAATCCTCCCCAAATCCTAACACAAATGTAACGGTGTTTGTGCTTGGGGAGGGGTAAGTGTGTGGGGGATGGGGAGAGGGGTATAGAGTACTGCTTTAAAGGGAGATAGAAAACATAGGGGCAGCTAAGTGGCGCAGTGAACGGAACACTGGCCCTGGAGTCAGGGCCTGAGTTCAAATAAGGTCTCAGACACTTGATATACTTACTAGCTCTGTGACCTTCAGCAAGTCACTTAACCCCATTTGCCTTGCCTTCCCCCATCCAAAAAAAAAAAAGAGAGATAGAAAATATTATGATGAGCTATGTTTAAAAAAGTATTAAGCAAGGATAAATGGTTAGCAATTAGAAGGCTCACTGAAATTTCAGAAGGAAAGAGTTGTGCTTATACAAGAGTTGCATAGCTAGAAAGGCCATCCATCTAGTCCAACTCTGACCTGAGTAGGAATTCTCTCTACAGCGGCTCTAAATATGGGTTTGGTGAACTTGTTTATTTTTTTAAATAAAGATAGACAGATAGATAGATGGACTGTATTTTACTTTATTTATTGTTTTCTTTTGTAATCTGTTGTGTTTTACTTTAAGCATGTAATAGCATTGTTCTGAAAAGCGTTTCATTATTTTCACCAGGCTGTCACATGATCCATATTGCAAAAAAGGTTTAAGGAGCCCTGTTCTAGATCATCCCCCCAAAATGGTCACTCAACAGCTTCTTGAAGATCTCTAAGGATGAGGAACTCACTGACTTTCAAGGCAATTGAAAAACAAAAACAAAACAAAACAGGTTTTAAGTGACTACTCTGTGTAAAACCCTGTGTTAGGAACTAATGAAACAAAAGCATAAATAAAACATTCCCTGCCTGGTTTTGGATAGTTCTGTATGTTAGGAAACTTTGTTTCATTTTGTCTTACAAAAATCTGCACATCCGTATCTCCCATCCACTATTTCTAGTTTACTCAGTGGAAGCCAAACAGCAAATCCCATTCCTTTTCTATGATAGCCAATAAACTACTTGAGTATAGTTATCATGTTTTCTACACTCAAGGATCAACATCTCCATTTCCTTCAACCAATCTTCATTTGTCATGGTTTTGAGTCCTCTTACCATATTGGTCATCGTCTTGGACAGCACACAGCTAATCACTGTCATGTCTAAATTGTGACTGTTGAACTAAACATAAATTCTTAGATGTAATCTAACCAAGAAAGACACTAGTGATACACTAATTTATCTAGTTCTAGCCACTGTGTTTTTGATAGTAAATTAACACTAGCATTTTTGACTGTTCTGTCACTTTATTACTCATTGAATTTTTAATCTACTAAAATTTCCAGATTATTTCTCCCCTGCATCATTAGATGTCCTTGTAATTGAAGTCCTCTATTATTACTATATCGCTTCTCTGTGTCTGCTTTGTGAGTCTCTCCAGAGTTTTTCATTATTTTCCACATTTGGACCTCACTTAGTATTTTGTTTTAGAATTCTCTAATATATTTTCCATATCTATATCTGTGTCTATATCTATATATTCCAGCTATCCTCCAACTAAACTAAAATTCTTGAAGGCAGGGATTTTGTCTTATTTATACTTTATAAATTCCCCAATATCTTATGAAGTACCCGAGCCTATAGATAGTTAATCAGTGTTCATTAAATGAATGAATAAATGAATGAATGCCTCTAACTTGTGGTCTAATTTCTTCTTTTATCGAGGGAACCTATAAAATGTTCCCTCCATATCTTTTCTGCTTTCCCAATTATTCAACCCTCCTCAACATTTGTTTTCTCAGTCTTATGGTGAGACAGGAAAGTTTTATATGCCCCTTTGCAGTCTAAGGCTTACAGCCCAACTATTCGGAGGGGCTTGGCTGACAATCTCTGCCAGCTGTCCTGAGATGACGCAAGAAGATACAGATTAAAGGGTTGCATGGGGTTTCCAAGGCTACATATTTCTTTGTATAGCCTAGTTAATACAGGACATGTTAAACCCAGCTAGAGATTATGTTAGCACATCAGCATAAGACGGAGGAGCAAGAAGACATGGAATCACCAATAAAGGTTGACATTTAGGAGAGATAGTTTGTGTAGAGATAGAAGGGATGGGTTATATTAATATATCTTCTCTGTTGATCCAGGTCTTAGACTTTCCTCTATAATTGAATCCTGTCCATGGTAGCTGTTTTTTCTACTACTCTCAACCCTTGGTGCTAAACTGCCTTTATGTTTGTCCTTGCTTTGAATCTGATCTATAACCTTGCCTCAGAGGACAGGATGATCCTCTTCCCAGTCCAACCACATCAACATTTTAATATGGCACAGGAAAGAATAGTATCAAGTATGGTCTCCTTGGGGATGGGGGGTAAAGGTCTATGTCTTTTTCTATACTCGTCAAGGACCAGGATCTTTACAGAATACTAGGAAAGATAGGGGAGAACAAGCATTTGTCAATTGCTTACTATATGACAGGTACTGTACTAGGTGCTTTACAAATTTTATCTCATTTAATCCTCACAACAATTCATTTTATCATTGAGGAAATTGAGTCAAATAAGATTAAGTGACTTGCCCAGGGTCATGCAACTAGAAAATTTCTGAGGCCAGATTTGAACTCACATCTTCCTGACTCTAAGTCCAGTCCTCTATCTACTATCCCACTTAGCTTGCTTTAGGATCCCAAAAATGTAAGTACTTCATACCAGAAATAAAACCCTTTCTACATGTCTGACAAATGCTTATCCAAATTCTTCTCGATAAATTCAAATGATTATAAATACACTTATTTGCTGGGTAAGGCCACTGTGTTTCTAAAGGTTAAGAAGTGTTTTTTTGTTTTTTTTTTTAAGTCAAAAATGTGTTTCTCTCTACAATGCCAATTATTTGTTCTCAAATCTGCAAATAATGGAAATTTAGTCTTTCTTCTCTGGAGGCAGAATGGAGACCTGAAAAGCATCCTAGACTTTGAATCACAAGATCTGAATCTGAATCTCAGATAATAGCTTTATACTCTGTGTTTCTTGTCCTCAGGAAATTGAAGTACTTGTGATTATTGTCTTCATCTGCTGGTTTAATTTGACCTCTGGATGAAAGTACTAAACCTTCAACCTCTAGCTTTCCTTAGCATTGTAATGTTAATGGATGTAAGATCTCCCCTGCACATCTAATAGCCTTCATGTGGAGTCCATTAAGGGAAGCTTGCTCAGGGGAGGCTTGCTTCTAAGCCTTTTGCTAATTTCTAGTTAGTCACTGAGTCAAGGATTGTGATGTCTTCTGGCTCTGGGAAGTATATATATACATACTCTGAGTCGGGTATTTTGCTTTGGGGTCTTGCTTATGAGAAGGATCTTGTGATTACCTGGTAGAGATTCTGAGTAGCTGTATGTTTAGAGCTCCCTGACTGCTCAGATGTAAAGGCTTTCTCGATTCAGGGTTGTATGTAAATTGTATAGTTGATTCAGGCAGTCAGAACCCTATCTACTGGTCTTCATTTCTCTGACTGTATTTTCTCTGAAGTGTAAGGTGCTGACTTTTCCCCTGAACTAGTGAATGTAATTAAAAAAGATTGTTGATCCCTTAAACAGCTATCTTTCCTAGCAAAGCAGATCTAAGAACCTGTGTTAGCAGCCATCCTAGGTATGCCAGTGTGGTTGCCACTATAAGCATGTGTTAAGTGCTTTGCACTACAGGGATCCAAATGACATTGTTTTCACTGGGGAAAGATTCCATAATATGAAGAAGCAATTTTATGTGTGTTTTGGTGGATCCATATAACTTGATGTCATTCATGTACATTCAAATTAATCAAGTGATTAATCAAATGGTTTGGTTCAACTATGTTTAATTTGCAAGTCATATTGAGTTCTATTTGGAAGACGTGATAATGGATTTAAAATTAGAGGAACCATATTGAGGTTTAAATATCTCCCTGAAATCAACCAAAATAAGAAACCAAAAAAACCAAATATGTTGTATATCAATTATTCTTAATGTTGTTGTGCTGGTTTTATGTTGTAAACTGTGACTATTGTTTTTTATGTGGAAGTTAAATATTCTATCTTTTTCATTATATTGGGTTTATTTTGAAATGTTCATGATAGGAGACAAAAAACAACGAATATAGAACTGAATCTAAGTCTTCATAATAATCAATAAAGGTAATATCCATGTTATTACTCATCCAAGCAATTCATTCAATATTTACCAAACTGATAATAATTTACTCTTTATACCTCAAGGTCATTTGAGCATAGCTAACTATCAAGGTAGATGGAGTCAAGAAGACCTGAGTTCAAATCTGACCTCAGATATTGACTAGCTTGGTGAGCCTGGGTAAATGTACTGTTAATAGAATATAAGATCTTCCCCATTCATTAATAGGCCTATGTGACCACATGTTCAGTCACTGATGTCTTGTTGCTTTCATAGCTATGGTACATTCTGAATCACATAGAGCTCATTGGGGGAGGAATTTGCCTAACAAGGAGCTTGCTTACCGGAAGGCTTGCTTGTAGGAAGACTTTCACACCTTTTGGTACTAAGCTGATGAGGCACTGAGTCATGAGGTTTGTGGTGCCTTCTGACTGAGCCTATTAGTTGAAAACTATATATACTGGGAGGCTGGTATTTTACTTTGGGGTTCGCTTATGAGAAGGACCTTTTGATTCCCTGGATAGTACTCTGAGTAGCTATTTGTTAAGAGCCACCCGACTACAAAGGTTTGTGCTCTCCCAATCTGGTGATGTATGTAGGTGGCTGTATTACTTTATTCAGACAGTAGGAGCCCTGTCTGTTGAATCTCTGTGCTAATTTCTCTGTTTGTATTTTCTACTTATCTCTGTGAATTAAAGCAAGATTGTTGACCCCTTTAACAGTTGTCTTTCCTTTAGCAAAGAAGATCAAAGAACCTGTATTCACAGGCCACCCTGGGTATGCTAGGGTGCTTGCTATTACTGTAAGTCACTTAACATTTGTTTGCCTCAATTTCCTTAACTGTAAAGTGAAGATAATAATAGCACATACTTCCCTCAGTTGTTGCAAGGATCAGATTAGATCATACTTGTAAAATTCTCAAGCACTTAACACAGTGCTTGGCACCTAATAGGTATTATACAATTTTTCCTCTTTGCTCCTCAGACTAGATAGAGATAGACAGAGATAGATATAGATATAGATATAGATATAGATATAGATATAGATATAGATATAGATACGGCAAGAGATACAGATACAGACATGGACATGGACATGGACATGGACAGGGACAGGGACATGGACATGGACATGGACATGGACATAGACATGGATATGGATATGGATATGGATATGGATATGGATATGGATATGGATATGGATATGGATATAGATATGGATGTATGTGTAGATTTTTTGAGTCATACAAACTCTGAATGCTTTGTATAAAATTAATAAATATATAGTTGGCCTTTATTTGGAGCACTCTCTTGCATTTTCATCTTGTTTTAGTAGATAGATGGTACTTTCTGTTAAGACAAGTGGGATCATGCTTGTATCTGAGAGGAAGCTGGTAAAGCACTTGGCTAGGATGGTATGAGTATAGCAGAGGTGGAGGTCCTCTTCTAAGCCTAACACTAGTATATTTTGTTTTAACCCTCTCAGAATAGTTGGGCCTATAATTCTGGATCTTATCCACATTACAACTTTTCAGTTTTGTAGAAGAGCTCAAGTTTCAGTCACCTCCCCTGATAAAACTATTCTGTGGTTCATTATTAACTATGCATATGCTTTTTGTTTTGAGTTTGATCAAAACTTCATTTCTGTTGAAGTTCTTGCAAATGCATAGAAGACTAGAAATTTTTTAAACACACTCCTTCTTTGGGGGTCCTCTCTCTCTCCCTCTCCCTTTCTCTGTCTGTTTCTGTCTGCCTTTGTTGTCTCTGTGTGTCTCTTTCTCTGTCTCTGTCTCCCTCCCCAGCCCCAAGTCTTTGCTTCTTTAGTATCTGCTAAAAAGTTTTGGACTGATGAATTGTTAATGTGTTGACTCCTTGTATCATCTGACTCTTTTTACTTCTGTTTTTGATGGTAGATTGAAGGAATCTAGAATTTCTGATAGACTTTCATTTTCAAGATTCCACTTCACCTATTTCCTTTTTGTTCACTTTTGTTTGATGATATATATGATGTTCAAGTTATCTACTGGATGCATCAGCTAGATATTTATGTAATATCTGTGCTTTCTCAAATGTCGTCTTTGCTCTGTCACTGTTATTGTTGTAATTATTAACTGTTCTTATCTTTGTCATAGATGTTCAGAGAATAATGATCTATGACAGGTTCCTATTCTATTATTCTTTTATATTTAGTGTTCTGTGAGTATTTCAAAGGTCAATAAGGTGACTTTTTGTAGTTAGATAAATAGAAGTATTAGGTGATAAACTCATCCTCTTCAGGCTTTCTGGTAGCATCTTCAGTACAACTCAGTCATGTGCCAAACAATAGGGATGATATGTACTTTGTCTTAATTCCAGATGATTTTGATCTCTTCCATTAGGTCTCTATATAGAAAACATTTTGTTCCAGACAGTTAGAACATTATGGGTATTTGGCATGGCAACATCTATTAAAATTATTGTTCTTAATTGTTTATGGATAAATCTTATTTTGATATAATATGGAATGTTAGGCTGAAGCTTTAAATGACAAACAGAAATGTGTACATTTTATCTCAGAGGCCATAGAATCACCAGAAACTTCTTGAGGAGAGTAGTGATGGGGTCAGACCTGTGGCTTAGCAATATCAATTTGACAACTACTTTAGGGGATGGATTAGAGAAGAGAAATGCTGAAAACAGTGAGAACCATTATGAAGCTGCTGCAATAGTAGTTCAAGTAAGAGGTGAGTAGGTGCTGGGCCCTGGAGTGCAGGGAAAGATCAAGAGATTGGATCTCTCAGAGCCTATGGACTGAGATATCTTTGAGTGAATGCAAGAGACCTTCCAATTCCTTCAGCAAAAATGAGGTAGCAATGAAAACCTGCCTCATCTCTATGTCAGCTCAGACTTTTTTCTTGGGGATTGGGCAATTCTGTGTTTACATTTCCAGTGACTGCATAGATGACTTGTTAGAAAGGAGCAAGGTGGTGGGAGACATTTTCATTCACAAGGGCCTGATCCTCAGACACGACTAGCACTGTGTAATTCATACAAGCAGAGATGTGAGGCTGCAGGAATATATGGTGACTGCTAATTGTGTATATGAACATGCTTAATTAACCGTGATACCACAAATCTGTTCATTCATTGAATAGATATTTCCCAAACTTCAGACAATATTTAAGAAATCTTTCTCACATCAAGGACTAAAAGATTCCCTTTTTTGTAATACTATTCATTTTATTTTAGGTTTTAACACATTATTCTGAGGAGTCCATAGGTTTTACCAAATGGTCTATAACACACACACACACACACACACACACACACACACACACACGCACACTAAGAACCTCTGTTCCAGGGGAATGCAGCCTAAAACTTGGCTTCCTGTCCATCAAAAGTATCAGCTACTCTTGTTAAACTAGTCCAGAGTCAGTTTTATTTCTTGTGCTGAGCAATCATAGAAATAGTAAGGAAGCATAGTATGTAATGGGGGGGAAGAGCATATGAAGTGGATTATTTTTCATGAAAACACTCAATTGCAGAATAGCTCATTCTGAAAGTGAGATGGAAGACTAAAGGATTCTTAAAATGATGCTCAATGATATCCTGGTTCTGAGAGTGAGCCTCTAAATCTGGTTGCATCTCAGGGAAAAAGGGCTAAGGATGTTGTCTTAATTAGACTTTACCGATCATAGTGTTATATACAGAAAAGACACCCCAAAATATTTGTTGTATTGCATTTTATTGGCGTAGATCTTGAAAGGTCATCTGGTCCAATTCTCTACTCTCAGTGGATGTCTGGTTCACTTGAGACAGATGATCATATCTCTTCTCAAATGTCACTAGAATTAGAATCTATACACTCCCTCAGTCCCTTATTACTGGGCTTATTACCCTGTTGGTTAAGTTGTTCCTCATAGAATCCTGCAACTTAAAACTAGAAGATCATCTTTTTTTCCAAATCTTTTTAACAGTGCAAAAGGCCAAAACTGTATTAGCCTGATCCTTAAGGGAGCAATGTGCTTAGAGTTTAGAGGAAGGGTCATTTCCCTTGAACATCATATTCCTTACCGTAATCCTAACATCATGGTGGCCAAGTATGACCTTCAAGTCATCTTTCCCTGCACTTATAATCTGGCCATTCCTTTCCCATCCTGTATATGTATTGTCTTTTTTTTTTAATGTCTCAAATAAACACTCTGCCCTTTTCCTTATTTGAGATCATCCTGTTTTTGTGGGATTTGTTTTTTCCCCTGTTGGTCAAGGTTGTTTTGAATTTTAGTCTTGTCTTCCAAAGTATGAACAGACTCATCGAATGTAGTATCCTCTGTCATTCTGTTGAGTCAGTTCTTGAGTCCTTTATGTAAGCCCTAGATAAATATATTAAAAAGAACAAGTACCAGGATTGATTCTGATGGGTCAACAATGAATGACTAATTGCTCAGCATTAGTTTTGACAACATGTAAACAGCTGTAGAACTGTGCAATATTGTGATGATTGAGTGAACACCGTTAATGGCCTGCAGTTGTTTACTGAAAGAAAGAGCATTGTTCACAAGATGCACACATTCATTCAACCAAGTAATCAAACATTTGTTGAACCCCTAGTGAATCTTCCCCAATGTCTAACATAGTACATTACACAAAGATAAATAAAACATGTTCCCTGCCCCTAAGGAGGTTACAGTCTAATAATTAAATATGTGATATGCTAGAGTTATCTGCAGGTAAATACTGTGAGTTCAGATGAGAGATAAATTACTTCCAGCTAGGATAGAGGGAGTTGCTTGTTTTTTTTTTTTTCTTTCTCATTTATTGAACTGATATCACTTGACCTCCCTGCTTTACTGTTTCCTCATCTGTAAAAATGAGAGTTGAACCAGAGGGCCTCTAAGGACTCTTTCAACTATAAGTCTGTGATCTTATTTGCCTATGATTGTAGAAGTATTGTGCAAACAGATATCATATCTTATAAGAGCTGTTAATCAAATATTGGTCTAATTTTAAGATTTTTGAGCTAATTTTGATGATAGCCAGATTTCAATTATGAATGCCTTCATTAAGACTGATATCTGCTTTTGTAAGTTAATCAGAACAATCTATGGTTTTAGGATGTATGTATTCAGTTCATCATTGAGAAGCTTTCTTATATAGAAGAAATTTGCTTCAAGTTCCTGAGGTTCCAGAAGTAACTACTCATGTTTCCAGGGCATTTTTGTTTTGTGACTGAGGAATGGTCTTTAGGTACTCACTCTCTTCAAAGGCCTAAATATGAGGTCAGACACTGGCTAAAATGGTGCCTCTTGGGTCAAGGATTTGTCTTTAGAGATGAAGTTAGGCTCAAATACACACCAAATTGGAGATTGAATATGTGGAGTAGTGGAAAGAACCTTAAATTGGGAGTTAGGAGACCTAGGTTTCCATCTTAGTTCTGTCTGTAGGAATCGGACCATAAACCCTTAATCTTTGAGCCTTATTTTCCTCAGATGAATGAAAAAAAGGGGAGGGTAAGTGAACAAGAGGAATGGACCATCTTCAAATTTTCTTCTACCTCTAATATTCTAATATTCTATGATTCTTGATAGTACAAAGCAAGAAAAAAATGATTCTTGGCACCCAGTTCCTACCTTCTGAAGTATCAAATCAAATTGAATTCTCAAGGTCATCCTTGTTCCAGATCACTTTATCTTCTGCTTCCTCAACTTTCCTGCCTTCTTTTCCTGCTTCCTTTTCCTTATTTCCCAATCCAACCCATCTCTTTTACCCCACACATATACTGGGACAATATAAAGCTAAGGGAATTGAGAATCATGGAGACTACTGAGAGGCTCAGTGCACTAATATAATGAATTTATCTGGGTCAGAATGATTTTAACTCTCAAGGACAAAGCAATCTATTTCAGAGACACACACACACACACACACACACACACAGATGGAGACAGAGACATGTCCTATTTACCCTGGTAACCATTATCTGATGGAATAGGATGCCAGGAAAGATGAACCTGATTATTCTAGCATGATGGATCCTACGTTCAGAGAACTGCATGAGTTTGGGGATTTTACAAATACAGGCTCTTATTAACATGGACGAGGAGCTTTGGAAAATGAAGAACAGGTTGTATTCAGGAAATCATACCCAAAGCTTCCTATAAGCTGAGATCTATATGTCTGTCACCAACCTATGTTTAGACATTTTAGTTGGTTAAGTGATAAATGGAAATATTAGTTTCAAAATATTGATTAGTATGTTGACTTAATAGAAAACTTAAATGCAGAAATACCAAGTCACATTGAGTACATTGAATTCAGGCTTAATACATTTTACAGGACGAATGTATTGTCCCTGATTTGGAATGAGGACTTAGGTGCGAGTCCTAATTTTAGAACCTTACCTTGAGTAATATTGGAAAAGTCATAATCCTATGCCTCAGTTTCCTCATCCATAAAATATTTTTTTGGGAAAAAGGAGGTGGATCAAGTAACCTCTAAATTTCCTTTCAGTTTTAAATCCATAACCCTATAACTTTATGATCAGTAATTGTGGGAGGAAGGGTGCATCTGAGATGCAAGCATGCATCTGACCAATGGGGCCTCAGGCAGGAGTCAGGCTGCTCCCTTCTGGGTGCTTACAGCCATCAAGCACACCACTTGGGTAGATCTCACCAGTGTAGACAAGTCAGCTGCCCTGAGTCTCAAATTTCAACTTCCTCATAGGCCTAAACAAAGAGATTACTTGGTAGAAATGAAATTATGTTTCCTGATAACTTCCTTATCACTGTGGGGAAGTCCAGCCTGGTCGCTCATTGGTCAAACCTGCCCATGAGGCAGGAGGAGATAGCTAACACATTGACTGTGTCAGAAGTCAGCCTGGAGTGTGGCACTGCTCAATGAGAGCTGAATTTCAGACTGGCCTCTAGCCAGGAAGTCAGTTGCAGAGACAAGAATTTCTCCAGAATCAGTGTTTTACACTTGGATTCTCTGGCCAGATGGGCAGCATCTGGGGATGCACATTATGATAAACTGTTCTGAAAGAAGCCTTTGATAAGGCTCTAGAAACAGCCCTACTTCATGGAGCGCTTTTAAGACTGAGAACACCTTGTGGGCCACATACCTAAGTGTCTCAGGTGGGTAGACAATATGCCTTCTTGGCAGAGATGAGATTGTGCCAGAGGCATCAATCCTTTACTTTCCTTTTTGTCTTTCTACTACTCAGTAATTCACTGCCCTCCACCTTCAACCACTGATAGTAGCCCTTCCTTATAACAAATAAAGACAGTCAAGCAAAGAAAATAAACCCAACAGCAACATTTGAAAATACACATCTCGTTCTTCACCCCTGGTCCATCAGGTTCATTTCCTAATGGGAACCTCTGCCAGGAGGCTTTGCTTCCTAGGAGGAGCCCCCAGCCCCTGACGAACTTACGGTTTTTCAGGAAGGACAGGCCTCTTCACAGACATGCTCTGGGAGGCAGGTGGTTATGGCCAGTTGGTCTTGAGAGGCAGCTGAGCAAAGGCATCATCTCCAAAGGGTGATAGAAATATTGATAATTCTTGTTGATGTTGTTATTATTCTTTTCTCCCCTCCATTATTCCTTTCCCTTTTTCAAGGGAAAATCTGCTTCCCTAAGGTCCCAAGGAGGGTCCCCAAGACATCATCCTTTTAAAACAAAACAAAAACAACAAAAAAAAAATCTAAGAAGCCACTGAGGAAATTGTTGCATTCTAGACCCCATCTCCATGTTGTTCAGGAGTGAGTGAACCACAGGCATTTCAAGTTGGTAAAAAAAAAAACCCCTTCAGGATCTTTGCCAAGAAAGCCCCAAATGAGGTCATGAAGGATCAGACATGACTGGGAGAACAACAAGCCATCATTTTATAGATAGGGGTTGAAAGATTCAGTTCAGTGACTTGCCCAAGGTCATATAGTTAATAAGTAGCAGAGATGAGACTTGAACCCAGGTCCTCTGACTCCAAATTGAAACCACTTTCCATTGTATCATGCTGTTTCTCCACAGGCGATAAGTGTCAGAGGTGATATTTGAACCCAGGTCTCCCAAATTTTTAGGTCCAATGCTCTAGGTCCTATTTCATCTTATTCGCCATTCGATGGAAATCCACATTGCCGAATGGCCAGTTTTAAAATTCCAACTTTTGGCCTGTAAGGGATACATGCCTTCCAAGGGAGTTTGTGGTAGATCAGACTTAGGAACAAATGAAACATTTATTTTGTTTTCATCGTTCAGCTGTGACCAACCCTTCATAGCCCTGTTTGAGGTTTTCTTGGCAGATCCTGGAGTGGTTTGCCATTTCCTTCTCCAGCTCATTTTACAATGAAGAAACCGAGGCAAACAGAGTTAAGTGATTTTCCCAGGATCACACACCTAGTAAGTGTCAGAGGTTGGATTTGAACTCAAGTCTTCCTGACTCCATGCCCAGCTCTTGACCCACTGCACCACCTAGCTGCTAAGTGACTGCAATTGTGCAAATTACTGTACTAAGTACTAACAATACAAGAAAAGACAGTTTGTGCTCTTAAGGGGCTCATATTCTAATGGGGAAACAACAAAATGAAAAGGTTCAGTTCATGTAGAAAGTGGGATTTTTGAATCTCAGAGGCAGAGTGACTCCTGTGACACCATGTCACCTAGTGCCTACATCTCCCCAGGAAGGGTAAGATCTTAGCTCATCTGTATAAAAGATAGTCTAAGAATAAGAACAGAAAATGCATTAATTACATCAGAAGAAAAGCTTTGCTAAGTCCTAGAACCTTAGCATCTGACCAGGCTATGAAAGACAGACTCAGGCAAGGGAGAGTCGAACTTTGAAAACATTTAACTTCCAGCTGCCACAGTGAGCTGGTCGTTTAAAAGAGGAAGCTTCAGTTTCCATTTAAACTCTGTTCTTTCTAGATCTTTCTCTGGATGTAGATATCTCCTTCCATTCTGAAACTTGTAGAGTTGTCTTATAACTGTGCGTTGCTGAGAAGAGACCAGTTTATCAAAGTTGGTCGTCACATATATGATGTACAAATTTTTCCTGGTTCTGCTCTTCTTACTTATCATCAGTTTGTATAAGCCTCTCCAGGTGAATATGAAGACCATCTCCTCCCCATTTCTTATAGCACAATAGTATTTCATTATATTCATATACCACAACTTGTTCAGCCATTCCCCAATTGATGGGCATCCCCTTAATTTCCAGTTTTTTGCCACCACAAAGAGAGCTGCAATAAATATTTTTGTACATATGGGTCTTCCTCCCACTTCTATGATTTCTTTGGGATACAACCCCAGAAGTGGCATTACTGGGTTAAAGGTATGCAATTATTTATAGCCCTTTGGGCATGGTTCCAGATTGCTCTCCTGTATGGTTTTATCAGTTCATAGCTCCACCAACAATGCATTAGTGTTCCAATTTTTCCACATCCTCTCCAGCACTTGTCATTTTCCTGTTTTGCCATCTTAGCCAATCTGGCTGGAGAGACGTGGTACCTCAAAGTTGTTTTCATTTGATAAACTGGACTCTTCTTAGCAACGCACAATTATAAGACAACTCTACAAGTCTCAGGATGGAAGGAGATGTCTACATTCAGAGAAAGATCTAGAAAGAACAGAGTTTAAATGGAGACTGAAGCAAACTACATGCTCTCGTTCTTTTCCATGTTTGGTTTTGTTTCCTCTTTCCCATTGTTCACTCCATCGGTTACAACCCTTCTTTACAACCAGACTAATGTCCAATGTGAAAGCATTTGCAGATCCTATA
>CM053585.1:259264695-259282768 GCA_028646515.1 Pseudochirops corinnae
ATCCATCCTGCCCTACCAAAAAGTGACATAGGAGAGAATAGACTGGGGTAGGGGGGACATACTGGGATGGCTGTTTTGGGGCAGTGGGTGCGGGAAAGACGGGGAGAAAATATGTAACTCAAAATCTTGTGGAAATGAATGATGCAAATTATAATAAAATTTAAAAAAAAATTAAAAAAAAAAAAAGAAAAACTACCACTTAGTAAACTGCTAGTGCATTCTAGACTAGGGTTATTTCAGAGTCTCTGCTTTTGTCAGTTCTGCAGTGATCTAAGAGTTACTTTTCAATTATCTCCATAAAATAACATATTTCTGGAAACAGACATATGCCAACAAGCAAAATAATCCTTCTATTTAAAAATTAGCTAAATTCATTTGTTTATGTATATATTTAAGAACATATATATGTATACACACATATATAATATACTTATCTATCTATCTATCTATCTATCTATCTATCTATCATCAATCCATCTAATCCCCAACAGTTTGTTTTATTACCAAAATAGTGCAGGTCGTTTCTGATTAACTTTCTTTGATTCTACCCTGTGAGGGTTACTCTATCACTGTGAGAGTTTCAGGGGGTGTACCATTCATAAGGATAAATTGGCATGTTGTATTTTAGAGAAATAAAACACATACCTTCCATGACATCCCAGCAACCAATGACCCCCTGCTCAGTGAGTCAAGGCAAGCTCTTTGAAAATAAATTAATAATATCTCAGTGATATGCACACCCCCCAGCATGGGACGAGACCAGAAGTTTTCATTTAGATGTTTTGCCTTTCAATAAGTACATCCATAGTTCCCAATGTAAAAGGCTGGAAGTTGTGATATATGATACACATTAATATGTGCACACATGTGTCTAGGTATGTGTTTATATATGCATATATGCATAGATATGTGTAAATATGCAGAAATATAAAGAGAGAGCTAAGAAGAAAGGAAAAGGAAAGAGGGGGAGAGAGGAAGACAAGAGCAGATCAGGGACATATGTGCATGTATGTGTGGTATTTATATATGTGTATGTGATATGTATGTATCTGTATATTTGTATGCTAACATGTGGATATTCCCATTAAATAGATGGAAAAGAACCAAGTCACTTGGAGGTAATGAGAAGTGTTCCAAGGCTCCAGATGCTGATGAAATTTATTTACAACCCAGGGGTTCATGGCTCCTGAATCAGTACTCAGTGATGCATCAATAACCAAAGACAACATGCTGAGTCAATAAGTGTTAGCTCATTTGTGCCTACTGTCTGTTACCAAGATTGTTCTGGGGCTCAAGAGAATATAGGAGGCTTCCTCAGAGTGATATGAAATGGCCAGATCCAGGAGAGCAATTTACGTCATAGTTACAAAAATACAAAGGGGCAAAATGAAAGCTGTCAGAGAACTCTGATCATGCACTAAGTATTAGTGACATTTGAGGACGGATGGTGAAGCATGACTGTCACTTTTTGGCAAATAGATTTTTGAAATTTCAGTGTGGACTTAGGCAAGTGTTCAGAATTGGCTGATGTGTTGCTGTGTTTTGTTGAACATACTTGTTACAAGGGAAAGATTCTATTGGGCAGGAGGTAAGTCATTGGAAACTCAAAGTGATATGAAAAATAGATTTAATAAAATATTAGGAGGAAAAATTTTTTAGAGAAACTCCCTTCCCTCAAGATGGTTTCATTTTTGAAGAGATATGACTCACAAACATAAAAGCATAAGGAAGTGCCTTCATGAAGATTAAAATAAGAATGCATCCTTTTTTAAAAAAAATTGAATTTATCTAATTAAATGAGCATTTCCATAACATAATTTTTGAAATGACTATACATGAAACTGCAAATCTACTATGCATAATTTTTTATTCCTTTCAAATATACAACAAAACTTTCAGGTAAATTTCTTTTTTTTATTCTCTTCCTCTCTACCTCACCCCAGTCCATATGTTCTAAAATGTTTATAGTAGCTCTCTTTGTGGTGGCAAAAAACCTGGAAATTGTAGGAATGCTTCCTTTTTCATGAAGACTTCTTCATGATTTCCCTTTGGCAACAACATTCCACCTGGGACCTTCCATAGCATTTTATTTCGCAATCCTCAAATGTGTTTATCTTAAGATTCCATGGATTTAGAAATTGAAGAAGGTTCAAAAGTAATTGAGTCCAAACCTACTATTAAAGGACATGGCTATTAACAATGAATTGTGTTTAATGTATGGTACGAAATTGAAAGAGAGGATACTAATTCAAAGGCATGAGAAATTGTTCCCAATTCATGATGGGGAGGAAACCTTTTACAAATTACTCAATTGTTCTAAGATTCAGTGTACTCCTCTTTGTAATGGAGGTAACAATATCTATAGTACTTATCTTACAAGGTCAATTTCAGGAGCGAACAACAGTTAATAATAAAAACTAACATTCATAGAATGCTTTAAAATTTCCCAAAATGCCTTACACATAATGTGCCATTTAATCTACAGATATTTACTAACCTCCCATTTTGTAGACCAGGAAACTAAAGTTAAGTGATTTGGAAGGGTTACACAGTTAAAAAGCAACTGAATCAGAATTTGAATTTGTCTCTTTCTGACTCCTTTCCAGCAATTCATTCAACATGACACTCAGCTGCCTAAATGATATATTGCATGCAAAACTTTATGTAATTTTTCCCAAAAAAAGTAACTAGAGAAGTACTCTTGATCCTTCAAGCAGTCAGGACCCCAGAGGAAAGGAATGTCATTATTATCGATAACCCAGTTATTCAGTCATATCATATCCATGATTCTTATCTAAGAGGAAAACTCTTTCAGTCTCTAGTTGAGCCACATCTACTGGGACATAGTTTTTTTTTTTTATATTATTTTGTTTATCCTCATTCTTTTAAGATCAATGGATTAAAATCATTCTTTAATTAGATTTGGAAATACATAGTAAGAACTGAAGCATTTATCACATGTAACATAAACTGCATGTATGGTCCATTCTATTCCTATATTAAACCCCTACTAAGACAGAAATCCACTTTTAAGTTGGAGACAGTCTCCCTTCCCATCTGTTTCACAGACACTTAAACATGATGGGAGGAGAGAGCTAAGGTTCAGCATATCATAATAGATCACTCATCTACCTATGAAATGGGAACTGTGCAAAGGTAGTTAACTTATGAAAGGACTTTGAAGAAATATCCATGATTCTCCTGGTCATGTTCCAGGGGGAGACTACAACATAGAACCATTTATTCCTCTAGCATCACAGGAACTCTGCTCTACCATGGATTTGACACTCCACTAGGATCTGTTTTGGTTAGCTGGTTGGTTGGTTAGTTGGTTGGTTGGTTGGTTGGTTGGTTGGTTAGTTGGTTGGTTGGTTGGTTGGTTTTTTCCCTTCCTGTATACCTCTGTCAGCACTGAAATAGGATCTTACCCCAGTCCAGGACTAGAATTAACACATTCCTATTGCTAGCTATTATTAAGCAATAGAAAGCACAGATGTGAGCTTAACCAGACATAACAGAACAGGATCAGGATCAGAGGACCATGGTCTATATCAAGCTGAAAAAACCTATGTGTAGTTGGTGAGAACCCCAGAGCCCAGTCAACAATCCTTTTACTTCCTGCCTCTTTGGTGGAGCACTGCCAGAGAAAACCCTGCAGCCTTTTAGTATCAGAGTATTTCACTTCCCATTTCCCCTTTGACCAGGGAAAAAAAGGGGAAAGATATTCAAATACCTCTCCCTTCCCCAAGTTCTAGTCATCGAAGTCTGTAATTAGAAACCTATTTCCTTTTCAGCATTTCTTGGTATGCCTGTCCTGTTTGAATCTACTATTAAAGGACATGGCCATTAACAATGAATTGTGTCCAATGTACGGTTCGAAATTGAAAGAGAGGATACTAATTCAAAGGCATAAGAAATTGTTCCCAATTCATAATGGGGAGGAAAGAGATCAAAATAGAAAGACAGTTTTCTTTAGTTTAGGTAGATTTTAGCTTATTCCTTCATAGAGAACTAATACAAATATATGTAGGACCAAGATCCATTCCCAAATGGGTCAGTAGCTAAAGGATAGGAATCAACAATTTTAGCAAGCAGAGTTATGAGCTACCAACAACCATAAAAAGCATGACCTGAATTACACTGCTAAGAAAACTAGAAAGCCAAAGAACTCCGAGGTTTTAGTTTTTGCCCAGAAAATTGGCAAATGTGACAAAAGATGAAAATAGTAAATATTGTGTGGGTTAAATATATATATATATATACATACATACACACACATATATACATATATATCTATGTCTATATGTACACACGCATATGTATCCAAATGAAAACAATTTTGAGGTTTCCCTTTACATCCATCAAATTAGCAAAGATGAAAGATGAAAAAAGAATGGGAGTCAATATTGGAGGGTCTATGGGGAAACAAGAGCACTAATTCCTGAAGATATGAATTGGTCCAGTCATGTGGAAAAATATTTCTAAATTATTCTGAGAAAATTACTTAAATATCCATATACCTTGATTCAAAGGCCCCATGAGTCAGAGATAAGAGGAAATAACCTACATACACCACAATATTTATAGCAGCATATAGTAGTAGCAGCAGTAGCAGTAGCAGCAGCAGCAGCAGCAGCAGCAGCAGTAGTAGCAGCAGCAACAGCAATAGCACTAGTATTTGTAGTAGTAGTAGCAGTAGTAGTAGTAGTAGTAGTAGTAGTAGTAGTAATAGTAGTAGTAAACTGAAAACAAAGTAGATTGCACTAATTAGGAATTGACTAAATAGACTGGTATGTGAATCTTGCTGAGTCGTAATAAGCAAAGAATATGAAGAATATAAGGAAACATAGCAGGGGTTAGATGAACCTACTCAAAATGAGTTAGTTATATCAAGGAAAACAGCGTTTCTCTATATCTACATCTACATCTACATCTACACCTACAACTACATCTACCTCTCCATCTCCATCTCCATCTCCATCTATCTTTCCGCTACAACAAATAAATGGAAAGAGAGGGAGAAGATAATGTTTAATGTTGCATCATGAAAATGACCACCATGCATGATGTTGAAGAAGAGATGAGTAAATAGACCTTTCCCATCACTTTGCAGAGGCATCGGCTGATTGCAGAACATGACATATATCATCAGACTCAGTTGATATGTTGACTAGTTGTGTTAAAGTGTTTTGTTTTGTTTTTCTTCTTTTTCTTCTTTGTTACAGTGGATAGGCCTCTGGGGAGGGAAGGATGATGGGATATATTTGGAAAAGGAGGTGATGTAAAAACACAGGATACTAATACACTTTTAACCAAGAAAAGTGATGTTTCTTTCTCATGACAACACAATTAGTAACTGTACAAGATAGGATTCCAGTTCATGTCTCTATGCTACAGAACCAGTTCTCTAGAGGCCATACCATGATGCTCATTTGATTAGGACTTCAGGGTAAGTCCTCTTGTGTGTACGGGAATGAGGCACCCCAAGGAGTCAGTGTTGTATTAGTGAATCTAAAAAAAAACAGTCAGAGATTCCCCAATCATGGACCTCTTCTGTGTCCAAAGATGGCCTCAGAGACAATACTTCATAGCCATTTGGCCCAACCGAACACAGGAACAAATGAGCAAATGGTACTGCAGTGAGCACAGAGTATTCCTTTTTCATTTCCTCTCCATAGGCAATTCTGTCAGGTCTTTTCCAGATTCATCTGTTCAAATAGTATAGCATTTTTTTCCAGCATGAATTATATTCTCCTTCTATTGTCTTTAGTAAGTTACCTCCCTGTGACTTATAAGGGACTTCAGGTTTGACCAGTGATGTCAATTGTTACTGATTGTGGAATAGGAGGCCCGGCAATCACATCCAGTGGAAGCTCACGGTTGTATCTCCAGACCTCTCTCCCTGATTACCTGACTTAAGGAGCTCAGTTTGGTTTTCCCCCAGAAAGCAGGGTAGGTTCTGGAGAGCCAGTCACATAACCCCTCTTCCAAGCATGATGAATCAATCCCTTCTCTTTGCAAATTCTGAGAACTAGAAGAGAGTGCATGCATATTTCAAAGTTACCTCTTAATACAATTATAGTTCATTTAGCCAGCAATTACAGTAATAGGAAGATTGGCAACCACAGCCGTTTGGGCTCAGAAAAATCAATGATCCATGTGGCTACTTCTTCGATTTGTCAAACACCCATGATAGCGACTGTCTGGGTAGCTTATTCTATTGCTAAGGACTCAGCTAAGGCCTAGATAGCCATATATGAGCAACATTCACCTCTAAAGGGGTATCTGAGCATGATCAGGAGCAGCTGCCGTCTAGAATTAGACAGAGGTTCTGATGGAGACTTCAGCTCAAGATTGATCTCATACCTGGAGGATGTGGGCTAATGTTTATGCAATATAGAGAGGGTTTCATCTTCTCTCCTTCCCCCCAACCCTTTCCCACTGGCCCCACTATCACTTTTCCTAAAAGTCTAAACCACTATTGGGTTGCATAAAAACAATAAGGACATTATCTTGAGAAAATTTTAGGGAAAAATACAATACCTGGGACTGATCTTCTAGTCTTCTCCCATTAGTACACATACAGCAATTAGGTTATCAGATGAATTAGATAATATTTTGTCTCTTGAGGCAGAGAAGAGCAGAGAAAGAAGCTTAAATGTGGGTAAAACATTAGAAAGAAGGCCATTGACCTAGGTAGCCACTGAATGGTAATGTGGGGGAGAAATAATTAAGAGAAAGGAATGCTAAGGAGAGGGTATTGGAGCCCAAGATAGACATTTAGACTTGCCCTCTGTCCAAGTTTGCCCAGGCCATGGTTAATCTGCCTGGGGCATCTTTCATAAGACCCCAAGCAAACTTCTCCAGATGACCAAAGGAGACACTGAGAAAAGAGAGGACAGAAATAATTGACAATGGAACAGAAATGCTGTTCCTCTTGACTTTAGTATCTCCACACTCCATCCAGCTTCAGGAGGGAGGTCAATTCGGGTTCTTGACCTCAAAAGATGTTCTGTCAAAGAAGTTTCCTCCCCATTCAATCCAGTAACCAGCCTCAGTAACCTTCACTCTGTTTTCCCTACTGATGTCATGAAGCCCCAGGACCTCTCCACTCATCAATTTCTCATATATCCTACAACTTACAACAATTTTTCATGTGTCTTCCAGTGTCTCTCCTCTCCAATCCATCCTCTCTCCACACAATTGCCAAAATTGTGTTAATATTCCTAGAGCATAGACCTAAGCATGTAACTCTTCTAGTCAAAAACTTTCTGTGTCTCCCTATTACCTAGGGGATAAAATACAAATTTCTCTTCTGGGTCTTTGAAGCCCTTCACAATCTGACTCCACTCTATTTTTCCAGATTAGTTACATATTATTCTTCCTTGCACTCTCAATTCTAGTGAATCTAGCTTATTTGCAGCTACCCATAAATGTTTTTTTAATGCAATGGAATATTATTGAGTAATATCTAATATAAAGAATTTAGAAAAATCGGTTTCTCTGAACCGATCCAACATGAAATAAGCACAAACAAAAGCACAATATATTTAATGACTACAATGTAAATGAAAATATTACCATAAGATAGTCAAACTTGCGAGTAAATGAAAAAAAAATCAACTTTGACAATCCTAGAAGTTAAATGATGACATATACCTTCTTCTTTTTTAAATTTTTTAAATTTAATTTTTTTATTAATTTATTGTTTACTTTTAGTTTACAAGAACTGCCCATTAATGTTACTCCATCTCTTACTTCTGCTTCTCTCTTAAATGCTTTCCTGCCTCACTGCTTTCTCTGAGAATCTCTAATCCCATTTTAAACTCAGACCAAGAGACCTTTTCTCTTCTTGGTAGTTTGAGTGTTCTCTTCCTCTAATTATCTTTATTAACTTAGCTGATTGCATACTGTATCCACCTACACTACATATGCTCTTTGAAGGTAGAGACTGTTCTTCATTTTCTGTCTTTGTGTCCCCAGGGCCTAGTGGGCTGCCTTGCACGCAGGAGGTACTTAATAAGTGCTTGTTGAATCAAATGGACTAAGGAGAGTTCTAGATGTACTTGTCATAGAAACTATTTACTGATCCTAGCTTTAGGAAGTTTGCCCACTGGACAAATGAAATTAAAACAGCAGGCATCCTTCTCCATCGCCCAAAGTTCAGAGCTTATTGAGCCTGTTAGTAAGTTTTCCCACTCCTGATACTCCCTTGCAAACACAACATGGACTTTTCACACAGTTGTAACAGTACTGTGTAAAGAGCTCTCTAGTAGACATCTCTATTTGCAGCTGGTTCAATAGTCATTTCTCCAATTGAAGTGATTGGTCAGTCAAAAAATGGTCAATCCAATCAATCATCCTACCAAAGAAAGCTGAGCCTTGGAACTAGTTGTCAAGGGCAAAAGGAGTAGTTAGAACCTCTTTAAGTTCAAAGTCAAAATGGTGTCCTTTGGAGCTGGAATTCTAGTCTATATGCTTGAGTCATAAAAACCTTGCTTTCAGAAGATCTGTTTCCTAAATATGTCCCTGAGGAATCTGGTTCTGAAAATCCTTCTTTCTAAAGCCATAAAGTATTTCTAAACCTTGGTTCTTGATCACACTATGATTTTGTTAAGTGATGTGTGTGTGCGTGCGTGCGTGTGTGTGTGTGTGTGTGTGTGTGTAAATTTTTGGTGTCTTTCAGCATCCATTTCCCTGTTCTTGTAGAGTGTGGATACCTAGGAATAGACCATCCATTTTGCTGATGAAGAGAAATTGCTCCAATACTATTTCTATTGCAAGTAGTTCCTTTGACAAAGAGATAAATGATATGTTATTAAGGTGCCAGATTTCTGGTGCAGAAGTGTCTTGGCATTATCCACTTTATTTTTTTTCCCAATGAGTATTAGTGAATTTCCTTGTTGACCCATTTATCTTTAGCAGAACCCAATCCAAATATGGCACCATCTTGAGTACCTTGTTCTGGTTAATGTGTCATTTCATTATAGCTTCAAACTGAGTTGTTGCTTTAACTATAGGCCACTCTCATATATCACCAGCATGAAAAATCCTGATTATATACCACTGAAACCTCCTGCTTGGGTAAACATTTGGTAATGAAAAAACATAGTAAACAAATTGACTCATCCTGTGCCAAACCACAAAATAAATGCACATAATAATGAAAAGAATCTTTCAAGAAATTAAATATTTCTCACTTCTAGGGCCTGTTCTCTTCAATCTAGTCTTTGTAGTGCATCAGTGGAATGGGAGGCAGTTTTACAAATGCTTCAGATCAGGAGACCTGGGACTGAGTGCTGACTGTTCAGCTTCCTTTCTGAGTATCCAGTCAAAACTTGATTCTTTGACCCTCAGTTCCTGCATCTGTAAAACAGAAACTCGTTCTCTGTTTTGCTACTTGTTTAGCCAATCCCGTGGGTTATTGCAAAGATTAAATGTTCTTTTTCACAGGTCAAAATATTTGTTTGTGTGGATAACTGTTAAGGTCAGACTGTAGAAGAAAATGTAAAAGTTCAAATGAAATAATGTATTTAGGACTTTCTGAAGAACTATGTTCATCAGGTTGTGTTATTACCATTATTATGATGATAACTGACAATGATATAAATAAATAAGGACTTTGAAGAGCTGTATATATATGTATATATATACATATATATGTATTTATATATTCACAATACTGTAGGTATCATTACACCCATCTTAGAGATTAAAGTGGCCACAATTCTAGTAAGAGACAGATCCAGGATTCCAATCCCAGGTGACCCTGCTTGCAGATATGGTTTCATGTTGATTTTGTCAAACAGAGATTAACTATTTCTCAAGAGTTGGCCCAACTATTCATTCTGGGAAAAACAAGTAGAGAAAGAATGCTTATTGTCCATATTATGCTATGCAGCTGGATGGACAGCATCATGAATTGCTACATCAGTACAAATACAGGCTGCCCCAAAAGTCTCAGTGTAATTTCAAGCTATTGAAGTCTAAATATCTTTAAAATGCATTAAGATTTTGGCACGCCCTCTATATTGGGTAAATATTAAAAAGAGAAAATTAACTAGACTTAGAATGAAATGATAGGAAGAAAGATGGATAGACTGTGTTTGGAAAATTATGTAAGCATTCCAAGAACCACAAACTTCTCTCTGAAGCAAAAATAAAATTTTTTATGCCAATGTTCTTCCAGTGATACTAAATGGCTACAAATCTTTGAGCAATCAGTCAATTAAGTAAGTCAAGAAGGACTTATTTAGCCCTTACTATGTGTTAAGCACTGGGAATACCAATAAAAGTAGAAAGATAATACTTACCCTAAAGGAGCTTACATTCTAACACCAGATAAAAAGAAACTGAAAAGAGAAGTGAAGAGGGAGGAGGAAAGGCATCCGGCACCCAGAATGATAAAGGAAATTTGAAGCATAACCTGGAAAGGTATACCACCATTTCCAAAACAGCAAATTGCAAGATAATGCATAGTATGATGAAGAGAGGTATGGTGGGTATAAAAAGACTGAAATATATTACCAACAACCAGTTGTTAACAAGAAGTTGGAGACGCATGTCTAGAAAAGGAAGGGAGGGAGGCTGGTCATATCAAACTGTAAAAAATTGGACAAATAGCCCATAGATATAAAACTCAGGTTGTGTTGAACACACTAAAGTGAAGCCCATAGGGTACTGAGTAAACACATGGTGCTGTGGAGAATTTAATAACATTGAAGGGTAACAGATGAGAAGTTGCATGTGGATTGCAATCTGAATGTGAAAGCAAAGATCCCTTTGGAAACTCTTGGAGCATATGTACTGTTCCCATGGTTTATCGTTCTTTATCTCTCCTACCTTTCTCAGTTGAGGAAAATGACCTCTGCATTCCTTATTTCCTCTTTCTCTCCTTTCACTCTCAATCTCAAATGAAAATATGCTTTCAAAAGTGACTAATAAGCTCTTAGTGACCAAATATAAAGGCCTTTTCTTAATCTTTTTCCTTTTTGACCTCCCTGCAGTATGTGATACTCTTGCTGACCTTCTTAATCTGGACATTATTTCCTCTCTGAGTTTTCCTGACAATCCTCCATCCACCTACTCTGACTTATCTTTTTCAGTCCCTTTTGCAGAATCTTCATTTATGTCAAGCCCCTCCTAACTCTGGGTGTATCCTAAGGCTCTGTCTTCAGCCCTCTTTTTTCTCATCATACTCTCATTTGATGATCTCATCATTTCCCCTGGGCTTAATTATCATTTCTATGAAGATAACTCCCAGATCTAGCCCTAAGCTCTTTCTAGAACTCTATTCACATATCACTAAACACCTATTGGGCATCTTTAACTGAATGTCTCTTAGACATCTCAAATTCAACATGTCCAAAACAGAACTCATTATCTTTTCCCCAAAACTTAACTGCTCTTAAAAACCTCTCTATTTCTGTTGAAGGCAACACCACCCTTCTTGTCACCTGGCTTTACAATGTTCTTGTCACTCTCAATTTCTCACACTTTACTCATCCCACATATCAGTTGCTAAATCTTATAACTTATATCTCTACCACATCTGTCTACACATCTTCTTCCCTCCACTCACAAAGACATCATCTTAGTCCATGCCCATATCACTTCTCACCTGTACTATTAGAATAGTTTCCTAATTGATCTTCCTTTTATGTCTCTCCCTACTGGAATAGATCCTCCATGTAACTGTCAAAGTTATTTGACTATAGTGAAAATCTGACCATGCCAGTACCATATTCCCACTCAACAAAAGCCACTGGGTGGTTCCTTGTGATTTCTAGGATCATGTATTGAATATGTATGTTCAACAGGCCTCTGGTGCATGACAACAGATTAAAGCTTTCTCTCTTCTAGGTTATATATCATAAATAAAAGAACTACCTAGAAACTTTTTTTTTAATACAGTGACATGCATGCTGACTCAGTTCTGTTCACTAAATGAGCAAATTGCATGCCTTGTCAACTTTGACAGCTATCATGGATTATTTTACTTAAGTGTCTTTTTTAAATAAGAAAGTCCTTTGGTAAAAGGTAAAGTTGAGTCGGGGCAGCATTTATTAGTATGTGATGGTTATGAAACCTCTATGGCTCCCTATTGCCTCTAGAAAAAAAAATACAGGCTTCTCTCCTTGGTATTTAAAGCTTTTCCTAATCTGTCTCCCATCTATTTTTTTTTTCTGATTAATTTCCCCTTCTATCCTGTCATACATTTTCTGTCTCAGTCAAACTGGCCTTCTCACTATTTCTCCTACTTGGCCCCTTACCTTTGCATAGATGCTGCCCCTTGTTTCAGAAAGGTTCCACACTTTTCTGAGTTCCTAGTTCCCTTCGAAGTTCAGTTCAACTATAAGAAGCCTTCCCAACTTTCTCAGTTGTTCTTGCTCTATGAATCCTTCAATTTACTCTGTATTTGTATTACATTTACATATATATGCATATGTATGTGTGTATACATACACATATGTATGTGTATGTATACACATATGTATGTGTGTATATATATATATGTATATCTCTCCAATTAACAGGAATGCAGGACTTTTCAATAAATTTAATATGTTGATGGCCATATTTTAATATTATTGGTTTCCTTTGTATTATTATTAGTTTTACTTTATAGATTAAAAAAGTTATTATGAGAATGGGTCAATAAGCTTTACCAGACTGCTAAAGGGGTTTAGGACGAAAACAAAAAAGTTCAAGAATTCCTGCAACTGTGAGCTCCAAAATAATTGGCCATGATTGGAGAAAGGCTAAACAAACTGGGGAAGGGGGGCTGGGGTTGGGGCATCTCCAGTCATCCTGAGCTATACCTTGCTACTGGACCCAGATGGCTCTGGAGGAAAGAGTGAGGCTGGTGACTTTGCACAGCCCTTCCTCACTTAAATCCACTTCATTTGCAGGTCACAACATCACCTTCCTAATGTCATTGGTCGTCTTTGAGAACAAAGGACAAACAACAACAAACAAATTGGGAGACATGAATGCAATGGACTATGACTGTTCAGTGATAACAGATAAATATAATGAATTCAGAGGAACATGGGAAGACAGATTAAGCACAGCAAAGAAAAGCAAATCAATTGAAGAAAATCGTGTAGACAATGACAGGCACAAGGTAAACACAAAAAATGGCACTGAAAAAGAAGGGCACCAAATGCTGTATAATTGCAGTGACTAATCTGAGACTCAGAGAAGAGCAGATCAAATTAATTTCCCTTCTTTGCAGAACTAGGGGACTATGGATATAAAATACTAAATATACCATAAATGAAAGGTAATATTTTCACTAACTAAATTGCTTATTTTTGTTTTGTTTGATTTCTTTTTAAAATCTTTGTTTCAGGGAAGGACTTGCTGGTAAAGAGATGGAAGAGGGAAATGTTTAGAAATGAAGGTGACATAAAAACCAAAACCAAGAATTTTCTAAAATATAAGTTGAAGGCAACTTTGTTGTTTTGGTCTTTCAATCCATAGTACCTAGTACATAAGAAGCATTTTGTAAATGCTCATTGAATTGAACTGATGGGTCAAAACAACACACATACACATACATTTTGTCCCAAAAAGTGTCAATGTAGTTTTAACTTTTAATATACATAATACATATTTATGTATAGTATCACATAATACACATAGGATTCCATATATATATATATATACACATATACTACATACACATGTATGATGTATGAACACATGTACATCATGCACCAGAAATTTATACATATGTGTAGTGTGTGCTTATTTATTATATGTCTATTTGTATATATTAAAATATGTACAAAAATTACATGCATATATATTATGTATATACCCAAAAGTCAAAGTACGTTTTACAGTTTAAAAGTGCACTAAGATTGTGTGTATATGCATACATACATACATATGGGGGAGGTGGTGCAAGACACACCCTAGCTAATCTAGGGGAAATGTACATTGTGGGCAGATGGATAGTCATAACTGTAGTGTGTCAGAGATAGGATGAGCCTCAGATATCCTCTCTTCCAGCTGTTCCATCTTACAGCAGAGACCCAAAGAGGTAGACTGAATTCACCGTAAGATTACACATCAATTATGCCTTGATTTTCCATTGTGGGACACCCATGCACAAATGCATGCATATCTGATTGCCTTCATGCAAGCTTGCCACAGCGTTGATATGCTAAGACTAGAAATTTTGTTCCCTTTGGGCCCTTTGAAATAAACCAGGGCAGCTTACTACTGCTGAATTAACCCACTTTTATATTCTTTAACTCTCCTGGAGGTAGGAGCACCCTTTAACCATTGTGTGTCTGGACAGTACAATTTGACAAAGCATTTGGGTTATTTTGGAACACTAGCAAAAGTACGTCAAGAAAATGACCAATTAATTACAATGCCGCATCATTCCAAGAAAACAGAATTAAGTGAGGTTTGATTGGGAGCTCCATTAAAGTAGTGAAGGGTCAAAGTGAGGGGAGATTAAGTTGATTTCTCTAATTGAAAGTAAATTTTGTCTGGTACTTCTGAGAATCACATTCCTAAGAGGCCAGAAGTTGGTGAAACCCAAAGGAAGCTGATGTGGCTAATAATTGAACTGTCTCATATGCTCTCATAAGCTCCCCACCTCCAGTCCTCTAAAACGTCTGGATTTTTTTAAATATCTGGGTAACTAATAAAATGCTGTACAAACAAACAAAAACATTGGTTAAGATACAGATTTTAAATTAAAATTTAAAGTGTGTGGGCAATATGACAGAGAAAGATAGAGTGGTCACAAAGAGAAGTCCTAAATCTCTAACCTGATTAATAAATTAAAAGACTCCCAAATGATAAAACAATTAATAAACGAAGAAAGAATAGAAAGGGAAGAGAAAAGCCAAAGAACCCCAAAATTAAGTAACCTTCCAGATAACTTATAGGAACAAGGAAATAAACAAGCGGGGCGGTAGGAGGGAACTGAAGTTGATACAATATGGTACAAGATTCTGGGAAGAAATCAGCAGAAGAAAAATAAAATTATAAATTAACTCAAAAAAGGTCTTAAGAAATGAAACTAGACATGACAAAATAATGTCAAATTACATTAAAAAAAAAAAAAAGCCCACAGGCAAAGTGAAACAGTGTAAGGGACACTGGCTCTGAGGTTCACATACAACCTTCACATATAGGTCCTCATTGCAACTTAGTATCTTCATTGTTGAAGTGAAGAGATTGGACTAGATGACATGTGAGGTCCCTGGTAGTCCAAGATTAGAACATTTCTATGCAATAAATTACTCAACAAAATTTTCAGAAATTAGATCGAGGAGCAAATTATTGATTAACAAAATTTCCCAAGTGCTTTCAAGTAAGGGATTTTTTTTAAAAGCCTTTTATTAATTGCTTTAATATTGCATATATTTCTTTAAATTAAATCTCTTTCCCCACCCCCACATGCAATAGAATATAAGCCCTTTGAAGTCAGGAACCTTTTTTTTTTTATCATTTGATTTGTATCCTTAGCAACTAGCACAGTGCTTGCACAGTAGATATTTCATAAATAGTTGGTGAATTATTTTTTCCTCATTTAAAAATTGTATTTTATTTTTTTCTACTTGCACGTAAAAACAGTTTTTAAAATTCATTAAAAAATTGGGTTCCAAATTCTCTCCATTCCTTCTCTACCCCCTCCTTAAGAAGGCAAGTAATTTGATATAGACTGTACCTGTGCGTTAATGCAAAAAAAGAAAATGTCCATATTAGCCGTGTTAGGGAAGACAAAAGAAAGAAAGAAAGAAAGAAAGAAAGAAAGAAAGAAAGAAAGAAAGAAAGAAAGAAAGAAAGAAAGAAAGAAAGAAAGAAAGAAAGGAGGGAGGGAGGGAGGAAGGAAGGTAGGAAGGAAGGAAGGAAGGAAGGAAGGAAGGAAGGAAGGAAGGGAGGAAGGAAGAAAACATTCAGACTCCATCAGTTCTTTCTCTGGAGGTAGATAGCCTTTTTTATCATAGGACCTTTGAAATTGTCTAGGATCATTGCTGAGAATACCTAAGTCATTCACAACTGATCATCACACAATATTGCTATTACTGTGTGTAATGTTCTCCAGATTCTGCTCACTTCACTTTGTATCAGTTCACATAAATCTTCCCAGGTACTTATAAAACCATCCTTCTCATCATTTCTTATCATATTCTTATGTTATATTCTTATATTTCTTAATAGTATTCCATCACAATCATATACCATAATTGGTTCAGTCATTCCCCAATTGCTGCATCTCCCCTCAATGTCTAATTCTTTGCTATAAATATTTTGGTACACATAGGTCCTTTTGCTATTTTTTTTTTATCTCTGTGGGATATAGACTTAATAGTGGCATCACGGGGTCAAAGGGTATGCATAGTTTTATAGCCTTGGGGCATAGTTCCAAATTGCTTTTCAGAAAGGTTGAATAAGTTGATAACTACACCAACAATGCAGTGCCTTAGTGTCCCAATTTTTCCACATCTCCTCCAACAACTGTCATTTCCCTTTTCTGTGATGTTAGCCAATCCGATAGATATAGGGTTTCTCAGAGTTGTTTTAATTATTATTTCTCTTATCAATAGTGATTTAGAGCATTTTTTCATATAACAATAGCTTTAATTTCTTCTTCCAAAAACTGCTTGTTCATATCCTTTCTACATTTATCAACTGAAGAGGTCTCAGAGAAACTTGCTTTAACCTATCTCCCAGTTTTCTTTTATTCCTTCTAATTTCGGGGGCATGGGATTTGTTTGTGCAAAAAATATTTTTAATTGAATGTAATAAAAATTATCCATTTTACATCCTGTAATGCTCTCTGTCTCGTTTGGTCATACAGGTAAGATATTCCACATTCTATTATGTCTAAATCACGTACCATTTTGACCTTTTCCTAGCAATTTTTGTCAAATAGTGGCTTCTAAAAGCTTAGATTTTGTGTTCATCAAACACTAGATTACTATGTCATTTACTATGGTATATTGTGTACCTAATCTATTCTACTGATCCACCACTCGATTTCTTAACCATTAGCAGACTGTTTTGATAGTTACCATTTTGTAATATAGTTTGAGACCTGGGTATTGCTAGGCTACCTTCCTACACTGTTTTTTTTTTCATTGTTTCCTTTGATAGTTTTAACCTTTTGTTCTTCCAGATAAATTTTATTATTATTTTTCTATCTGCATTAAATATCTTTGGTAGTATGATTGGCATGGCACTGTTAAATAAATTAACTTAGGTAGAATTGTCATTTTTATTATATTATCTTGGCCTAACCATGAGCAATTGGTATTTCTCCAGTTCTTTAGATCTGTCTTTATGTGATAAGTGTTTTGTAATTCTGTTCCAGGATTTGTCTTGGCACTCCCAAATATTTTATATTGTTTACAATTTTTAAATGGAGTTTTTTTCTATCTCTTGATGCTAGACTTTGTTGGTAATAAATAGAAACGCTAGTGATTTATGTGGGTTTACTGAAGTTGTTAATTATTTCAACTAATTTTTTAGTTGATACTTTAGAATTATCTAAGTATATCATTGTGTCATGTGCAAAAAATGATAGCTTTGTTTCCTCAGTCTATTCTAATTCCTTTAATTTCTTTTTCTTTCCTAATTACTATAGCTTGCATTTCCAGTATAGTATCAAATCATAGTGGTGATAATGAGCATTCTTACTTCACCTGATCTTATTGGGAAGACTTCTAGCTTATCCCCATTAAAAATAATGATGGCTCATGATTTAGACAACACTTATTTTAAGGAAACCACCATTTATTCCTATGCTTTCCAGTGTTTTTTTTTTTAGTTTTAACATTCACTTTTATTTATTTATTTGTTTTTATTAATTGATTTATTTATTTACTTTTAGTTTACAAGATTCAATTCCACAGTCCCTTGAGTTTCAAATTTTCTCCCCTTCCTCTCCTCCCCCCCCCCCCCCCCATTGGCAGCATGCAATCAAGTATAGGATCTGCAAATGCTTTCACATTGGACATTAGTCTGGTTGTAAAGAAGGGTTGTAACCGATGGAGTGAACAATGGGAAAGAGGAAACAAAACCAAACATGGAAAAGAACGAG
>CM053585.1:259283268-259359659 GCA_028646515.1 Pseudochirops corinnae
TTTAAATCTCTGTGGGGCTGTGCTTCCAGAAGGGAAAGCTCTGTCCCAAATCGCTGGGGTCCTCCTGGCTGCCATAGCTCTCAAGAAGATGCTGGGACTCTTCCTAATTACTTCCTGCTGACTGGATAATGAAGACTCCAAGACTGAGGCGCAAGACCGCGATCCGGATCCAGGCCGCTCAATGCGAGAGCACTGGCCTGAGAACAATCGCTAAGTCCCCCTGCTGTCTGCAGGCCGCGGGCTGGAAGCTACAATGCACAGACAGGTGCAAAACCTCTGCCTTTCGCTTTTCCGCTCTGGAGGCCTTTCGGCTGGACTGCTTATCTCCCCCTTTTGCAATCCACACTCGTAGCTGCTGCTAATCCGCTCACCTGAGAGGATCCTCCGCTCCTCCTGTCCAGCCGCCCCCTGGGCACAGCCGCGGCTTCAGGGCAGGCTGGTTTCGGTTCGCAGTGCTGATATGGTTCCTTGTAGCCGAGCTGACTTCAGTGGGAAGTATCTTTGTGTGCATTTTGGAGTTCTAGGATTGGTTTAGAGTCCTGTTTTATGGGTATTTGGGGGTGGCTATGTGAGAGCTGCGATATGTTGCTGCTGCTACGCCGCCATCTTGGCTCTGCCCCCCTAAGTGGTAGTTTTTCAAATTGTTTTCCATAGAGAGAAGCAGTGTGATGTCTTCTATAGTCAGAAAGACATGGTTTCAAATCCTGATTCAAGCACTTACTGATTGAGTGATCATGGGAAAAATCACTTAACCTCTGAACCTAAGGCAACTTCCCAAGATATCTCTACTTCTTCCAAAAAGAATGTCTCGAGACAGCTAGGTGGCACAGTGAATAGAACACTGGCCCTCAAGTCAGGAGGACATGAGTTCAAAAACAGCTTCAGACATTTGACACAACTAGCTGTGAGACCTTGGGCAAGTCACTTAACCTCAATTGCCTTACCTTTCTCCCTTTTAAAAAAAAAAGAATATGTACATGCCTATGAAAGAGCAAATTCTTGTCATATTGTTATTATATAGAAATTAAGAGTTCAAAATAGCATTATATCTCCAGGCTTAGGGAAGTCCTGCTTCCCTGATCTCTCTATTGGAATACACCATCACGTATTCAGATAAATAAGAGGGCAATGGTCCACCAAGAGATAGAAAGAGAAATTCTATTTAAAGTCACTGGACACATTAAAAAATATTTGGGAATCTACCTGCCAAAACAAACCCAGGACCTATATGAACACAAAACACTTACAAAACACTTTTCATACAAATAAAATCATATCTACCTAACTGGAAAAACATCAGTTGCTTATGGCTAGGTCAAGATAATATAATAAAAATGATAATTTTACCTAAATTAATTTACATATTTAGTGCCATACCAATTAATATACCAAAAATTATTTTACAGAGCTAGAAAAAATAGTAACAAAATTCATTTGGAAGAACAAATGGTCTAGAATATCAAGAGAATCAATGAAAAGAAATGTTAGGGAAGGTGGCCTAGTCTTACCAGATTTTAATCTGTATTATAAAGCAGAAATCATCAGAACTACTTGGTACTGGCTGAGGAATAGAGTAGTGGATCAGTGGAATAGATTAGGTACATGAGATACTGCAGTCAATGACTATAGATATATACGGTTTGATAAACCCAAAGATCCCAGCTTCTGGGATAAGGACTCACTATTTGACAAAAACTGCTGGGAAAACTGGAATATAGTATGGCAGAAACTGGGCATAGGTAAGTATCTTATACCGTATACCAAAATCAAGTCTAAATAGGTGCAAGATCTAGGTATAAAGTCTGATACTGTAAGCAATCTGGGAGAGCAAGGAATAGTTTTTCTGTCAGATTTATGGAGAAGGGAAGACTTTATGATCAAACAAAAGTTAGAGAGCATTATGAAATGCAAAATAGGTCATTTTGATTACATTAAATTGAAAAGTTTCTGTACAAACAAAGCCAATGTAACCAAGATTGAGAGGGAAGAGGAAAATTGGGAAAGAATTTTTACAATCAGTGTCTCTGATAAAGGCTTCATTTCTAAAATATACAGAAAACTGAGGCAAATCTATAACAATACAAGTCATTTCCCAATTGATAAATGGTCAAAGGATGTGAACAGGCAGTTTTCAGGAGAGGAAAATAAAGATATCTATAAGCATAAGAAAAAATGCTCTAAATCACTACAAATTAAAGAAATGCAAATCAAAACATCTCTGAGGTACCACATCTCACTGGTCAGATTGGCTAAGATGACAAAACAGGAAAATGATAAATGCTGGAGAGGTTGTGGAAAAAATTGGAACACTAATGCATTGTTGGTGGAGTTGTGAACTGATTCAACCATTCTGGAGAGAAATTTGGAAGTATGCCCAAAGGACTATAAAAATGTGCGTACTCTTTGACCCAGTAATACCACTTCTAGGGCTGTATCCTAAAAAGGTCATAGAAGTGGGAGAAAGACCTGTATGTACAAAATTATTCATAGCAGCTCTTTTTGTGGTGGCAAAGAACTGGAAATCAAGGAGATGCCTATCAATTGGGGAATGGCTAAACAAGTTGTAGTATGTGAATATAATGGAATACTATTGTGATATAAGAAATGAGGAGCAGGCAAAATTCATAATAACCTGGAGAGATTTATATAAACTGATGCTGAGTGAGGAGAGCAGAACCAGGAGAATTTTGTAGACAATTACAGACATATCATATGTGTTATCACTAACTTTGATAGACTGGGCTCCTCTCAGCAATGCAAGGTTATAAGACAACTCCAAAACACTCATGATGGAAAGAGATATCCACATCCAGAGAAAGAACTACAGAGTCTGAATGCAGATTGAAGCAAACAGCTTCCTCTCTCTCTCTCTCTCTCTCTCTTTGTTTTGTTTCTTCTTTCTCATTGTTCACTCCATTGGTTATAATGAGAAACTCAAGGGATTGTGGAACTTAATGTTGTAAACTAAAAGTAAATAAATAAAATTTAAAAATGAATACATGCACACACAGAAATACATATCCATATGTAAATAATTATATATTTGTAGGTACAGACCTGTATGTATAAGTGCAAATATACATACTTGTACATATGAAGGAGTGATTGTGTTTGTTGAAGTGTATATGTACAATATAGGAAAATGATAAATATGTACATAAATGTTTAAAAAATAAGAGGGCAGTGGGATGAGGGACCAGGGGAAAGGAGAGACACAGAGAGACAGAGACAAAGAGAGAAAGACAAAGACAGAGATGGAGATGTGTATGTGTATGCTTTATACACTTTGTCCCAGTTGCCATATGCACGTGACGTCAGGTGATCTTACTTCAAATCCTGCATCTGATATACACATTATACATACATACAAACATACATACATACATATATATATATATACAAATTTCAAAGTACTGTATGAATCTTAGCTTAGCTAGTTTATATGCCATCAAAGTCACTAAATTATACACTGTGATCTGATGATACTATTTCTGGGCCTATACAAAGACTCATGTCTAAAAAAATATTTTATAGCAGCTTTTTCAATTGTAGCAAAGGACTGGAAACTAACGGAGTGTCCAACAACTGGGGAATGGCTCAACAAATTTTGGCATGTGAATATAATGGAATATTACTGTATTCTAGCAATTAGCACACTGCCCAGCACATAATAGGTCTTTAACTAATGTTGTCTAATTGACTGATTCAACAAACTATAAAGGGGATGGTTTCAGTGAAACTTGGGAAGACATACGAACTGATCCCAAGTTAAGTTAGCAGAACATTGTAACTTAAAATAACTAGGAAAGACTTGAGGACTCTGACCAATGCAATGACCAAGTTCAACTCAAAAGCACTAAATGATGAAGCATATTACTCACCTCTCAACGTACAGAGTGAGACATTCGTTTTAGGATAGGAGAAATGTGAGTATTTATTTTGATTCACAATGTTTACTTGTCACAAGGATTATATTTTCTTCTCATTTTCATTGTCTTTTGGGGAAGAGTACCCTAGCGATAACGTGACCTCTCACCCTCCACCCCCCAAAAAGGAAAGGAATAGGGAAGTGAAGCCAAGATGGCAGAGAAAATCAAGGAAACTGCTTGAGCTTTCCCTAATTTCCCTCAGAAACAATGTTAAACCGAGCCTTCTATTATAGATTATAGATTAATATAATTCTAATATAGATTATAGAGTGACAGAACCTACAAAAAGATGGAGTGAAACAATTTTCCAACTTAAGATAAATTAGAAGAACTTTAGGAGAGGTCCTATGAGAATGCAGCCCAGTGCAAACAGTGTCTGGACAAGTCAGTAGAAAGCTCTAAGCAACAATAGAAAACAGCAACCAAGACCCCTCAGTCCTGGCTCAACAGGCTAGTGGCATGGCAGGCCAACTGTGAGTCTACCAGCCACAGAGCAGAAGGCAAATTACAAGCTGGAGAACTCCCTTGCACAACAGTCAGGACTAGCAAAGCAATTATAGCAATTTATTACCAAGATAATAAGCTATGACCAGGTAGAATTTATACCAGGACTGCAGGGTTGATTCAATATTCAGAAGAGTATTAGCATAATTGAACGTATCAATAACAAAACTAACAGAAATCATATGAATATCTCAATAGATGCAGAAAAAACTTTTGACAAAATAAAACACCCATTCCTGTTAAAAACACTAGAGAACATAGGAATAAATGGGGTCTTCCTTAAAATGATAAGTAGCATCTATCTAAAACCATCAGCATTATATGTAATGGGGATAAGCTAGAAACATTTCCAATAACATCGCAGGTGAAACAAAGATGTCCATTATCACCATTGTTATTCAATATTTTACTAGGAATATTAGCTTTAACAATAAGAAAAGAAAAAAAAATGAAGGAATTAGCCTAGGCAAAGAAGAAACAAAGCTATCACTCTTTGCAGATAATATGATGGTATGCTTAGAAAATCCTAGAGAATTAAATAAAAAAACTACTTGAAATAATAACTTTAACAAAGTCACAGGATATAAAATAAACCCATATAAATCATCAGTATTTCTATATATTACCAACAAAGCTAAGCATCCAAAGATAGAAACAGATATTTCATTTAAAATAATCATATACAATAAAAATATTTGGAAGTCTATCTGCCAAGACAAACCCATGAACTATATAAATACAATTACAAGTCATTTTTCCACACAAACACAATCATATGTAAATAACTGGAAAAATATCAGTTGCTCATGGGTGGACTGAGCTAATATAATAAAGAGGATAATTTTATCTCAATTAATTTTCCTAATCAGTGTCATGCCAATCAATTTACCTTAAAATATTTTATAGAGCTGGAAAAAATAATAACAAAATTCATCTGGAAGAACAGAAGATCAAGAATATCAAGGGAATCAATAAAAAATGCTAAGGAAGGTGGCCTAGCCATGCCAGATCTAAAACCATATTGTAAAGCAGCAATTATCAAAACTGTCTGGTACTGGTTAGGAAAGAGAGTGGTAGTGCAGTGGAATAGGTTAGGTACACAAGACACAGTAGTCAATGATTATAGTAATCTACTATTCCATAAATCCAAAGACTCCAGTTTCTGGGGAAAAAAACTAACTGTTTAACAAAAAACTGCTGGGAAAACTGGAAAATAGTATGGCAGAAACTAGTCATAAGCCAACATCTCATACCCTATGCCAAGATAAGATCAAAATGGGCACATGATTGGGGCACTTACGTAGTGCAGTGAGTAGAGCACCAGCCCTGGAATTAGGAGGACCTGGGTTCAAATCTGGCCTCAGACACTTAACACTTACTAGCCGTGTGACCTTGGGCAAGTCACTTAACCCCAATTGCCCTGCCTTCCCCCCTCCAAAAAGGAAAAAAAAAAACAGGTACATGATTTATACCATAAGCAAGTTAGGAGAGCAAGGAATTATATACCTGTCAGATCTATGGAGAAGGGAAAAATTTATGACCAAACAAGAGATATAGAATATTAAGCAAAATGAATAATTTTGATTACATTGAATTAAAAAGTTTTTGCACAAAAAAACCCAGTGCAACCAAGATCAAATTCAATGCAGAAAGCTGGGAAACAATTTTTACAGCCAGTGTTTCTGACGAAGGCCTCATTTCTCAAATGTATAGAGAACTGAGTCAAATTTATAAGAATACAAGACATTCTCCAACTTATAAATGAGAACATGAACAGGTAGCTTTAAGATGAAGAAATTAAAGTTTTTTATAGTCATATGAAAAAATATTGTAAATCACTATTGATTAGAGAAATGAAATCAAAATAACCCTGAGGTACCACCTCACACCTATAATATTGGCTAATATGAAAGAAAAGGGAAATGATAAATGTTGGAGAAGATGTAGGAAAATTGGAACACTGATGCATTGTTGGTGGAGTTATGAAGTGATTTGGGACTATGCCCAAAGGGCTATCAAATTGTATATACCCATTGGTCCAGCAATACCACTACTGGGTCTATATCCCAAAGAAATCATTGAAAAATAAAGGGAAAGGACCGACATGCACAAAAATATTTATAACAGTTCTTTTCATGGTGGTGAAAATTTAGGTGATGCTCATCAATTAGGGAGTGACTGACTAAGTTGTGGTTTATGAATATAATGGAGTACTATTGTGCTATAAGAAATGATGAGCAGGTGGACTTCAGAAAAACCTGGAAAGACTTATATGAACTGAGACTGAGTAAAGTAAGCAGAATAGGAGAACAAGCTACACAACATCAACATTGCAGGGCCATCAACTATGACAGACTTAGCTCTTCTGAGCAATACAACAATTGAAGATAACTCAAAACAAAAAACTCATAATGGAAAATGCTGACCACATCCTGAGAAAGAACTAAGGAGTCTGAATGCAGATTGAAGCAGGCTTTTTTCTTTTTTTTTCTTTCTCATGGTTTTTCCCTTTTGTTTCTGATTCTTCTTTCACAACAGGACTAATGTGGAAATATGTTTAACATGATTGTACATGTATAACCTATATCAGACTGTTTGCTGTCTTAGGGAAGGAAGAAAAATTTGGAACTCAAAATCTTATAAAATTGAATGTTAAAAATTATCTTTCCATGTAATTGGAAAAAATGAAATACTATTAAGGGGGGAAAAAGAAATAAATATAAAGTCATTGAAAGATCTCTGAAAATGCACAATGGGAAATAGAAGGAATTTCGGAAGGAAATAGTTATAAACAGGACAGTTTAGGAAGTAACACTGAATTTATTATAAGTTGTACATGGTATAAACTTGTGGCTTCACCTATAACTCCCATTATTGTTTTGATATATATATATATATTTATCTATCACACATAAAACATATTTACATATACATACATATATATACATATATACACATACATACATATATATATATATAAAAACTATTCTTAGGGTTGAGTCATATTGGTTAACTTCAGAATAAGACATAAATAGTGAAGGCAAAAGAAAGAAGACAATGTTAGGTGACTGCCTGACATTAATCTGTCTGGCCCATCACTTTCACATCTGTAAAGAGCAGTCAGAAAGAAATTAGAGGATCAGAATGAGCAATCAACCTTCTTACTTTATTTGAATTAGGTTAACAGTTTAACTTCACTCTGTCTTTACTAGAAATGAATACCTGGAATACAAAATAATAATAGCTAATATTGCTATGGTACTTTAAAAGTTACAAAACAAGATATATATATATATATATATATATATATATATATATACACATAAACATATATATATGCATATATATGTATACATACATAGAAGTATCCATATAAATATATACTCTTACATATATGTGTGTGTATAAAATCTGATCCTCATTATGATCAGGTAGTTACAATAGGCATAATTAGCTTCATTGTCCAGATGAAGATGCTGAAGCTCAGAGGCAGCAAACACTGTCTGTGGTTAAATACCCAATGAGGATCAGAAATTGTTTTTGAATTCATGATTCCTGTCTCCAAGTTCCGTACTCTGTGCCTTTATGCCAAATTGCCTTATGTACCATGAGATTCAAATACTATAATGATGCAATTATCTGAAATAACGCATTCCAAAGTCAAATGGTTTTTTTTTTTTTTTTTTTAGTTTCACCATTTGGGAACCATTGCTTTTCTTGATTAATGCAAATCCTTAAAACCAGGCATTTTAGCAATTTGTCTCTGCATAATGACTTTTCATTTTGTATTGGGTTCTAACCTTTGAATCACTTTCTTCCAGGAATTCCTTTTTGTTTTTTGAGGTCTCCAAGGGCCAAGCCTTGTAAGGTCCTCTCACCATCCACATGCACTCTGTTTCCTCTCTTTCTCCCAAAGCTGTTCCCAAAGATAAAAAGGTCCAGGGCAGAAGTCCTTTAGCAAAGTTCACCTGATGTTTGTTTCTCCAATAGTTTGATTCTGTAAAACATGTGAGAAATAAGGGATTTCACAGATGCTGAGAAAAGATCAGAGGCACAAACCTAGTTAAAAATTCCAAAATCGATATGAAAAAAAACCAAAATGAAAAACCCCGGGAAACTCCCAGCTTGCCTAAGAAGTCCTCAGTTCAAAGATAGTTGTCCAGGGAGAAATCTGCAGGATCTGAGTGTCAATAGGATCCAGACTTGATAGAGAAGGAAAGATCTTTTTTCTTGCTGCCATTGAGAATAGATAACTTTATAACTGACATACAAGGAAAGAAACTATAATCTTGGGTGTTAGGGCAGAGTAGAAAGTGTATAGAGAAAACATCCACCCAGCTTCCCTTAAGTGGCCACTTCTCCAATTTTCTGAAAATGATGTGGCTGATAAATCTTCATGGTTTTCACAGTTTCCATTTGAACAAATAACAAAAGAAGTGGGGGATCCCTGTATGTTCTGTCTCCACGTAGGTTATGTTTGACCTATAGGACCCAATTAACTTTTTCATGTGTTCAAATCTGGCTCAGATATTTCTTCAATTCAAATTAACAATCAGTTATTAAATACTTGTGTGCACTGGTATGGGATGGAGGTAAGGGGCTCTAAAAAGGTGAACCTCTTTCAATAAATAGTTTACATTCTACTGTACTGAGCTAAATATAATAGAGTGTATTTATAAGATAAATACAGAGTAATTTGTAGAGGGGGAAGTTACCAACTTGGGAGATTGGGCTTCTTACAAGAGATCTATGTTGGCCTGCTGACATTACCACTGATCAGCTATTCTGATGGCATGCCACCTGAAAGGAACTTCCAGAGGCCAGCAGGGCTCAGCTTCTGGGCTAATTAGCACCTATCTGGTCCTAAGACATATTATTTGTTTGTGAATGAATTAAATATTAAAGCCGCCCTCAAAAAGTGACTTTTCCCTTTTGTGTGCTTATTTCAATATTTAATCATCTTGACCTTTAGGAAGTATTTACTCATAGGACTTCCAGATTCTATCATACTGGCAAGATCTCAAAGTCCATTTCTCACAGTAACCCTATCTAGTAGACAGTGCTGTTATGAATCCCTTGGTATAGATGAGAAGGTAAAGATTCAGATTAAGTGACTTGCCCATGGTCATGCAACAAGAGTGTCAGGGGACCTGGGTTCATACCCTGCTTTTGCCACTTTATGAACTTAGGCAATTAATTTATCCTCCCTAGATCTCAGTTTCCCTAATTGTAAAAATAAGGTTTTGGACCACTGGAGTTCCTTTTAGGGCTAAAACTAAAAGCCTCTATTAAGAAATTGAGGTAGCTAGGTGATACAGTGAGTAGAGCATTTTACCTGGGATTGGGAAGACATGAGTTCAAATCTAGCCTCAGACACTTAACAGTTGTATACCTCTTAGAACAGGCAACAAGGTGATATAGTGGATACAGTGCTGAGACTAGAGTCAGGAGGACCTGAGTTCAAATCCAGCCTCAGACACTTACTAGCTCTGTGACCATAGGCAAGACACTGACCCCTGTTTTCCTCATCTGAAAAATGATCTGGAGAAGGAAATGGCAAACCATGCTAGTATGTTTGCCAAGAAAACCCCAAATAAAGTCACAAAGAGTCAGACACTACTGAACAACAAACTCTGGGAAAGTTACTTAACCTTAGTTACCTTATCTATAAAATGAGTACAATAATAATAATAACACGTATCTCACAGAATGATGAAGCTCCATAGAGTCAGTATTTTCAGTCTTTAAAGCATTATTTAGATAAATGTTGGTTTAAATGCTGAGCCCATAATCAAATATAACCTGGTCATCTTTCTGCTTCCTTCTATTGCCACTTGTGTCTAATTGTCCTTGATTATCTCACTCCCATTTTCTTCTATGCTTTTTGTCAGAGGTAGAGAAAAACTAGTCAAGTGCCTCCTCATGAGGTCCTCCTTCTCATCTCCCACTGAAATATGAAGATATTGACATTGGGTGCTGGTTTGCCATCAATCTACATCAGCGGTTCTCAACCTGTGGGTCGCGACCCCTTTGGGGTCAAACAACCCTTTCACAGGGGTTACAGGGGTCGCCTAAGATCACTGGAAAACATGTGTTTCTGATGGTCTTAGGAACCAAGACACAGCTCCTCTATCCGTCTCCAGGCAGGACCGCCCACATGCAGATACACTCACATACAACTATTAACAGGTCGTGGCATTAGGAAGATTGAGAACCACTGATCTACATGAAGCACAGGATAGGACTACAAATATCTCCTCGTCTCACTGCTGGGTAGATGGAAGAAAACATAGTTTGGGCCAAAAGTTTTTTTTCTGATATAAATCATTCCTTAGGGCTCCTGATTGATTCTCTGCTGATCTTCAGGCCATCCATAGTCAAAGGTTCCTTCTCTTGAGGATTTTTCATCTCTCCTCTCTTCATGTCTTTTGTCTGTGCCAGGGCCATATTTTCAGATGCAAGGTTGAGTATCCTGGTAAGGATAATGGGAAATTTGGGTAGAAAGAGAGCTGACCATGGCACTCCTCTACTGAATAAGCTCCATTGGTTCCCTATTACCTTTAGTACAAAATATTTAAAATCCTTTCAAATCTGACCCCAAACTATCTGTTTTCCTGTCTTACTAGAGAACTATGACCCATTCCATGTGCACTATGATCCAGCCAAACTTTTTTTTTCACTGTTCCTCTTATTTGGCACTTGATCTCTTATCTTGGTGACTTTGTACTACCTGTTCCTTTGCATGGAATGTACTACTTTCTCACCTCCATCTCTTAGAATCCCAAATCGTCAAATCCTAGTTAATTGCTACCTTCTACAGGAAACTCTCCTTGAACTCTTCTCTAAGTACTGTCACCTCCTCCATCTAACTGTTTGTACTTATTTTAAAACATATTTTGTATAAAGTTTTGTGTATTGTATTTTAATACTATATTTCATATGTACAGTTTGCACCAACTGACTGTTTCTACAGCAGAGTGACTCCCTGAGGTTCAAGATAGTTTTGGGGTCTGCAGTCCCAAAACCCTAGCTCAGGAGCCCCTATTGGTGCATTTACCATTAATAGTCAATCATTAGAAACAAAGAGCTCAAAGCAAAGGCCTTAACTGAGATAGGATAATAACCATAGCTACAAAACATGTCTTCCTTAAAACTAGTATATACTCCCACAAGTACACACTATTTCAGTGAAGAAAGTAGGCATGTTCATAAAGAATACTATTAGACACACACAGAGGGAACACACATAACCCAAGCAACTCATAACCCCCACTTTGTAGGGCTGCAATACCTTTTCCCTTCTCAGAGTTTCCTAGCGCAGTTCCTTTTTGACTGAATCATCTCTTGCATAGATTGCTCTCTCAAACTTGCTAAGCCTGTTGCTCTCCACAGTTAAATTCAGCAAAGCAGTCTACTTCACGGCAAGAGTCCATGGGCAATGGGAGTAGGGGAGAGTAAGGAGAAAGAAATCTGCCCCCTGCCTCAACAATTCCTTTACAAAAGCTCGGTTTTTCTTCCAAAGTTAACTATTCTTTGCTGCCAGAAATTACACCTCTCAAAGCTTTATCCTTCTTGGACGTCTCACAGAATGTGTCTCACTTTTTAAAGGGCCACAAGGGGGGTCCCGCCGATCCTTTGGCCACTCAATTATAAAATTCTCTGCTTGACAAAAGCCCTTTCTAACTTAGTGTGCCACACCTTTCCAATTTTCTTATAACTTACATGTCTGAGTTCAAATTTGACATTAGATACTGATTTGTGACCCTGAGTAAGTCACTTAACCTCTGTTTGCCTTAGTTTCCTCATGGTCACAATGATAGAAGTTCAAATGAGATAATATTTATAGGGGGAAAAAGCCCTTAGCTCAATGTCTAGCACCTAGTAGGGACTCTGTAAGTGCTTATTCCCTTCCCCTCACCTGTAACTTTGCCCACATGAAAGCTTTGAAAGTCTTTTTATCATGGATTTCCTAACTCAAATTTTCCCAATACTCCCCCTCCTTGTCTGTAAGCAAAGAGCTGCTCTATGCTGAGGAAATCAAGATCATCACAGGCATCAAAGACTCGTAGACTTAGACTCAGAGGGAACCTAAGACCTTCTTGAGATCACCATCTTCCCTCATTTTATAATGGAGGAAAGAGATTTCCATTGAGGTGAAATGATTTGCTGCCTACCACCCAGGTAGTAAATATCAGTATTGGAATCAGGAAGATTCATCTTCATGAGTTCAAATCCAGTCTCAGATATTTACTAGCTGTGTAATCCTGGGCAAGTCACTTAACCCTATTTGCCTCAGTTTCCTCATCTGTAAAATGAACTGGAAAAGGAAATGGTAAGCCTCTCCAGTGTCTTTGCCAAGAAAACCCCAAAATCGGGTCACAAAGAGCCAGACACGACTCAACAAACAGCAAGCATGTATCAGATTGAGAAGTCCTCTGACTCCAAGACTGGCCTTCTTTCCACTGCACCCTGGCTTGTTACAGCTGTCACCTTCTCATCATGCTAGCTGACATGTCCCGAGTGCTTCTAGGTTATAAAGCACTTTACTTATACTAGCTTATTTGTTTTTTCACAATGGCCCAGGAGAAAGACAGGTATTCTTATCTCCATTGCCCATACAGAGAAACAAAGATAACAGGAGTGAGATGACCTATCAAAGGGCATTCAGTTCAGAGGCAGAAGATCTAGGGCATCGTCCTCAGATCCTGGGACTGCAAACCCCATCTGTCCCCTATTATGTCTTGCTGATGCATACCTTACCAAGGAAGCGGGGGCACAGGGGAAATAAAACTGAACTTTGAGAGATCCAAGTTTTAATTCTGGCTCCCATGCTTGCTTGTCTTTTAACCTTTATGAGCCTCAGTTTCCCCAACAGTCAAATGAGGAGAATCATATTTATACAACTTTACTCAATACCTGACTTGTTGTTACTCAGTCATTTCAATTGTTTCTGACTCTTCATGACACTGTTTGGGGTTTTCTTGGCAAAGATACTGGAGTGGTTTGCCATTTCCTTCTCCAGATCATTTTACAGATGAGGAAACTGAGACAAACAGGCTTATGTGACTTGCCCAGGGTCACACAGCTAATAAATGTCAACATCTGGCTTGATAAACCTCAAAGTTCTACATAAAGGTGAGTGGCTATTTTTAGAGTGGGTGAGCTCTCTCTTGTACCAGTGAGAATCATTCTTTCTTTTTTTTTCTCTAAATTTCTGTCATTGGTAGCTAAAACTTTTTAAAAAAGAAAGAAGGAAGCTAATCCAAAGTTTTGGGAGCAAGTGTTGTCTGTTTACTTTTACAGAATGTAAGAAGCCTTTATATTTTAACTCAAGATGATATTACAGCTTGTAATATAAGCCCTTGCCTATCAGAAGTGTTTATAACATCCTTCCATGGTGTAGACACACACACACACGCACACACACACACACACTCACACATCTTACTCTGTAGTATTGGAATATAGTACCAAAATACACATTTGCTATGGAGAAGAGCCAAAATGTCTATATCTATATATATATCTATATCTATATATATCTATATATATCTATATATATCTATATCTATATATCTATATCTATCTATATATATATATATAAAACACTTGTGCCTTATTCTATAGTGTACACACATGTATACACACATGTACATACACAGACACATTCTCCTTGGCTGAGCAAATTGAGTTTGACATTTATACACAAAGCAATAAAAATGATGCAGTCAAAATTTATTCCTAAAACAAGTTCAGCAATGTCTCCTCCAAGCCCTGTTTGAGGTACCAAAAAAATGCCTTTTCATGTTTGCAGCTGAAGTCTTGGCCAATTCTGCAAATGGTCTTGGAAAATTGCCCTCCCAATTGGCTTTCCCAGGGGAAGCTTTGCTTTTATGGAAAGTCGAGATATGAGGAAGATTTTCAGGATCTTGGAAGAGAGGCCAAGGCTGAGGTGAGAGTAGGTAACAGGGCCCAGGTGGCTCCCATTTCTCTATGCCCAGTAGTCCTTCACTTTTGGCCCCTTAAATGATTTCTCTTTAACAGTAGCATGTTCTGTTTGTGAGGAGGACACCCTTATACCCGATTATTTTACCTGCAATAGTGTCTAAGCCTAGGCCTAACTGATGTCTTCTCTGGACATCAAACTCCATTTGGAAATTGAGGTTCTGCATTCTGGACTCTGGACCCAGTCCAATCCAATCCAATTACAAATCATTCAACCAATATTTCCTGATTGTCTACTTTGTGCAAGGACCTGGGCTCAGGGATTTTTTTATAAAATAAGCAAAACACAGTCCCTGCCTTTGGAAAGATAATAGCTTAGTAGGGGAGATATCAAACATTTACAAATAGTTATTTATAACGTCAATATGACATAGTGGATAGGAAGAGCTGGCCTTAAGTCATACATATGTGGGTTCAGGTTTGAATTCTAAGAGCTATGACTAGGGTGAAAGAATAAGGGTATTGGCTCAAGATAAAGAAAATTTGCCCCAGGGCCACAGATGGAATTATACTCTTCTAAGAAAGAAGGCAGAAAGGAATCTAGGCAAGCAAGGATTGAGCTGTGCTTAGGAGGAGCTGGTACCAGGAAGATGAGAGGGAAGAAGAAGAAGAGCTGGGAGAGGGGAAACAGGAACATCTGGGGAATCAGTTTAATACTCTCCGTGGTTCCTGGGGTTTATGAACTCTAAGCCCTAGAGCAGTGGTTCTCAACCTTCCTAATGCCACAACCCTTTAATACTCATATGTGGGCATATCTGCATGTGTGCAGACCCGCCTGAAGACAGATAGAGGAGTGGTGTCTCAGTTCCTAAGACCATTGGAAATATGTGTTTTCTGATGGTCTTAGGCGACCCTTGTGACCCCTGTGAAAGGGTCGTTTGACCCTCAAAGGGGTCACAACCCACAGGTTGAGAACTGCTGCCCGAGAATGACCTAGGCATGAGGACAAAGGTTTAGAAAACCTGCTCCCTTTCGCTTCACACAACAGTCTGGTCCTCTTAGTGAGGCAGAGGCATATATTGCTATCTAGGGAGAGGAGGAGACCCAAGGATCACTAGCAATCTTGGAAGGATCCTTTATTTCTCACCTTCCCATGGAGTGGGGGGATGTTCTGTATCTTCCCCCACACACTCGATGGGGCAGGTAAGGAACATAGCACCTCATCTGGTGGGGGGCTATGCCTTCCTGGAGGCATCTCTGCCCACCTCCTTCATATTCAGACCTTGACCTTCTCCCCCTCCACCCTTCCCCAACAAAGCTTGGCTCTCTCCAGCTTCCCAAACTTTCTGGAGGCCCAGAGTACGGGGTTGAATAGAAGAACCAAAGTGGGGCCACTCTGCAAGGGGGATCAGAGCAGGGAATCAGAGCCCATGCTGTGCCATGTTTGCAAAAATGCTTCTCCAGGACTAGGAGTTCTACTAATTGTCCTCCTCTTCTCAGGAAAGAGTAAATTGAGATTGGGAGTACTTCGGGTGGGGGCAAAGCCAGGGATGGCAGTCATTCCTTGAGATCTTTATCATCAGAACTTTTCTCTCCCTCCAATTTGCTTTCTTAAGCTACATAAAATTTTCTAGGGAACTGAGCTTGGGGTCTGAGTGCACCTAAGGATCAAAGCCTTCTTTGGCCTTCCCACCTCCTTTCAGGTGTTTGTACAGAGTTCTGAGACCAGGGTGATGGATCTGGAAGGACTAGTGCCCAGTGCCCCACACAGCTCAACTTCAACAACCTTCCCCAAAACTGACCCTGGAGTATGAAAAACTGTTCTGGACGTGATCTAGCCTGTGACTCTAACTTTGTTTGTTTCAGAGGTGTGCTACAGCCAGCTCAAATCAACTGATAAGAGCCAGCTGTTAAATTCTTAGTGGGAACATTTATACCTCAAAAATCAGCAAATCCTACAAACTGGGGGTTTATTTGTTATTCTGGTGATTGCCTAGACTTAAGAAAATGATGGAGAAAACATTAATATTACACATTAAACTCAAAAGTGTGTTTTATGCACGGTTTTTTTTTTCCCTAGAGATCTGGTTGTTAAATAGTTACTAGCATGTCCTAGCTCTATTTTCTCCTCTATAAATGAGGGAGTTGGACAAAGTGATTTCTTCCAGTTCTGAAAGTCTGAATCTATGAGATTTGTGCTCTATTTGAATCCATCTCAGTTCATACTCAATTTCAGAAAGAGTTGAATAAACCATATTCTGGGGAGTTGGGGAAGTCAGTACCCTTCTATGTGGCCTCAGTTTCCTTCCCTATAAGATAAAGAATTAGAATAAATTATCCTTCACTTGCTCCTTCCCTTCCTTCTTCCCTCCATTTCTTCCTCCTCTCTTTCCTTCCATCTTTCCTTCCTCCCTTCCTCCCTTCCTTCCTCCTTTCCTCCATTCCTTCCTCCTTCCCTTCCTTCCTTCCTTCCTTCCTTCCTTCCATAGATATGTGTGTATGAGATTTCAAACCCTCTTTCAGTCCTGAACTCAAATCTATTTGCTGTAAAAGTTTCCACTCCACCCCTCAGACCCTAGTAATGAGGCTTCTTGAATGACAAGTGTGAAGAAACAACTGACCTTAGCCCCAGAATATCAAGAATAAGTAGCTGACATAACTATCAAGCTACCAGATGCCTAGATTCCTCTGAAGTGGAAAAGAATCCTTCCCACCAGCCCCTCATGGTGTCCTGGGGCCTCAGTCTCCTCTCTGGGGTGATCTTTGTACTCCCCTCTCACCTGAAGGTGACTTTACTGCCCCTTGCTTCAGAGTTGGTTGTCAAGTGCAGGAATTCCTGTTTCAAGCTCTTGCTACCTCTGATACATACGGGCTGTGTCATTCTAAACAAGTTTCTTGACCTCTGGGTGCTGGAGGAGTCTCACTAATGCCATGTGTGACCATGAGTGACACTAATGCCATGAGCTGTGATTTGTATTGGTAGAGGGATTTTCATGTTCAGAATTCTCTAACCTGATGAAATCGTGGGTTTAGATAAAAACAGCATCTGACATTTTTACAGCACTATAAACCTTATAAACCCTTTGGACTCATCACCTTAAAGTGCTCTATGGATAGCAAGGTGAATGTGAAGATTCAAGCAAGATTGTGGTTTAAATGCTACCTCTGATAACCTCCATGAGCAAGAGAGAATTCTTAGTTTTCTCATCTGTAAAATGGGTAATTGCTTTCAGTAGCCTCCTTACAATGTCATTGTGAGGATCAAATGGGATAACCTAAATACAGCATTGTATAAATGTCAGTTAATATTATGGGTTATCATTTGAGCTGAGTATCCTAAGACAGAATTTGAATAAGTAGATGTGATAGGAAGACTGCACAACCTCCTAGAGCAGTGGTTCTCAACCTTCCTAATGCCGTGACCCTTTAATACTAGTATGTGGGCATATCTGCATGTGGGTGGACCCGCCTGAAGACAGTTAGAGAAGCGGTGTCTCGGTTCCTAAGACCATCAGAAATTTGTGTTTTCTGATGGTCTTAGGGCGACCCCTGTGACAGGGTCACTCAACCCCCAAAGGGGTTGCGACCCACAGGTTGAGAATCGCTGTCCTAGAGGAAGCAAAGGAGCAGAGACAAGGAAAAGATAAACAAGGGTGGGGATGAAAGACAAATCTCATCTACTAGTGCAGTCCCCTCCAAGATAATCTTGTATCTACTTTGTACAATGTAGCTTGGACATACCCTTTAATGTAGGGGTTGTCTCCATGGGTATACTGGAGTCAGCTCGAATTGCTTCCTGAGAGTCAGTTGTGAAACTGGTCTCATGAGCATTTATGTTTACTCCATTGGAGTATAAGCTCCTCGAGGGGAGGGGTTATTTTTTTTCTTTTTCTTTGTAGCCCCAGCTGTTAGCACAGTGCTAGCATTAGCTTAGCCCATGGTAAATAAACACTTACATGGTTATCGATTGACTGAAGTAGTTTGATCTCTCTGGGTCTCATTTCTCTTCCCTGTAAAACAAAGAGGTTAGACTAGCGATTTCAGCAGTCTATTCAAGTTTGAACATTTTGTGATATGTGAATATTTGCATACGGATAAAGTTTAGGGTTCTTTAGAGGAATAATGTTAAGAAAAGCCTTCCATTGATTCAGGTAACTTGCAATGTTGTATGTGTGGGCTAACTACTGAAGGGTTTTGCACCATTTTGAAACTTTTCCAAGAATGCAGCAGATATAGACATAAAGGACTTTCCTGACCCTCCCCCCCCTTGCTGGGCCTCAGTTTACTTATTTAAAAACTATGACAACACAATGTAGTAAAAAGAGCCCTGAACTTAGAATGAAAAGATCTGTGTTTGGATCGAGTTTCTGCCACTTTTTATAATAATTCCAAAATTATAAATCATAAAAATTGCTACTTATTGCCTCTGCAGCCTTGGAAAAACCATGTCCTCTCTCTAGACCTCAATTTCCTTCACGGTAAAATGAGGGGGTTGGCTCAGAGTGGGAAAGATGACCAAAAGGGAAAATGGTAATTGTCAGAAGGCCTATGGAAGATGAACACACTAATGTTCTGTTGGTGGAGCTATGAACTGGTCCAGTCATTCTGGGAAGCAATTCAAAACTATGCCTCAAAAGTCACTAAACCATACATACTCTTTGACTTAATAGTATCACTACTAAGCCAGTACCCCAAAGAGAACAAAGAGAGTGGAAAAAAGACAGGCTCAGAAAGATATACAGCAGCTGTTTTTGTTGTAGCAAAGAACTAGAAATAGACTGCCCATCAATTGGAGAATAGCTGAGCAAACTGTAGTATAGGAATATAATAAAAGAGAGTCATAAGGAATCATGACAGATATATTTTCAGAGAAACCTGGGAAGACTTGTGTGAACTGATACATAGTACAATGAACAGAAGCAGGAGAACAATTTACATAATGCTGATAACATAAAGGAAAATGACTTTGAAAGCCTTCAGCAACTCTGATGGATGTGATGACAAGCTGGAATTCCAGATGACTAAGGATGAAATACAATACCCACTGCTGACAGAAAAGCGATGGACACAAGGTGCAGAATGAGACATCCAGTTTTGGTTGTGGCAAACGTGTCCGTTTGTTTTGCTTGACAATGATGACTTGTTACAAGGAGGAAAAGAATAAAAACCAGTTAATGCTTCCACCTACCCTGCCTGCTCCTCTACTCCACACAAAGGACATGAGAGCACACACACAAACGAGGTTGGGCAAAATTACTTCAAAGGTCCTTTCTAGTTCGGGGAACCTCTGGTTCAACATCAGCATGTTTCTGTTTGTAGAAGTTCTGTCTTGGCCACCCCTCTACCTATTACAAATCCCACCTGCTAAAATAAGACTTCAGTGGGGTCTCAAAGAACCCTGGAGGCCCATTGGGGAAACTCAGACTATTTTTATTTTCAGCTAGGTAAACTTTGAACAGGTCTCAGTCCCAGTGTGGATTTCATTCCTTAAGCTATTTCAGGCTTCAGTTACTCTGGGAAGGTTCAACCTCTAAAGGAGGGGGGTAGGGACAAGAGCAGAGGCAGGGGCAGGCCCAGGAATGTTCCTCCAAGCACTACTGAAATGTAGCACTTAGAGGAAACCTGAACTGCCCTTGGACTTGGTCTTCTGCTGCAGACAAACAGCAGGAAATTCCCTGGTGTGTGTGTGTGTGTGTGTGTGTGTGTGTGTGTGCGCGTGTTGTGAAGAGGTTGTTCAAGGAGACTACTCTGGCCTTGATTCTGCTTCTCTGTACCACCACAACGTCCAGTGTTGTATAAGACCCAGGGCAGTCTACGATTTGTTATCATAGGCTTTTCAAGACTAAAAGCCCCTTAGAATTCATCTAGCCCAACCCACTTGTTTTACAGAAGAGAACACTGAGGCCCAGGGAGGGGAATTGACTTGTCTAAAGTCTCACAGGTAGTGTCAAAGTTGGATATGAACCAAGGTAAAAGGATTAGGAAATTATGAGATTTAGATCTGGACGATTGCTTAGGAATTGTCTACTTGCCTCATGTCAAATTCACTGCTCTTTCTGCCACACCAGGCTGTCTTTATGAGAAGGAGCATATGACTTGCAACTGTCCAGCTCTGCCTGCTGTCCTGATGGACCCTCCCTAAATGCCTGCTTGCCAGCCTCCCAAATGTTTCTCAGGCGCAGGCACCCACAACGATCAAGTTTCCTGTGTGACCATGGCATCCCTTCACTGGCCGTTGCTTAGACAAGTAGGGTCACTCTGTCATGGTTCCTTGTCCAGCCCTCTCACTCTGTCTTGCTACTTCTACCCTTCTCCCTTCCATTCCTCACTCCCTTCCTACAGGGACTGAGGGTACATCTGGGCGGAGGAATGGGAAGGAATGCCCAGCATCCTGACACATTTGGTCAAACCCACACAAGTTGGCCACTTGGACTGCGGCTTCACAATTCAAACCAGATATTTGTGTGCATGCCTTCCTGCCCACGCTGCAGGCAGCTTTCCCATCTGGGCCTCTTGGGCAGCCTCACCCTGCGACCAGTGCACAGCCAACAGTCTCCTAAACTATGAGGACCTATGCTATGAAGAGAGCCTGAACAGAAAGTATATCCCACAAGGGTTGGGGTGGGTGTGAGAAATGAGTATTTGCATCTGTGGAAACGGAGGATGGTGGTGAGAAAAGAGAAAGGGAGTTGTTCTTTTGATCATTGAAATTACCCTAGAAAATACACATGCTGCCAGAGATTGTGGGATTAACACAACCTTTCCTTGAGGTATTAAGCACTCTGTTCCAGAGTCTGTTCATTTCACATGGCATAATTTTACCTGTTACCAACCAAGAATCCTAGGGAGGAGACACCAACCTAGCATACTGACCTCTCACTCCCCTTTGTGTCCTCCCCTTAACTTTGAAAAATAATAGTACAGGGTATGGATAATAATTTTAAGGCTTACAAAGTATTTTAGATGACACATTTTTGTGAGGAAGACAGAATGAAAAGAAACATTAAATCTCAGGGAAGCGAAAACGTCCGTAAAAATGTTTTTAAACTTCCTAGACATAATACACGAGATAGTATCCCAACTGCATTAAAGGTTTAAGGGACTGAAGGAGATAAGGGTAAAACCTGGCTACAGAATTTTCTATGAAAGCTGGAGTCAACATCCATCAATCCATCAACAAGCAAGCATTAAGTACCTGCTAAGTATGAGGAATTATGGAGAGGCTGGAGATACAAAAAGTAAAGCAATCCTTTTCTTCAAGTAGTTCTCATTCCATAGGGTTCCCACAGATCATGTTGAAGACCCTTGCATCTACAATGGATATTTTTTTCTAAAAAGCTATGGAGTGAAAAATACTAAATTTGAAATGGGAAGACCTGGTTTGAGTCTCAGTCCTGACACTCACTACTAGTGTTCTGGCCCTCATTACTATTCACCTGGATCATTGGAATTCTCTCTATGATATTTAAAAAAAAAATTACTTTTTTTTGGTGTGTTAGGGGATATGATGGTGAGGAGACCCACATTCCCTAATCTTGGTGGGTTGTCTTTGCTCTAAACTCAGCCCGTGTATGTTACCTGTCTTATACTTTTGTATTCCAACAATTATTTTTGGAGCTTTTCCAGGTTGGAAGTACCTCGAGGACCCAAGCCCTATCACAGAGAAGAAGGCATCAAGCATGAAAGGACTAAGTCCAGAGGGAGTGCTACATTTCCATCTCATCTAGATAAAATGCTATAGTACCCTTGCATCTAAATTGGGCTTCTTTCTATTCTCCTTCCTTGAAACTCCCTCTGGCATCTGTTTCTTTCCTAGCTCAGCTCAAATGCTACCTTGTACATGAGGCCTTTTCTTCTCCCCCTATTCCTCTACTGTTCCTTCCCTCCTCACTTCTAGTGCTTCTCTTCATTAATCATATTGTATATATTTCATATACTTTCAGGATATCCTTAAATGTGTATTTAAGAAAAGAATATGAGCTCCTCAAGAGAAGGAACCACTTCATCTCTGTCTTCCTATCTCTATTGCCTAGCACAGTACCTGATACATGATGGACTAGGTAAATGATTATTGATTGTTTGACCGGTTGATTGCAATTTTGTTTTTATGCTTTCATTTTTGTTTTTTTTATAACATTTATTCATGCTTTGTTATAGTTATTTCTACAAATATCTCCCTTCCACAATTAAGCTCTTGCCTTGTACAAAGAAAAATATAGGGAAAAACATATAATACTATGACCACATCAGATAATACATATAGCAATATCAACACCATTTCAAAGGGACCCTCCTCCCTTCTCCCGGATGATCCCTAGATTCTCAGTTACTCAGATTTGGGATTTTTCCAGTGTTCTTCTTTGACATTGTAGTCCTTGTTTGGGGGGTTTTAGTTTTATCTATTTTATTCTTCACCATCAATTTATACAAATCTTGGTATATTTCTATGAATTCCTAATAGTCCTGATTTCTTATTACATAATAACATTCTGTTATACTCAGATAACTCAGTTTTTTCAGGTCTTCTTTATTAATAGGAGGCCAGCCTATGGGAATGTCACAAAGAACCTTAACTGAAGGGATATTAGGGATCCAGCAGATCAGAGATGATCCAATGAATCATTATGTCACTCTGGTCAGGGATGGGCATTTACTTTATCAAATCACCTTCAGTATTTGATAGGATGAATTAGAGGACATTTGATGGGCATGCATTTCTGATGAACTCTTCCAGTATGGTGGAAGAATGGAAGAATGGAAGGATGAATAGAACTATTCCCTCTAAAAGTACTTTCCCTATTTTTTGTCTTTTTACTGCACCAGTGACGAAATTAAAAAAAAAATCATAATCCCTGACCCAAAAATCTGTTTGCATGGTGGGATTTATTTTCTTCCCTATATATATGTTATGTATTTTTGTCTAATCTAACCCTATTGAATTTGAGATCCTGTGTGTCTCCTGAAGACATAGCCAAACTTTAATGTGTTAGATTAAAGGCTCAGGGCTCCTAGCACTTGCTATAGATCTGTATCTTTCCTGGTCTCCCACATTGGTGGTGATTTACTGTCTCAAGTCTATTTCATTAACACATGAGTTATGTTAGCCTCCATAATTAGCAATTCTGCTGAAATAAAAACACTAAAGCCCCCACACATGCTAACAATTTCCCCATGGTGAACCTCTCTGATTTTTATCTTTCAACAGGAAACATAATTGCGTGTTAGCAAGAACTGGAAACCTGATGCTTCAGTATTTTGGGGGGCTGGAGTGGGTGTGGAAAAATGAACTTGAATTTAGGACATATGTTTGCCAGAAATGTGATCAAAATCACACACACACATACATAGATGAATACTTTCACTGTCTTTCTCTCTGTCTCTCTGTTCCTCTCTCTGTCTGTCTCTGTCTGTCTGTCTCTGTCTGTCTGTCTCTGTCTGTCTCTATCTCTCCTATGTCTATCTTTTTTCTTTTTATCTTCCTCTCTGTCTCTCTGTTTCTATTTGTCTCTGTCTCTCTGTCTCTGTCTCTCTTTCTCTGTCTCTGTCTCTGTCTCCATCTCTCTGTCTCTGTCACTCTATCTCTGTCTCTGTCTCTGTCTCTCTCTCTCTCTCTCTCTGTCTCACACACACACACACACACACACACACATAACATACACACACACACACACCTGTTTTAGCTCCACAGCTGTGTACATAGAAGCTGCCAGAACTGAATAACACATTAATCTCCTGTTTGGAAAATTAACCAATAAATTGAAACTAATTAGTTGGATCTGGTCAGAAGCCTGAAGAGGGCATGTAGAGGCAAAGTCTATTAGGTTGAGCAGGGAGGCAGGGGGTGAAGGGGTAGGGAGAAGAAGAGGTATGAAGGACAAACAGACGCATCTATATAGAACTTGTCTTAGAAAGGCTGGAGGCACCAGAGAAATTTTAACTGAGCTGTGCCATTTCAGCCTAAAGGGGGCTACTCACCAACCAGCCACTACCAAGCCCAGCTCAGAGAGAGCAAAAACGAGATGCACAGACCCATCTCCAGCACAAGAGAGGGAATAAGGAAACTAAATCACACTTCTTTTCTTCCTTTAGTGTCCACTGACTGAGAGCTAGAAGGGACCTTAGGACTCATCTAGTCTAAAACTTTACTGTACAGGGGAGGAAATTGAGATCCTGAGAAATAACATGATTTCTTCAAGGTCAAGCCCAGAAAACAGATACAAGCATCTGTCTACAAGTACCACAGACCATGCCCTACAGGACTGAGGGTTAAGTGCCCTGTCAGGCCTCAGATAGCTGCTGAATTTGATTGTCTGATTGAGTCCTGTCTCTTTATCAGACCCCACTCAGATACATTCCTAGCAACCAATGGCAGAGCAACTCCCTCCCTTCCATTTCTCCCAATCTCTACTTTACTAGAGTCTCAGCTTGGACCCATACTTAAATCTTTGGCAAGAAACATAAGGCACATCTCATCAGATTTGAGGTCAACTTCTGTACCTGCAATCTCACAAAACAAAAACTAAACTAAAGGAAAACAACATGCCCCCCCCAATTTTTTTCTTTGTCTTCAAGAGGATACACACTCCAGATGGGAGGGTAGTTTGGCTGAGAAATTATGTCCATTTCCCACTCTTACATCAACATGCACATTTCTCTTGAATGCACTTACACAGTAGCCAAGGAAGACTCCCAGTCATTGATTTCACAAATTCCCCTTGGGATAGACTGCCTTGTGTCTATGGGGCTTCTTCAAAATATCTCTAAGAAAAAGGTCATTTTGTTTGCCCAAATAGAAATAGGATGTAAGATAAAGCAGACAGCAAGCTATGGGTAATGTTAATAATTAATGACACCTGTCTTTAATGATAATTTCAATGTCTTTGACTAAGTTCCACACCCATGGCTTAGTAATATCCTGCAAATGTATAAATGTGACCCCAAGAATCACTTGAGTATTTGATGTCCACATGGAAAATTGTTCTCTATTTAAACCATGCACCAACAAAATAATGTCAAGAATGATTTATTTTTTAAAATTTGGAGACAGTTTATGCCCATTTGGTGCCATTTAACCTTAAATCTAATATCATCTCTCCTATGTAGAACTAAATGGCTTCCAAGTAAAGAAAACATCAAGCATTTTATTAGTTACTTGGATTGAACAACATCTTGGAATCGTTCTCCAGAATGATCTCTAGAAATGTCATTTAGATTCAATAAGAATAATGTTATTAGTACAAGCCTAGGAAAGATTAGATACGAGTCTTTAAGCTAAAATATGGAGATCAGATTTAACTAATGGACAAAGGTAAATACTTTAGCATCCTCAAGTCAAGACACATTGAACATTGAGTTATCAATGAGAAAGCTTTGGTTTTCTCCATTAAGAGACTTATTGGCATCCTGAAATCAAAGTTCAATGGGAAGAGTACATTTAAGACAATTAACAAATGTGCAATATTACTTTTGAAATAAACTTTTGGAATTGTAAAATGGACCATTACACATTTGGAAAGTACCATAATAAAAATCTCTACAATATGAATGAAATATAGGATCCATCCCCCAAAGGTAGCTACAGAAAAATGAAGAAAAAAAAAGAAAAATGAACACTTTCCTAACAAAAAGGGGAAAAAAAAAGGATTCATTGATTGACATCTATAGAACACAAGATAATTAGGGCAAAAGTGCACAGAAATACCTTTGTAATTAGTAGAGGTGATTTCATCAAGCAATATTAAAGGATAATAACAAGTACATGCTGCTGGAATTTGTCCAATGTGACCAAAAGCAGTTTACTTCAAGATACAGTCCATGAAACAATTAAGATCCAAGAGTGGAATCAAAAGTCCTGCTCCCCATCACCTCCACGCCACGGTTGACTTCCACATGAACTAAGCCATCAATGTGTCAACGAGAAAGCATTAAAAACTATTGAGAATGAAGAATTGTGTAAATATAGGAGCTTATGATAGCAGTTCTGGATTAGGCCATTACCACCACAAATTGTGAGAAGGGCTAAGTGATTAATGCTGATTTTGCAAGGAAACGGTAGAAATTGTGCAACACATCACTGTAAAACTTTAGCACCTAGCAAATACTTGGTAAAACATGACCTGGAGTCTAAAATTATATACATTAGAAGTTCTCTTTCTTTCTTATACTGACAAATGACAAATTATCACACTGCAAATACAGATCTAAAAATAACCAGGAGAATTGCACCAAGAAACTGTATTGGAACTGGACCACTATTATAAATTGATCAATTGACCACAAGCACCCAAACATAACACTGATCTATAAAAATTTAAAAATGTTTTTAACAGATGTCACCATATCCAATGTTTATAATCTCTGACATGTGGAACATGACAGCTCTCAAAATAGAGAGACCTAATAGAGGTCATGAAACTCATATAGGAACATGATGAGATACTTGTCATCTCGATCTTCTTATATGTTGCTACTGGAGTTAGGCCAAGGATGGTTTTAATGATGATGGCCTAAGATGAGCTGTATCTTAACACTTTATTCAGTGACAAAAAGCTGCTGTTTCAGGCATGTGTAAAATAGGTGGTCAGAAAGGCAAGAGTTCTTGTGCAGAGTTCTCAGGATACTTACACAAGCAAAGAAAAACCATATTTGCCTTCAGGGAGCTAATATTCTAATGGAGGAAGACAATACATGATTGGAAGGGAAGAAATAGCCATTGAGGGGAATAGTGGCAAAGTCTGGAGAGAATCAGAAGCACAGCTGGGAGGGAGTGAAACATGGTGGGCCTGGGCCCATCCTCCTATTGTAGAACCTGGAGGAAAATCAGCAATGGAAGGGGCAGGCATGTTGGACAGATAACTCAGGCTAAGAAGGAGCTCAGTAACGGGGGTAAAGTCTCCAGAGAGAGTCAGAAGCAAAGCCATGAGGTGAATAATAAGTAGTCCTCACAACATTAAATAAAAAATAGTAGTAGAGGCTTGTCTTACGACTTTTTCTATCTGAACATTGAACAAGATGATGATACTTTTTCTGTAGTAATGAAAGCAATGTGTCTATCTGAGCCCTGCTTACCATAAACATGAGAATGAAATAATAGTGGCACTAATAGTAATAATAACACACATATATAATGCTTTCAGGTTTATAAAGTGCTTCACATGAAAATATAGGAAGTTCTGAACCTTATTGATTTTGATTATCCTTTGGTTTTTTAATGACAATTTCATTCCTGAGTAAATTTTGACCTGTTTTGCAACCGAGTATGGCCATTCTTAGCGTGGGACACAATGGGGGTGGGTGGGCAGGGGAGACAATAATTAAAGGACCGCGCCTTGACAGACAGAATAGACTCATTCTGTTTGCCGTGAAGGACAGAACTTAGAGCGACCCGACCCGGATACTTGGAAACACTATCTGAGGGCAGGACAAGTATGGGTGGAGGATAAGATCAAGTTTCTTTCTGGGGACAGTAGATATGCAAATGTTCTAAGGAATAAGAGACGTAGGGGTGACTTTGTGTTTGGAGAAGCTGGATTCTTACAAGCTGACAAGAGTGGACAGCAAGTGATCAGAAAGGGAAAAGGTTTGCGAGGCGTAAAGAGCATCCCCCTGTCAATAACGATTATGCTAATTGGCCTGATTCCCTAAATTCCGCCGTCAGTTATTTCATTCCTTCTATTAAGTATCTGCCTCCAATATTGCCCTCTTTTTCAATGCAAATACTCCTGGGAGGCAGAGACTTCTAGACCCCTCCTTGGTTGGTCTGATCACTTTCTTTCCTGATAAGATGGACACCGGGAGGGGGAGGGGGGGCAGCAATTCTGGCTTCTATGCATGATGGTGGTAGTAGTTACTGACGGGCTGTGGTGAAAATGGGAGCAGCATGGAAAGAAGGATGGATGAAAGTTGGGGAAGATGCCATCCATTTGCATTTCTCCTTTTGCTGCCCCGTATGGCCCAGGTCCTAGTGCATTCCCCATCTCCTTTCTTCAAGGGCTCACTGAGCTGCAGCTGTGGGGGTCTAGCCAAAGAGAGAAAGAGGACAGCAGGCAAGTGCCTGAGAGCAGGAGGTGGAGAAGCCCTGGGCACATTTTCAATTATCATTAGTGTCTCTTTCAACCAGGTCGGCTGATGTACAAGGAGCCAGAAAAAAATGATAAAAAAGAAAGATGATACAGTCCTATTTCCTGGAGCAAGGGAATCATCTGGCAGCTGAATTCAGGAGCCCTGTGGATGGATGGATGTTCAAGGAGTGGGTGTGGGGGAGTGGAGGAGGGGAGACCATAAAAGGATGTTCCTGCCAGGAAACAGGAAAGAATCCACAACAGCTCTCTCTCATAGTCGAGTGAGATAATGAGCCCCAGACGCATACTTTGACATTTCTCTGGCTGACTCTGTCTCTTCTGACAGTAGAGTTCTAGCAGGGGTAGCAGGCACTGACTGGAGGTGGTAGAGTGTTACAAACCTTAACCCCTATATTCAGATCACACTAGAAATCAATACACCAGGCCTCCAGATCCAGCTCCACAGCTAAATATCTGTGTGACCTTGGGTGAGTCTTCTGATTCTGAGCATCACTTTCTTGATCTGTTAGGTGGAGAAAATACTATTTGCCTCATCTACCTCAAAGAATTGCAAGGGAAATGCCTTGTGGACCATAGAGCACTTTACAAATGTTAATTCTCCTTATAATAACTCTGAAAGGTTGGTGCTATTTTATCTTCATTTTACAGATGAGTTTAAGAGAGGCTAAGTGACTTGCCCAAAGTCACACAGAGAGTCGGTATATAAAGCAGTATCTGAAATCAAATCTTCCTCACCCCAAGTCTAAAATCACCTAATCAATCAAAAAAACATTTGCATGTATATGTATTTGTATATGTGTATATATTATATATATGCCCATCTATATATACATATAGACATATATATATATATATATATATATATATATATATATATATATATATATATAATGGATCCGTGTATTGATGAATTAACTCAATGGCCTATCCATAGAATTGTATGTCATAATGTAGACTAATGGGGTCAAACTCAGATTGAAACAAGGCTGATCTATATACAAGAATACTTATTCTTGAGGGCCACACATTGGCTTGGTTTTGGAATTTATATTATCTAAGTTTTATTGTGATTGTATTTATTTTATTAAATATTTCCCAGCTAGATTTTCATCTTGTTTGGCCTCCACTTGGGAGCATCACGAACCTCAAGCAGGCCATGTGTTTGGCATCTCTGACACAGACAACAGGTCTTCTTCATCCACTATGTTTTTTCTTGAAACTGTATGAGGCAACTAAATGGCTGAATGGATAGAGCGTTGGGTCTAAAGTCAGGAAGACCTAAGCTTAAATCCAGATTCAGACACTTACTAACTGTGTGATCCTGGGCAATTCACTTGACTTCCGTTTGCCTCAGTTTCCTCAGTCACAAAATGGGTGTTAATAATAGCACGGGGTTATTAAGAGGATTGAATGAGTTAGTTGTAAAGTGCTTAGCATAGTGCAGGCTTTAATAAATGTCTATTACCTTTCTCTATGAGAACTGCTAAATCGAATCATTTATTTAGAATGGTCTTAAGTCTATCGGGCAGACTAATATTCAGCTAGATCTGCAGTCTCATCCGTGTATTTATTTTCTCCCCTCATGCAGCTTTGCAGTGATGTAGGAGACTAGGGTGTGATCTGTATGCCTGTGTAAAGGTCTTGGGTCCTTTGAGACTGGGATTTCTTGCTCACGCTGAAAGGCATGGCAAAGATTAGTGACTGTTCTTGTACCCTGGTTTGTTGATCATGTAACTGAATGGCAGCTAACTTTTGAGATTTTTTATTTTTGTGGTCACTATGCCTGGTATTAAGAGTGAATTAACACTGTTGTAGGAATGACACTGAGATTGGGACTGTTAGGTGGCTGCAACTTGGCATCTAATGACTTTTTAAAATTCTTTCCATAATTTATAGGCACAAGGGGTTCAGTATCTCCCCCTCCCCCTAAAATGATCTAGGAGGAATTTAGAGAGATGTTTGGAGGGGAAAGAGAGGGTTTCACCTGGAAGACTTACTCTTTTGCCTTTCATATTCACTGTGTTCAATAAACTTTGTGGCCTTGTTATGTTGAATACCTGTGTCGTGTGAATGTTGGGGCGGGGTGTTAACTAAGAGGAAACTCCATATGTAGGTGGGATGGGGTCTCTTGAGTCATGTTCAAGCATGTTCACATTTTGCAATGTTTTGAGCAATTTCTCACATTGCCCTGGCAAAATTCCAAATTCACTGAGCTCCTTGGATTGAAGCCTTAGTGGTTTGGGAGTCTTATGGGGTAAAGGGGAATAGTTTAGGTGTTTGCATGCTAAACCCTGTCTGGCGACCAGAGGAGATACAATAGACTTTCTGGGGGAAAGGAATAAGCATTTATTAATTGCCTATTATGTGAAAGGCACTCTGCTAAGCATTTACAAATGGTCTTTCATTTCAACTTCACAACAACACTGAAAGATAGGTGCTATTATTCTCCCCATTTCACAGGTTAAGAAACAGACAGAAAGAGGTTAAATAACTTACCCATGGTCACATGGTTAGTAAGTGTCTGAGGCGGGATTTGAACTCATATCCTAATGACTCTGGACCCAGCACTCTCTCCACACTGCCACCTAGCTACCTTTGGGAGGTTATTCTGTTCTGGTGGCTCAAAGAGAGAATTACTTTGGGGGTGATTCAGATGTTGCATCCCTCATTGGATAATTAATATAGTGGCACATCGCCTTTCTGTAGGCTTAAAGAAGGCAGTACATGAGCTGATTTGCCCTGCTTACACTTCAGTAGCATCACCAGCAGTTCCCCAAGTTTCATGTAGTAAACATGCAAAGATCTGCTTATAATCCAAATGTGATAGAAGTAACTAAAAGCAACTGGCTAGAGTGGGGTAGTAAGAAAGTCAGAGAAGAATATCCGAAACCCTAATAGGAAATGATGGCAAATAGACCTTGAAGACCACATACAGTCCTTGCTGCTGCACCTTAAGAAGCTCAAGATGTTTTCAACATAAGAAATGAATTATCAACCATATAAAAAAATATTCCAAATCAGTAATAACAAAACAGGGCATGTGAAAATACCTATGAACTATTGCATCACAGAAATCAAGTTAGAAAAAGGCAGAAGGAGGCAGTCCCAAAACAGCTAAGTATAGGAAGGCAAGAATCCTAAGAAGCTTCTGGTAAATCTATGAATTGGCCCAAATATTCTTGAAAACAATTTGAAATTATTTGAGGAAAGTATACCCTATGGACATCAATGAAAAAAAGAAAGAGCCAACCTATGCCACAATATTTATAGTATTGTGTTTTTTTTTTAAATAGTAACAAAAAACTGGAAATAGAAAGTGGTGATCAGTTAGGGAAATGACTTACCAGGATGCAGAATGAACAGACAAACTAGGGCACTCTAGGCTATTGCTTCCCAGGGGTGATTGTCTTTGTGGTATATGAATGTCATGTATGAGGTGTTCAGGAGGACTGGCACCTCTGGTGTGAGGGCTGCTTATCCACCTCTGGGATCTACCTGGCACTCACCTTTCACCTGTGGCTCCAAGAAGCTCTAGCATGCACAGCGGCCATACCCTGGTAAACCGTCTTGGTGGATAGGCAAAACCAGACTCAGGGGGACTAGTGGACCTCAAGCCCATCAGTGAGTTACGGGGTATCTACCCCAAACATGTGAACACTTCCTCCAGAAGATGAGAACAATCGGTTCAATGGGCCATGAAAGTGACTAAAGCAGGTTCTCTGAAGCACTTAGAGTTAACCAGCATCAGACATCGAAGAGGCCAAGGTCATCCACTGTATCCTGACTTTTGTCTTGCCACTGGACTTCAATGACTCTAGAAGAGAGGGTGAGGCTGACAACTTGGTGCAACTCTCTCACTTAAATCCAATTCACCCCAATCCTCTTCAAAAGCACAGGACAAACAATTACAACAATATTGTTACATAGTAAGGAATGATAAACATGAGGAATTCAGGGAAATATGGGAAGACTTATATGAACTTACATTCATTGAAGAAAATAGAATCAAGAAAAAATATACGTATATATATAATAATAAATAAAAATAAAATATAAATGAAAACCAAAAAAATGAGAGCATATACAATGACTAGTGTTGGTCATGCACACCAAAGTTGGAATACTTTTCCTTGCTCTCAGTGGATAGGTTGTAGATTACAGGCGTGGAATGAGACTTTTTCTATTAGTCTACCTAGATTTAAAAATGAGAGGGTGGTACTGGAAGCATTTATTAGAAAGTGATCGTGGTGAAGGAACCTAATTGTATACATAGAGAATTTTTAAGGATATCATGGACCTAGAACAGATCCCCAAGAAGAGCAATTAGAATAATCAGAGGACTGAGGGAAGGAGGAAAGCAGTCATGTGAGAAAAGAACAAATTGATGAAGTACTTTATTTTGTGTTTTCCAATCAAGATTAGGAAAGAGAACATAAGCAAAATCTATAGGTTATACACAATGAAGAAAAGTAAAAACAGAATCATTTACCAAATCTGAATATAACATGATGCAGATGTAAGGGTTCTCTGGAACTTTTGAGGCAGAAAAAAAGCATTGTAGTGGTACAGTGGAAAGAACTCTGGGTCTGTAGTGAGAGGACCTGGTTGGTCTTGAATTCTGGCTCCATGACTTCTTATAGATGTAATCCTGAGTGAGTTCAAACCAGACATACTCTTCTGTCCCAGTAACAATAATAATAACAAAAACTTCTGGCATTTATATATCCCTTTAAGGTTTTCAAATGGTTTTTTTTTTTTCTGAAACTTATCTCATTTGACCTGTGATATCTTCTACTGCTTCTTTTCTCCATCTCTGATGAGGTGGACTTTCTCTTTGACAAGGCCAACCCCTCTACACCTACATTTGATCTCGTTCCCTCTAAGCTTCTTCACTAGCTTGTTTCCTTAGTCATCTCTGCCTCTCCCTCTCTCCTCCTCTCTTTCCCTTTCTCCCCTTTCTCTCCTTTCCCTCCCTCTCCATCTTCTTCTCCCTCTCTCTCTCCCTCCCTCCCTCATTCCCTTCCTCTCTCTCTCTATCTCTCTCTTCTCCCCGTCTCTCCCTTCTACCTTTCTTTTTCTGTCTTTCTCTCCCTCTCTTGTTTTCTTGCTCTGTTCTTTCTATCTATCTATCATCTATCACCTATCACCTATCCATCTATGTATCATCTATCTCTATGTATCATCTATCTATCCCCAATTTTTTCAGTCCCCCATTATCAATTGCCTAATGGACATTTCAAACAAGATGTCCATGACATGTCTCAACCTCAACATGTTGAAAACAGAACTCATCTTTCCCAAAGATGATTCTCAAATCCATTTCCTCATTCCTAATTTCCCCATTTCTCTCGAGTCTTTTTGGTTTATAATTTTGATGTTACTCTTAACTCCTCCCATTCACTCTCCATGCACACCCAGTCTTTTGTCAAATCTTAAATTGGATTATTTTTCTACCTGCACTTCATCTCTCATGTCTGACCCCTTTTCACACAGTCATTGTCTTAGTTTCTCTGCTCTAAGTCCCTCCAAAAGTGACTTTCTTTAAGCACAGATCTGGCCATATCGTTGCTGCTCAATAAACTCTAGTTTCTGATTGCCTCTAGGTTAAAATATAAATTCCTTTATTTGGCTTTTAAATTTCTTCACAATCTGGCCCCAATTCATGTTTCCAGCCTCATTAAATACCATTGTCCTTCTCAAGCTCAATGTCTTTGCCAAACTCTACTTTATACATGGCCACTCTGTCTTCCATCTTGGTATATTTCCACTGACTGTTCTCCACACCTAGAATGTACATTCTTCTTACCTCTGCCTCATAGAATCCTTTTTTTCCCTCAAAATCAAGTTCTATCATCTCTTCCTCTGCAAAGTCTTTTCTGACTTCTCTAGCAACTGATGCTCTCCCTTCAAAACTACTTGATATTTAATTACTTTGATTTTATTTTGTTTATATTTATTCTTTGTCTATTTCACTATATACACATTGTCTCCTCTAAAAGAATTCAAGCTTCTTGAGAGCAGAACTTGTTTCATTTTTTTGTATCTGCATCTATCTTTTTTAAAAAAAAATTTAGGGGTCGCTAGGTGGTGAAGTGAGTAGAGCACCGGCCCTGGAGTCAGAGGACCTGAGCTCAAATCTGGCCTCAAACACTTAACGCTAGCCGTGTGACGTTGGACAAGTCACTCAACCCCAATTGACCTGCCTTCCCCTCTCCAAAAAGCAAAAAATAAATAAAATTTCAATCTATCTTTAGTTTCTAGTACAGTGCCTGATATATAGAAGATATTTTCTAAATGCATGCTGATTGAGCAAAATAATTTATTTAATTTATCTGGGTCCCACCTCACTCATCTGTAAAATGGACAGCGTGAACCAAATGATTTCCAGCTCTAAATGCAATGATCAAATGATTCTAAGTCTCATTTCATCTAGCGCAGTGGTTCTCAACCTTCCTAATGCCGCAACCCTTTAATACAGTTGCTCATGTTGTGGTGATCCCCAACCATAAAATTATTTTCGTTGCTACTTTATAACTGTAATTTTGCTACTATTATGAATCGTAATGTAAATATCTGATATGCAGGATGTATTTTCATTGTTACAAATTGAACATAACCCACAGGTTGAGAACTGCTGATCTAGTGGGTAATTAGTTTATAGAATTTCTTATGTTCAAAAGGTGGCCAAAATAGAAATGGGTTTACAAAGGTTTTAGATGAATTGATGAAGGATAGAGTCATAAAGGGATACTAATAGGAGCTGGGATGTACCTGACCTTTGATGTCAAAGAGGAAGCTTCACTTACAGAAATCAATTTTTGTCAGGCTGAAGTCATTCATTCAATAGAGGCCATCCCACAACTCATCCTTTGGGAGCTCTTTTGACAATAGATTCCTGGGCCAGACAAAGCCTAAACATAACCCTCTATGTCAAGCTCTGTTTCCCTATAATTTCTATGTTAGCATTTACAGATTCTACCCTCATCATCTCTGCACCTGATCTAGAACTAAGTTTTGAATAATGAAAAGAGTTCATAAACTCATTGCATCTTTTGTATTTTTGTTCTGTGGAGTAAAATAAAATCATATACCTGATACAAATGCGTTACACTGAGAGTTTGAACAGGAGCTGGATACCCCTTCAGCCTTGAGCTGTATCTCTGCTTTGTTTTGACTCTTCCCCCTGAGATTATTCCAGATAAGAGGTCAAGAAAGAGAAAATTTGCCTTTTCAAAAAGACCCTTCCCCTCTTCAACCCTGCACACCACACCTCACAGTTTTGTGAAAAAGCAAACAAATAAACAAACAAAGGAACAGCCAGGCTGTGTGAATCCAAAGACTTTGGGAACCCTGAGTCATGGCTTACACTATGTTCTTTTGATGCTCCCTGTGTAGGACCTGGGAGAAACATCTGAAGTATGCAAGTCAGTAAAACATACTTTAAAGCTGAGTTTAGTTCATGATAGTACATTCAGTTCTATCTTCTGTCTTTGTGCCTTTTTGAAAACTGTCTTCTGACTCTCCCCTTCCCTCTTCATTGCAGGATCTCTAGCTTCCTAAAAGGCTCAGCTCAAGTGCTACCTCCTACAAGAAGCCACTCTCTTGATCCCCCTCAATAGAGAGCCCATGGTAGATGCCCAATATTTATCATCTCAAAGCCAAGCAAAATAGTAATAGCTAACACTGATGTGTTGTATACCAGGCACTGTGTGCTAAGAGCTTTACAAGTATAATCTTGTTTGACTCTTACAACAGTCTTGGGACGTAGGTGCTGTTATCACCCCCATTTTATGGTTGAAGAAACTGAGGCAAACAGGGGTTAGATGACTTGCCCAGGGTCACACAGCTAGTAAGTTTCTTATGCCAGTTTTGAACCCAGGTCTTCCTGAGGCAAAAATGATAACGACAGTAAACGACAAAAACCAAAACCCACAAAATCCAAACATTCCTCAAATTTGTTTTGTGTTTACTATCTCTATATATTCTGGATTCAACTTTTCTCAGTCAATGTTATTCCTTTCACCCCACAAGCCCCAGCAGAACGCAGCCCCACTAGGGCAGTAACTCTTTTATTTGTGTGTTGCCGAGCATAGTGTCTGGACCATCTTAGGTACCTAATAAATACTTGCTGAATGAATAAATGAATGAATAATTTAATACCAGCAAGCTTTCTTGCTTACTCTGACCCATACCTGGGAATCACCTCGTCTTTTCTCCTGGTCAGAAAAGCCGCTGTAGCTCAGAAGATAAATCCAGGCACCCATCTTTCATTCCCTATTACAAAACAGGTCAGGCCTGTTCCACCCGACAGCCCGATTTGCCCTGGAGCCAAATGGTCTCTGTTTAGGCAAGCCCAGTCAAGGTGTGAGATGAGCTCCCTGGATCTTTCCCCACCTCCTCCTAGGGACACTCAGGTGGCCACTCAGAAACCTCACAGCCTTCAGGAGGCTGACAGCGATGCCGGCCACATTCCCACCCCATCTCCTCTCTGCCAAAAACAAGATGTTTGTCCTGAAACTTGGGAAGGGCCAGAGCTGGAAACTCTCAGGACAGGGTTGAATAGAGTTCATGGTCCTGAAACACAGGACTTAGGACTGGAAGAGACCTTTGGGAACGTCCAATTCAACTGGTTCTTATATACTCTCCCTCTTCATCTCTGCCTCATATAAGTCCTGGAATCTTCCAAGACTTAAGTCCATTGTCTGCAAAAGGCCTTTTCCCAGCTCCCTCAGCTGCTAGGATCTTCCCCTCTCACCTTTTCTTTCATGTCCTTTCCTTCAGGGCATGGACCCTCTTTTGCTTTTCCTTGGTATCTCTAGCACTAAACAAAGTGCCTGGCACACGAGCCCTTTTTGAACAACAGATTTTTATTTCATTTTTTGAAATGAGGAAACCGAAGTCCAGAGAGTGAAGGCCAATGTCACTTAGCAAAATTTTGTATTAGAGCTAGGGTTCAAACACAAGCGTCTTGACTCCCAAGTCCGGTGTTCTTTCTACCATAACTTGATGATCCTTTAAGGCTCTGGAGAAATGTGCTAGCTCTCCCATTCCAGGGGCTACTAGGCAACACCTCCTGGCTCCATGATGAATTTGTAAGTATTGTTTTGCTCTCTAGCAGAGAGCACCCACAGCCCAGCAGGCCTGCTCTTGTTATCTGGCTCCACCTTTCAGGAGAAGAGGTTTCTAATCTGCAATCAACTGGGGAGAGATTTAAAGGGAGAACTAAGGGTGAGTGTCTGTGCTAAAGATAAATCAGACCCAGGCCATAAAATCGACCTAGGCTGGGTCATGTTGTGGGCCTTGGATCACAGAAGCCCTTGTCTAGCTAAGTTGACCTACAAGAGAACTGCCTGACAAAACTTTACAATTCCAGAAACCAGATCTTCCAGATCCTCTCTTGGTGGCCCATACAGGATTTGCCTTGCTTTGGTTTTGTTTCCTATTGCTGCTTTTGATTCCTTTCCAATCTTCTCCTGTTCGTAGGCACATCATATGTAGCTCTGCGTCACATTCTCTTCATTCTAAGCTTGCATCTAGAGTGCTAAGGAAAACAATTACTTCTGATTCTTGGTTCTGGGGACAATGGGGAGTGGCTAAGTGGGCTCTATATTTTGGTTTATAACTAGATGAGAGAGCAGGATTGAGAATTAATGTTAGCCTCATACTACTAATTATATCTCTCTCTCCATTTTTTTCAAGTGGTATGTACACATAGCTGAGTTCTTTGGGGGAATCTGTGAGATACCTTGGTCGGTATACTGTAAAAACGACTAAACCTTTGGATTTGTTTTATGATGGTGATGCTGATGTGATGATGATGATGATGACGATGATGATGACTTCACTCAGTGGCAAAAACCTTGAGCCAAGTTCCTGGGGTAGCTTGTGCTCTGAGATCAAGGGGATTTGGCAGCATGATTCCAGGTAAACTGTGAAATGGAATCGTATACTTGCTGAATGAGAACCTCTAAAATTAATATGAGGAAGGACCTTTGTGACTTCATTCAATAAACATTTAGTAAGCCTTTGCTGTGTGCAAGGTCCTATACTAGATGCTGGGGAGGTGGTAGGTTTAGACAAAAGAAATTTCCTGCTCTCATTTGTGTGGCAAGAAAAACCCACTTAATTCAGATTTAGAATACAAATCAGGAAAAAGGTTTTAATCTGTCCAATTGTTGCGAGCCTAGGCAGGTGGTGAGAACCTCAGTTAATATATACAGAAATGAGTCTCTGTGGGGCAAGTGGGTTCCTGAATATGAGTCATATCATAGAAATTCTTATATTCAGAAATGTAGAGAAAAAAGTATACAGAAACCACACGATCAGCCGAACTCCTAATTGGTCAGTCAATGGCTCTGGAGGGTGTTTGTAGTGTTTCAAGGGAAGGAAGATAAACTTTATTTTTTAATCCATTAAAGCATATGGTACCTTACAACTTTTAAACATTCCAATACAGATTTTTCTTCATTTCCTTTCTCCCTCATTTCTTTTCAAAATGCATAATAATAGCTCACGTTTAGAGAGGCTTTTGAGTTTGCAAAGCTGATCCTCACACCAGTCTATTTAGGTAGATATGAGATGTATCCATATGACATTATCTTACAGAGGAGGAAACTAAGTCACTGAGACATTAAGCGAGCTGATTACTCATATGAAATTAGGAAATGTCTGCCATAGATTAGTGACCAAGATCTAATCTAGTCTGCCACTGGCTTTGATGCTTTGGGAATGGGTAGGGGTTTTTTTGTTGGCTTTTTTTTTGGTCTTTTGGTTAGCTTTGCTAACTGAGGAAAGTTGAAGAACTGGGGAAAAGGAGGGCAAAACACTGGGTAAGATATGGTTGCTCACTTAACCCTGAAATGGAGGTTTATTCTAAATTGGCATTAGTAATGTCAAGAAAAGGAAAATACAACTCCTTTTCCACACTTTTCTGTTACATCATGAAGTTAACAGTGTATGAGGGGGATAAAATCCCAGAACTGGGACCTATAAAATAGACAGTATTATATAAAAAGTGAATTTAATATACACAAAGTACCATATGAACTATATCTACAGTTTGGAGAACAGGAAATTGGGACCTTAGAACACACCCTGGTCAGTCTTGATGCATTGCAGGAGAGGAATACTTAGAATGAAAGAGCTCCCTGGGGTGGGGATGAGCAAGTCCTTCTCACTAAGTTACCTGGGGATTTGACAAGGAGAAAAGAGTTTGCTTTCCTTTTCTTCTGCCCTCCTGGCCCATTTCTGCTTACCTTCTCCCCTTTTCTCAATCCCATACCAACAGGTCTATTGAAAATAATTTTAGAAAAATCAGAGAAAGAGGAAGGATAAGTAGAGAGGAGTGGGCTGGGAACAACACCGAGGCAGCAGGTCAGAAAGTACCAGCTCCTACTCAACTGTAGGGAGAGAAAGGCCATGTCCAAAGGAGACATGACAGGGGAACTTCCTTTTCCCTGTTCCACTTACATCCAGGAATGCAGGTAACATGGACTTCTGCCTCCACCACTTTCCCAAAGTTCATCGCTCTCTCCTTAACCCACTGAAATCTGTTCCTTCCCTTCCTCCAGATTCATAAATTGTAGATAATAGGCAATGAAAGGGCCTGTACTTCTAGACTACAAGTATATACTATCCCTTTTCTATTCTTTCTTAGAGGAAATAAGATGCTCAGGCAGGCCAGAGAATCATAGACTCCTAGATTTGGAACTAGAAGGGAAACAAGGGGCTTTTGAGTCTGATTTCCTCATTTTACAGATAAAGAAACTGAGGCAGAGAAAGGTTAGGTATCAGGGTGGGTTTTAAACCCTGGTTTTCTGTCTCCAAATCCAATGCCTTATCATCCTATAGGATGCTGCTGCTTAATTTAATTCATTGCATTCAACTCAAACTTAACAAACGTTTATCTTGTGTCCATTATGAACAGACTCCATTTTAGGCTCTAGAGATACAAACGTGAAGGAAAAAAAAAACATATTTCCTTCCTTCAAGGAATTTACTTATAATCTAGTGACTCTGGTTAAGATACTTTGCCTTTTGACCTGAGTTTGTTGATCATGATTCTAAGTTCTAAGGAGCACTCCATATGACTAATTTTTCAAAATTTAATCTTTACCTTCCCTGGGACATCAAATGGCTTTACCCTTTCCTGCTCTCCCATATTCTCACTTCACTTTCTTTCCTTCATAACCTTTCCCTTAGTTAACTAGCTCCATTATATGCTGTCTGTTATCCCTAAATTCCCTGCCTGATTGTCTTATTATGTTCGGGTTTTGCCAAACCCCAGACTCTGGTTACTGCTCCCCCCTCCCCAATATGTTTGCTTAGTTCCTCTCAAAGGGCACTGGAAGAAGTCACATGACTTTGGACCCTGAATGAGTCCATTACAAATTCGCATTCCTCAACTGAGCCCTCACTGCTGGAAGGTAATCTTTATTCTTGCTTGATTGGATCTCTATCACTCTCTCTTACAACAGCATTCTAAACCATTTTCCTCCTCCAATTCTTATTTCACTCCTTTCCTCCCACCTCTTTAGCCCTCCCCCAACCCTCAAAGAACTTTCTAAGGATTAATTGCAATGACTATTTGTGTGTCATGGAAGTACTAAAGGCCAAGTCTTTTAGAAAACAACTGCCCATAGAATGTCATGGGAGGGGAAATCATTTGGGGGAGACTCTATATGTCCCCATCCCACACTATTCCATTAGGCCATGACCTCAGGGAAACATAAATGACAGAATTCACTTAATGAGGCTAAAACTCACTTATGGAAATCAATCCAGTTAAATTAATTCACTGAGGTGAAAAATAAAATCAACAAGAATCTACAATAGACCTAATACTCTTCTGGGAGCTACAGAATACAAAGCATAATATATTGCTTGGTAGAAGGAACTTCCTCATCTGGGAGTCTCTTATGCAAATGAAATCTTGGGTCCTCTCCAAACTGCACTTCAGACTTCCTCTACTAAGGCCCCCCCACAGTACCTTTGTTCCCCACCCCGCTTTTCCACTCCCTTTAATATATTGCCTTCCCCCATTAAAATGAGGGGAGGGATTGTCTTTTCTCTTGGCTTGATTTTATATCCATAGTGGTTAGCACAGTTGCTGACGCATAGCAAACACTTAAGTGCTTGTTGACTGACTGACTGACCAAGGTCCAACCCCTCTCCCTGTTGTGTTGCTAGTGCATGTGTACTTGTCTTGCTAACAACCTTGTGAGCTCCTTGAGAGCAGAGGCTCCATAGGAGATGACCTGAGGTAGCAGTGATAATAGATAGACGAGTTGTAAGATAAGTGCTCCCAGGTAACCACTGTAGGAAAGTGTAGGGAAAAATCCACTGACCAAGATGGGGAAGACACTTGAAGTCATGCATATTAAGACTATGTGAAAGAATTAAAAGTGACTTTAGACAAGTCATTTAACTTCTCTGTGCCTCATTTTCTCTGTTTAAAAAAGGAAATAATTGAACAAGATGGTCATATATAAATCTATGATTCTGTTTAGCCTGGGAAAGGGAAGGCTTAGAGGGGACAGGATAGCTGTATTTGAGTTTTTTGAAGGAATAACACGTAGAAAGGAAGTAAGCTTATTTTGCTTGTTTGAATCTATTATAGGCAGCTATTGTGGCAGCTAGGTGAAGCAGCGGCTAGAAAACTGGGCTTGGAGTCAGGAAGACCTGAGTTCAAATGTGGCCTCAGGCACTTATTGACTGTGACCCTGGGTAAGTCACTTAACCCTGTTTGCCTGTTTCCTCATCTGTAAAATGAGCTGGAGAAGGAAATGTGAAACCTCTATTATTTTTGCCAAAAAACCCCAAATGGGGTCACAAAGACAAGTATGACACAAGTAAGACTGAAAATACTGAGCAACAAATCTATTATGGGCAAGACTCTATTCTGAGCTCTAGAGTTATCAAGAAAAACACTTCATCAGCTTAGTTCTCAAGGAAGAGCAAATGACTGGAACTTCCAATGGGTGGAAGCTGAAGAGAAACATAATGGATGGGAAAACAAAAAACAAAAGTGCCCCGCCAGGAAAACAATCTGAAAGTGGAATGGACAGCAACAAAATGAGGTCCCCTCACAAGGAGATCTTAGAGCAAAGGCTGGGTGACTGCTGTGGATGTCATGTTGTAAGGGGATTTCTGCCCAGACACAGGTTAGATGCAAATTTCTGAAATGCATCTTAGTAGGGTTCTGAGGTTCTGTGCTTCTACTACTCTATTAGAGATCAGCAAAGATCCCAAGACCCAATTCAAGACACACCATCTCTGAGAAGGACGGATAGGTTTTAAATTGGGAGAAAGTAGTTCAGAAGTTATTCCAGGCTCATATCAAAGTGATCTGAGCAAGGGGTAGAGGTGTGAATGAACAGAGTATTTGCAGAAGATACAAAGAAGACCCATCGAACTAAAACAGAGTGCTTGGGATGGAAAGTAATGGTAGGAAAGCTAAGGTTGTATATCAAATTGCTTGTATTTTCAATGAGGCAGGGAGGGGAGGGAGGATAGGAGAGGATTTGGAACTCAAAATTTTAAAAAGACATAAAACATTGTAAAATGTAAATGTAAAAAATGTTTACATGTAGTTGAAAAAATATTTTTAAAAAAAGCCAAAGTTGGAGAGGGAACCTGGAGGCCAGTTTGTTGAAGGCCTTAAATGACAGACTAAAAGGTTTGAAATTCATTCATAAATGTCTGTTGAACATATTTTTTGCTTATCTAATTAAATGGAAACATTTAGCAATAGTGGTGGTGGTAGGGGATGGTCATTGAAAATTTTTGATTCAGGAAGTGATGTAGTAAAATCCTCCCAACATGACTTAATTCTGTATAATCATTTTGTCTAGTCGAAAGAATATAGGGTCAGAAATCAGGTCTCCAGACATCTTGGCACAGTACCTTGGTTCACTATAGGACCCTGGGAAAGGTTTTCACCTGCTACCTGGTCTGGTTTTCTTAGCTATAAAATTTGGATAATAATACCTGCCTCACCCAGACATCGTGAGAATAGGTGAGATGGTCTGTGTCATGAGCTTGCTGCTTCTTAGAAGAAGAAAAGCACTTGGAGGGTATTATTATGCCATAGTCCCTCACCACAGGAGCCCTCTTTAGCCTCACCCTTTAGAAGCTGTCTGAACTCCCCATCATTTCAAACAAACTAGCTATTACAGATTATTGAGAAGTACTGCCTGATGCATGCACCAATCTTCATGGACACCAGAAGTAGAATGTTCACATAGACATGGTTTTTCAACATAAAGATGCATTTACAATAAACTATACATACTATTTAGTCATCACCTTCTGTTATTCTACTCCTTATAGCCAAGGGCACTCATATGAACAGACATGGAAAAATCCTATCAATTGGCTCAATAAGTTTTTATGTTTTTTTTTAAAAACCAGGATTATGTCTTTCAAATCAAGATTTCAATGCAAAAAAATAAACACCATATATTAAGCATATATTATGCATAAGCTATTTACTCAGATCTGGAGTTAGAAAAAGAGATGTGGCATGGTTTCTTAAGGACCCTATAACCTAATCGACAGAAACACAGGTCCATGACAAGTATGACACAGAATAGAGTGAGATGCAGGAGAGGTCCAGACAAAAGGCTATGAAAAATTTGAGGAGGTATCTCATAGTAGAAAGATGGTGGAATATAGAGGCAGAATGAGGCATATATTTCCAGATATTGACAAGTATTGATTTGTTATGCTTAACTATACTCATTTGTTGAGAGAAGAGAGAGGGAGAGAGGAATGGAGAGAGAGAGAGGAGAAGAGAGAGGGAGAGAGGGAGAGAGGAGGAAGAGGAGGAAGAGGAGAAGGAGAAGGGGAAAAGGAAGAAGAAGAAGAAGAAGAAGAAGAAGAAGAAGAAGAAGAAGAAGAAGAAGAAGAAGCTATATGGAAATAAAGTGGTATAAATAAAAAAACATTGAAAATTTTAAAGAAAAAATCCACGTGTGGATCACATCACTTTCATCTAAAGGCATTAGGAAAGAATATATAATATTTGATATGAGCCTTAAAGGAAGAGAGATACATTAGTAAATAGAGATGGGTGAGGAGAATCTGTTGCAGACGTTGCAGATGGTGTTAACAGAGCTGTGAAGTTAGGAAAAGGAAGGATTATGACAAGAAACAGAAATTATGAGTTTGTTGAATATAGTATATCTTTATACCAATCTATGCAGATACATCTAGTAAGCTGTCAATAATATTTGTTGTGGTGGTTGAGGGCAGGAAACAAACATTTCATATATCTTAAAATATTCAAAAATTCAATTTCAAAATTTTACAAGGTATGCTTTATTGTGTCTTGAAACATAAACAGTGTCTACAGTTATAACTAGATTTTTTTTTTAACATCCAGGGCAAATGGTGCAAAATACCTCCTGGAGAGGACATAATGGTAAGGGAGGAACAGGCTGTTGCTGTGCAGGGGAAAACTAATCTGTGGTGGGCCAGATGAAGTGCAAGCCATCTGGTATCTTCCTGTTTTAATTAATTATTCTTGCTAACTAGGTGCTAAGCTCCCCAGTTTCTAACTCACTACAAAAGTTGTTAGTTGCATTCCATAGTCAGCATCTTGGGACAAAGCCCCAGTGGCCCTGCCCTAGTTAAGGCTCTACTGTTTCTACACATGCCAAAATGGGAAGTAATTAAGATGCCAAAATACAAAAGTCACTTCCAAATTTCCCAATAAATGTAATAGCAAGATTTAGTCAAGTATAATTTTCATTACTTCACTTAATAAAACATGCATAGAGTTTGTTTTGAGGATAAAATAGTGTAGAACCCTGAACATAGTAGTCACTTAATAAATTTGTGCTGAATGAATGAATGGAAGGAGAAAAAGAAGAATGAATAAATGAAGCATATATTAAGTGTTTACAATGTACCAAGCTCTGTGCTAAGCCCCAGGAAGCAAAAGTAAAATTGAAGACCATTTATGCACTCGTGGAATTTATATTTTAATAGATGGAGGAAACACATGTAGGCGAGCGGTAGCCAGTGAGGTTATTTTGGTTTGAAAGGGTCCACAATTGATGCTTGGAGTTATAGAGAAGCAAATTAACAGCCCTTCTCAGGTGTAATGGCAGTATTGATTTGATTATGATTTAAGAGCTGGAAATGGGGAGGAGAGGTACATGTGTGGTACCTGACAAGGTACTTGACAAGGTACCACATATCTGTTGCTGATCAGATGGTGGGGGTAGAGAAGCCTGTCTGGTGCTCACCAGTCAAAACATTAGAGATAAAAGGATGAGTCCTCAGGGACTTAATAGTCTTGGTGACAGGGAAGCTATTGAAAAGTCAGCAAAGGATTAGTCACAACATGAGATCTTTTGCTGTGGTTATTGAAAAAGGTGAAATGTTCAAAAAACATTTCTGAGGAACAGAAGAGGATAAGGAAGAAGAGAACAAAGGAGGAGCATGATGAAAGAGCTCACATTAGTGTGTTAAGGAGTACAAAGCATTCTCCTCACAACAACACAGTGGGGCATGGAAACACATTATTTGTTACTTTGAGCTTCAGTTCCCTCATCTGTGAAATGGGAATAAGTGATATTCCCTTGGGTAACACAGCTAAAAATTGTCAGATCTTTAAAATAAGCATTCATCCCGTCCACTTCTAGGCTTTGGCTGGTGTGGTAGAAACCGCAAAGGAATCCTTTCCTGAGCATCTCAGCTGTTCTGAGCAATTGGATTATAGGGACCTTGGGGGAAATCACTTATTTCTCTTAGCTTTGGTTTCTTCCTCTGTAAAAACAAGACACAGAGAGTGGTGCTATTTGCTTCATGGGGTTATCGTGAGGATCAGATGAGGTTACAGTTTGCAAACCAATTTTATTCAGTCAGTGCTAAACACACACATACACACAGACACACACAAAACACACAATGATACACCAAGAGAAAATGAGATATTTTGCTGTGGTTATTGAAAGAGATAAAAACCTGTCCAACTAGAAAAAAGCTAATAGAAAAACATCTCTAAGGAGCAGAATTGGAATTAGATTCTGCATCACCTGACTCCTACCCATGAGAGTGATCCTTTCAGCCGTATGACTTTTTCACAGCCTAGGTCCAGGGAATTCACTTGAAGGATTCTATGAGTTTCTGTGAATCAGGAAGAACCTTGGCCAAGGGTTATCAGTTTACCATTTATGTTGTTTTCATATATATAACAAAGTGTTGTGTGGTTTTTTTTGGGGGGAGGGTATATTGGTTTGGTTTTATCTTTTAATTGAAAAGAGATGCTGAATACATAGGAGGCCCATACCTTTACCTTCTTGATCTTCTTCCTTCAGCAAAGTGTTTGGTGATCACATTCTTCCTAAACTCCATGAGCTGAGAAAATGAGCAATGTCTTTACCGGGAAACTTCTCAGCAGCTCCAACCAGTTTCCACCCCCTGTTCTTCCAGCTAAAAGGGCCCCGTATTGACCTTATAGTCCCTGTGTGTGTATCCTGAAGAATCCCTCTGAGGTCCCAGACCACTGCCTCACATTCATGGAGGTAATTTATGGGATAATGTAAATCAGTGTTTCCCCCAGAGCCTCTGTTCTTTTCCAATATGTGATGGATTGCCAACTCATCTAATTAATTCCAAAGCATGGAACCAATTAGGGATGAAGAGGCCGAAAGGTCAGGGAGTATACTCTTCTCTGCTATGGCTCACGTGGGCTTTACTCTGATTGGAAGCAGGCAAAAAGACAAGTGGGTTGTCGTGGGTGGGTGAGTGCTAAAAAGTTTAGAGGGAAAAACTCATTGAATAAATGCATTATTTGGAGGTATTTTTCAGGCCTTTGAACATCTGGCCCCCAAATAGATTCACATCTGTCTCTAGTCATCTGGGTGAAGGGACCTTCACCTACTCAGACCTAACCTTAAGTGGCCCTCCCCACTAAGCACGCCAGCCCAGAAGAGATGAGCTAACACTTTCCACTCTGCATTGCTCATATGGGTTTAAACTGATAGACGAGGCCAGAGATGCTGTATTGTCAGGAGTTTCACATAAAGGATTTTTCTAAATCCAACCTGATTTTCAGAGATACAGAACAAAAGAAGAGTCACCCTGGAATTCCTGGACTTTTACCCAGTTCTGAGCTGTCTCAGCATTAAGCATACTGGAGGGTTTCATTGAGGAACTCTCAGGAGATGTTTCCTGCACCGTCCCCTCTATCCCATCCAAAGAATACATTATCATAGGACAAGGTGCCAGAAACTAAGCCGCGAAGGACCTATCCATCAGTCAACATCAGAGTCCCAGGCTCCTCCCTCAGCTGAGCTCTGTGCCAAGGGTCTATAGGGACAGGGAGGGGATGAGTGAAAAGTGAAAAGATTCAGCCACACATCAAGTTAGGAGAAGGATAAGCCAATTTAGAGGTTCCAAAACCCTAGAGGAATCTCCCCTGGAGGCTCTGAAGGAGTCCTGGTTAGATATGCTTATACTTTATCAGCATATACCTAGTCCTAAATTGTGAAACCGCAGGTATTGTTAACATCTACAGTATTAACTGATAATTGTGGAGATGCTGCTCACCTCAACACTCTGATGGCCCTGGAAAACCTCTCCAGAGTGGCTGAAAGTAACTACAGCTCCTTGGAGTAGATAGATGGTACAATGGATAGAGAACCAAGCCTGTGAAGTCAGGAAGACTCATCTCCCTGAGCTCAAATCTGGGCTCAGACATTTAATAGTAAGTCACTTAATCCCATTTGCCTCAGTTTCCTCACATGTCAAATGAGCTGCTGAAGAAAAGAAAGCCATGCCAGTATCTTTGCCAAGAAGACACCAAATAGGGTCATGAAGAGTCAGACATGACTGAACAACAATAACAACTATGTAGTCTTTATTGGCTTTGTTATTAGCACAAATCATGGCAATTTTATCTGGGAAAATGTGCAATTTATTATTATTGAGCCTTCAGCCCTTCCAGAGATCTATTATTTCTTCAGCTGGAACATTCCTTTTGCTGGTATAAATCATGACCCCTACATGCAGCTCAATGATCTTAGAAAAACATGAATAGACTTGCACAAAATAATGAAGAGTGAAAGGAGTAGAACCAAGAAAATGTTGTATATAGTAACAGCAATATTGTTTTAAGAACAACTTTGAACAAATAAGCCATTTTGAGTGTTATAAATACCCAAATTAACTACAAAAGACACACGAAGGAAGACATTATCTGCATCTGGAGAAAGACAGATAGAAGTACATATAGAATGATTTTACATATATATATATGCACAAATTTGCATACTTATACACACATATACTTATATACACACACATATATTTGCGTCTCATGTTAGCCATCTCTAGGGCAGAGAAGGGAGGGAAGTAAAGAAAAGGAAAAACATAAATTTACACTAGAATTTTATTATATTTAAAAGGAATAGCAAGCTGCAGATAATTTACAGTTTTGTTTGCCATCATTTTTATTATATCATGATATTAAAAGGCTTGTTTTATTCCATAAATTAAAAATTAAATAAATAAAAAAATGTAAAAGCACCAATGGCTATAATACCATAGAGGAAAGCAACTCTGACGTACAACAAAACTGATCAAGGAATGCAGCACCAATCACACCTTCAGAAGTCTAATGAGGATGCATGTCTCCTACCTCTTTGCAGAAAGGAGATGCACTAGACATGTAGAAAGAGACACACATTTTCAAAAATGATTAATGGATTAACTCATTTTGATAGATTATTTTTTTTTGTTATAATATAGAGACTCTATTGAAGGAGGGTGAATTAGTCTGTAATATTGGAAAAGAAAAAAAAGAATAGAGCATCAATAAAACAGTAAAACACACAGATCAGAAGATAATGCACAGAACAGGTACACATAAGGTGATTTTGTTACTACCATTTAAAATGTAAAACCTTATGTAACAGAAGCTAATGATCTAAAAATCCTTTTTTTGCTGTTTTTTTGTACAGTGGAATAGTCACATTTCTTGATAATTGTAAAATTCATATTTAAAAAAAGAACTGATGAGATCATTGAGTTAAATAGTATAGAGGAAGAAGAGAAGAGGGCCCAGGACAGAACTTTGTGGCTTGCCCACAGTTAGTGGGCACGACCTGGATGAAGATCCAGTAAAGGAGACTGAAAATGAGTAGTCACATAGATAGAAGGAATAACCGAGAGAATGTGGCATCACAAAAGGAGAATTGAGAAGAGAAGAAGGTGACTGGCAGTGTCAAAGTCTACAGAGAAGTAAGAGAAATGAGGAATGAGAAAAGACCATTGGATTTGGCAATGAGATCATTAATAACTTTGAAGAGAGTGGTTTCACGGCAATGATGAGGTAGTAAACTGGATTGTAAGGGATTAAGAAATTAGTAAAAAGAGAAGAAATGGAGGCATCTATTGTAGGTGGTCTTCCCAAGGAGTTGTGCTGCCAAAGGCAGAAGAGATATACAAACATAGGATGGTAGTTTTAGAGAATGGAAGGATCAAGGATAGGTTTTTTGAATGTGATAGAGATGCAGCAAGAAAAGAGCTAGGAGACAGGCAGAGATTAAAGACAGGTGAGAGAGCAGGGATAATAGAAGGGGCAGTCTGCTCGAGAAGACAGGATAGAATGAATCACTTGTGCAGGTAGAAGGGTTTGCCTTGGCAAGAAGTAGGGCCATCTCTTTGTGTAAGATAGGGGTGAAAGAGGAGATAGTGGCAAAAGATATTAGATGAGGAAGAGGTGAAGAGAGAGTTCAAAGTGAATGGCCTCAATTTTTTTCTATAAAAAATGAGACAAGGTTCTCAACTCAGAGAGTAGGAGAAAGAGAGTCATGGGAGGTTTGAGGAGGAAAGAAAAGGTTTGGAAGAGCCACTGTGGAAAGTGGAATAGTGAGTATGATTGCCTAGCAGCACTGAGAGCCCAGTTGTGGACTTAGAAGAGTTGAGTGATTCAATAACACTTAGTACCTCCGTGACTTATTAACTATAAGTGACTAAGTCTCTCTTGGCCTCAGTTTCCTCCTCCATAAAATGAGAAGGTTGGACTGGATAATATAGAAGGTGGTTTCCCTTTCTAAGTCTGTGATCCTAAGGTTTTCACATTACCAGATTTCATTTCTCATGGTAAACCTTGAAATATGGTAAAGTCTTGTTTCTTCTCCGTGGTGTTAAGGGACAGCTTGACTGGAGACCAATAAAGGAAACAGTTGGACTGAGGAGGCTTGATCCCAAAACCCTATGTCATTTCTTCTTATCCGCCATTGGTGGGTTTATAATAATAATGCTTGTTGCTTAATTAATGCTATAATGGTTAAAGGGGGTATTACACACATTATTTCTTGTGACTGTCACAAGCTAATGATGTTTGTGCCTCTGTTGAAGAAATAGAGGTTCAGAGAAATTGAGTGAGTTGTCCATCATTATTCAACTAGGGTCTGGTAGGTAGAAGGGGTGGGGTCATGAATCAAGCTCTCCTTACTCTGAGCCCAATACTCTTCTCCCTAAACCACAGAACTCCATAGAAGAAAATGCCAGGGTTTCATTAGCATGACGCTTTGCAGATTGTTCACCTGGCTTAGCCTAGTACTGGAACACAAATATCTGGATTTTGGATCAGATATGAATGAACACAGTGATTATTTTTCTGCTCAAAATACTGAAGGCAGTTCTTCATAAGTAACCTCAAGTGCCACTAATTTTCTCAATAACTACTGAGCAGCCTTTTCCTTGCAGCCCTTTTCATCACCAGAGTACACTGCTGCCTGTAGACTTTTAAAAAGCCTGCATTCATGGAACCTTTGACTGAAAAATGTCTCCCTTGATACCCCTTCCCAGGAACCACATATATCAGGACTCAACTCCCAACCTTCCCTTCCAGCCTACATTCATGAACACCTAGAAGGGAGAGAAGTTTTTCAAGATGAATATATCTCTTAATAAAACCTTGAAAGCGTTTCCATTTCAATTCAATAAATCCTCCGCAGATGCATGTTAAACAATACTTCCCTGAGAGGTAAAATTATATCTGAAGATAAATGTAGCAGCTTTACATCATGAATAGGCTGCTTAACTGGGAGCTGGAAACCCATCTAGAACACTTATTATTAGGTCCATGACCTTGGCCAAAACCTATAACCTCCCTGGGTTCAGTTTCCTCCTCCGTAAAATGGATATAATGCTGCTTGCACTACCTAACAAATTTATTGTGAGACTTATACAAGACAGTGTATGTAAGGTGCTTTGAAAACTTGGGGAAAATCACTTGAACTCTCTAAACATCAGTTTTCTCATCTGTAAATTAATGGGTTTGGACTAGATGAAATCTAAGATCCCTGACAATTCTAGATTCTAGATTGAGTTATGAATATCAGAAATTAATTTTAAGTAGTCTTTTGTTTTTACATTACTTAGTTTTCTCCCTTTCTTAAATCTCCCAGTGTAAACATTTATAAACACCTTAATTTTTTTATTATTTTAATTTTCAAGTAACAAGTATTTATGAAATCAGGTTGTTTATCCCACTATCCCTTAATCCATTGACCAAATGTAATTTTTTAAAATATGAAAAAAACCCACAAAACAAATTCCTTTCTACAAAACTGCGATGTCTTGCAGAAAATATTCCCACATTGGCCACAGCTGAAAATAATTTTCTCTTTTTGCATTATAAATTAATTACTTCCCATTCAATAGGTGAGTTTCTTCTCTCTTTTGAACTCATGGTTTATCAAGGCATCAATCAGAGTTCTAAAGTCTTTTAAAGCTTTTCTGTATAACATGATAATTTTATAAATTGGTCTTCTAGCTCTGCTTACTCCACTCTGAATCAGTTTAGAAAAGTCTTCCCATTTTCTTCTGAAATCATCCATTTTATAATTTCTTATGGCACAATGATACTCTATTACATTACCCCACTAAAAGAATATGATCTTAATTTTTAATTTGGGGCTATCATGAAGAAAGACAATCTATGTATTTTTGTCCATATACACCTTTTTTTCCTTCCTTTTATTTCTTTGGATTATAGGCCCTAGTAGTGGCATAGCTAGATCAAAGGATGTACACAGTTTGGTAACTTTCCGGGCAAAGTTCCAAATTGCTTGCCAGAATGTCTCAATCAATTCACAGCACGTTCGAGAGTGCACTAATATACACCTGTTTTCCCACATCCTCTTCAATACTTATCATTTTCTTTTTTTTTTTTGTGAAACTCAAAATTGCCTTTATTTGTATTTCTCTAATTAATAATGATTTAGAGCATTTTAATATGGTCGTTGTAACTTGGGTTTCATCCTTTGAAAATGGCCTGTGCTTATTCTTTAACCATTTATCTATTGGGAGCATGCTTCTTAATCTTATAAATTTGAATCCGTTTCTAATATATCTAGGAAAAGAGATCATTATCAATGAAACACATGACAAAGATTTCTCCCCCCTCCATCAATACCCTGGAGGAAATTCTCTCATAATTTTTACTATAATAGAATGATTTTGGACAAAAACTTTTCAATTTTGTAAAGTCAATAAAGTTCGTTTTATTTGGTGTGACTTCAGTCATGAACTCTTCTGTCTACAAATCTGAAAGACAATTTCTTCTTGTTCCTTTATGTGACCTTTTATGTCTAGGCAATATATACATTTGGAGTTTATCTTGGTATATGGTATGAGGTGTTGGTATAAACCTAATTTCTGCCAGACCATTGTCCAATTTTCCAAGTAGTTTTTTTTTTTTTTTGTAAAATAGTGAGTCTTTCCCCTAATAACTAGGTTTTTAATCAAATCTCTCTCTCTCTCTCTCTCTCTCTCTCTCTCTCTCTCTCTGGCTCTCTCTCTCTCTTTCTCTGTGCGTGTGTGTGTCTCTCTGTCTCTTTCTGTCTCTCTCTATCTCTCTCTTTCTCTGTCTCTCTTTCTCTCCATCTATCTCTATCTCTGTCTATGTGTCTCTATACCCCAAATTATTTTAATGATTGCTGCTTTGTAGTACAGTTTGATATCTGGTACTGATAGTCCTCTTTTCTTCCCACTTTTATTTTTCATCATTATCCTTGAGATTCTTGACCTTTTCTTCCTCCATATGAATCTAAGGTCCCTGCTACCTCTAAAATCTATGATCTATGACCCTAAATTGAGCTATGAATGTCAGCTATTAATTAATTTAATAGACTTTTATTGATGCCTTTTGCTCTTTCATTGTCTGGCTTTCCTTTGTATCTTTCTATTCCTCTCCCAGAGAGCTACCCTTTAAAATAAAAAAAAAAGTTAAGAAAATTAGAAAAAAGGAAATAAGAGAAAAAAAAACCATTAATACATCAAATAAATCTCAAAATATGTTTAATCTTTCACACCCTTAGATCTTCTACCTCAGCAATCTTCCTTGGAACCAAGTTTATTCTTTGTAATTTTGCAACATTCATTTTCAGTTATTTGGTAGTTGTTTATATTGCTATATAATTGTGTATATTGTTTTCTTGGCTCTACTTACTTTACTTTGCATCATCTCATGTAAGTCCTTCCGTGCTCCTCTGCATCCATTATATTTGTTGTTTCTTTTCTTTAATTATTTATTTATTTTGAGTTTGCAACATTCATTTCCACAGGATTTTGTTACAATTTTTTCTCCCCATCTTTCCCATACCCCCACCCCAAAATAGCAAGCCTACTGAATACCCACTCCCCCAATCTGTTCTATCTTATATGCTCCCCTATCCCCCCCCCAACTTTCTAGTAGGGCAAGATGGATTTCTATGTCCCAGTGCCTGTATATCTTATTTCCCAGTTGTACATAAAAAATATTTTTAACATTTGTTTTCAAACCTTTGAGTTCCAGATTTCTTTCTTTCTTCCCTCCTCACCCGCCCCCACTGGAAAGATAAGCAATTCAATATAGGTTGTACATGTGTAGTTACCCAAATCTTTTCCATAGTTGTTATGTTGTGAAAGACTAACTATATTTCCCTCCATCCTATTTCACCCCTCACTTATTCTGTTTTCTCCTTTGACTCTATCCCTTTTCAAAAATGTTTGCTTCTCACTACCCTCTTCCCCAATCTGCCCTCCCTTTTATCATCCTCCTTCTTATCCACTACCCCCCTATTTTCCTGTAGGGTAAGATACCCAAAGGAGTGTGTATGTTATTCCCTCCTTAAGCCAGATTCAATGAGAATAAGATTGACCCATTCCCTTTCACCTTCCTGCTCTTTCCCTCTATTGTAACAGTTTTTTCTTGCCTCTTTTATATGAGATAATTTACCCTAATCTATCTCTCCCTTTCTCCTTCTCCCAATAAATTCCTATCTCATCATATTTGTTGTTTCTTATGTCATTGTATTCATGTACCACAACTTGCCAAAATAAATAAATAAAAGTGTTAGTTCTTAATCAATTATCAAGTATCCAAATCCTCAAGAACTATTAGTACCTACCCAAAATGTCCTAACACATCTTTGACCTAACCCAGGCAGATGCCATATTTTATTTCTGTATTAGGCAGGAATCATTCAAGTCCATTTTAAATAAATAGGTCTTCATTGAACAAGGACAGAAGAGTCCTATGAAACATAAAATTCAAATATAATAAAGTGTGGCATGTGTGTCAAATTTTGTCTTTACAAAAAAGCAAACAAAGAAATCAACTCTCTCTACTATTCCATCACAGACTCTGTCATTAAAGTCCCCCAAAAGAAGAAGATCCCTTATTCTTCTCCTCCCCTGATCTAGAAGGAACTCCACACAGCTTTCCCATAAGTTAAAAATGAGCTCATTTCTACCTCCTACGACAGAGAGGTGACATAATGATTCCGCCCTATCAATCAATCATTTGATGTTGCTATGACACTGTGGGGTAACAATTAATTTGGAACAGAGCATCTGGGATAAATTCAGCTCTGCTGCTTACTGTCTGAACCTGCCCAAATTCTGGGCCTTCTCAGTCATGACCCTATAAACAGATAGCTCTGACTGAGGGCATGTCCGCTCCCATTGCTGGCTGTTCTTGTGTTGGGAGATGAAGCCCAGGCCTTGGTGAAGAACTTTATGTTTGGCACAGCTAAAAATGCATCTTTTTTAAACAGTTTCACTGAGCAAGTACTCCCAAATCTCTCTGACCTCTGACTTCTCAGGGCTCCCTCTGACAGGCCACACTTACAGCAGAAAGTGGCTGCTAAGATCTTCTTTGGGTTTTAAGTTTCTGACCCTTCTGGTCTTGTGAGGAGGCTAGCCTGGATGTTCCAATAGTTACTACTCATGGTGAAGGGTCACATGGATCCAATTCTCAGTTTTCACCTTCTATGTTTATGTGACCTTTCACTCTTGAACCAGGGAGCCCTCAGATGGGACTAAGAAGACAGACATGAAGCATGTGAAAGGGAAGATCAGGGGCTTGATGACTTTATCTTAGCTCATTAGAACAATAGAGATGAACCTCTTCAAACATATTTATTAATATTGTCATTATGCCCCTAAATCTGAAACACCCTGTTCCCTCCCCCTTGTTGGCTTTCTTTTGTTATTCATAATTTTGTCGCATTCATTTTTAGTTGCTTAGTGGTTGGTGGCCTTCCCTCATTGGATTGCAAGCTCTTTGGGGGCAGGAACTGTCTTTCTTTTTCTTGTTTGTGTCCCCATTACTTTTCAAAGTGACTGGCACATAGCAAGTATTTGCAGCAGCAGCAATTAAGATAAAGAAGGGAAAACAAGATAAAGTTAATAGAGAATTAGATTTAGAGGAAAGAATCTGGGTTCAAAACTGAACTACCTGTATGGCCTTAGGCAAATCAGTTAACCCCTCTTTGACTTGGTTTTCTCAACTATAAAATAAAAGGTTTGGATTAGTTTCATTCAAAATTCTCTTCTATCTCTAAATATGGAATTCTAAAAGCCTATGAAATGCAATCCTTGTCTTCAGTGCAACTCATTTTGTCAAGGAGTTGAGGCACACACACACACACACACACACACACACACACACACACACACACACACATGCACACACACTCATTCTACTTATGATGGTAATTCTTATAAAGAAAAATCCTAGGAAGCCTTTTCTGATCTGCCTTGTTATGGGTCCTTATGCCCATCTCCTTAAATCTTCACAAATATACTTGCCTATTTAAAAACTGTAGGTACACATCCCAAGGAGAAGGCAAGTACCTTGAGGGCAGAGACTTTTTTCTTTTCATCTTTGTATTCCCATCCCCTAAAATAGTTCTTTGCACATCATAGACAATTAACACAGTCCAGTTTCCTTTAGTAGGCGTAATGAATTCCCTAAACGATTCACATATATTCTGGATTTTTTTTTTTTGAGTTAGTTCCCTTCACCGAGGGAAGGAACTATGACTGTGTGAACATGGCTTACACTGTTAGACTGAGTTAACATATGAGACAGTTTTACTGGATTGTTTTTCTTTTCCTTTTTATTTTTTATTGTAGTTGTTGTTGTTACCATAGGTGCTTGGGAAAGGGGGATATATTAAGAAATGAAGATAAGAAAAAATGCTAATATCATTGTTAATGTAATGACAGAAAATCGTTAATACTGATTGTAATATGTGCTACTTAAACCTCTTATTCATCATGAAAATTTCAAAATTCCAGTAATGTTCTTACATTCTTACCCTTAAGATAATGAGATTAAGTTGAGCTGAACCATACCCTAGGTGTCCTGTTCCCCCTCTCCCACAGGAATATTGCTTTGTGGGGAGCCCAGATCAAGCTGGATCTCAGCTCCTAGTGTCCTTGCCTGCTTCCATGGGAATTCATGGCATGAAGGGCAAAACAACCAGAATAAAGTGGTTTCCTTGCCTGGATTGCCAAAGGCCGCTAGGGTGTCATGAACAGAACTTGCTACCTCATATTATCTCTTCCACCTCTCTTCCTAAAACTATAAAAAGTTTTTCATGGGTCTCTTTGGTAGGGAAAACCCCTGGACATCCCTCAGGGTGGCAGGTTTGCTAACCTGTTTTTTCAATTAAAGATGCTTTACTCCTCAACTCATGATTTTGATTTATTTCAGGACTTGAAAAAGGTAATATTAAACAAAGGCTAATAGAACTAAAAATATATGTTTTGGGATTACATAGAGTCTGAAGGTGAAGAGAAATAACTTCTTCACTTTGGGGAATATGGGTGAAGGAAAACTTCATGGAAGTATCTGATGTGGGTCTTTAGAAAAGTCATAATTGATCAAGTGGACCTTAGACAAAAAGACAGAGAAAGATATTCCAAGAGGAGGGGCCCAGAGCCAGGGAAACACAGATATATTAGGAGAACAATGAGTCATTTTCTTTCCCAAGAATAAAGAGTTTATAAAGGTTAGTAGGCTGGAAATAAGGCTGGAAGGGAAGACTGGAGTAATATTGTAAAGAGTCTTAAATGGTAGGTTAAGAATCATAGACAAAAGGATAATAAAGCATAGACCATAGATTGAAAGACCTTGAAGACCATCTAGCCCAGACTCCTCATTTTCTTTTATTTTTCTTTTAAATTTATTTTTAGTTTTCAACATTCACTTCTATGAGATTTGAGTCTTAACTTTTCTCTCTCTCCCCAAGACAGCATGCAAACTTACGTAGGTTCTACATATGCTTTCATAGTAACCATATTTTCACATTAGTCATGTTATAAAGAAGAATTAGAAGAGTAACCATGAGAAAGAAGAAAGGAACAAAGATGAGAGAGAGAGAAGGAGAGAGAGAGAGAGAGAGAGAGAGAGAGAGAGAGAGAGAGAGAGAGAGAGAGAGAATGAAAATAGTATGCCTCAATCTGCATTCAGACTCTATAGTTCTTTTTCTGGATGTGGATAGCATTTTCTGTCATGAGTCTTGAAATTGTCGTAGATCTCTGCATTGCTAAGAAGAGGTAAGTCTATCAAAATTATTCTTCGCACAATGTTTGTGTTACTGTATACAATGTCCTCCTGGTTCTCCTCACTTTACTCAGCAAGAGTTCGTATAAGTCCAAGTTTTTCTAAATCTGCCTGCTCATTATCTCTTATGGAACAATAATATCCCATTACATTCACTTATCACAACTTATTTAGCCATTCCCCAATTGATGGACACCGCCCCCCTCCCAATTTCCAATTCTTGGCTAGTCTTCTATAGATATTTTTGTACATGTGGGTCCTTTTACCTTTTTATGATCTCTTTGGGATGTACATTCTTTGCTGGGTCAAAGCGTATGCACATTTTATAGCCTTTTGGGTATGGTTCCAAATGGCTCCCGATTTTACACGTGAGAAAATTGAGGCACAGGAACATTAAGTGACTTTGCACCACTGTGTAGTGTCGTGAGTACTCTGATTCCAAATCCAGCTTTATTTTCACCGCAACATGCTGCCTTTATTTGGTTCTCTATTTAAGATTTTGGGGAGGAGAACCTTAAGACATGATCAGACCTGTGCTTTAGGGCAAGGGATATTCCAAATGACTGCTTTTTCTTCCTTCCTAAATAACTTCTCATTCTCTCAGAATGCCATTCAAGGTCCTCCACAATACAGTTTCAACATATCACCCCCATATATACTCTCCTACACATTCTCCGGACATCAGGGAAGTCAGAATATTTGATACTCCCTCAGTGCAGCCTGCCAGGAAGCTGAGGAGGCAGTCTGGTACAGCAGAAAGAATAATACATTCAGAGTCCTCCGTGACCTGGATTCAAATTCTTGTACCTACTAATAACTACCTGGGCTACCTCTACTCCCAGCTGGTGGTATAGTGGATAGAGTATTAGACCTGAAGTCAGGAAGATCTGAGATCAACTCCAGGCTCAGATACTTATTGACTGTGTGACCCTGGGGAAGTCATTTAAACTCTGCATCAATTTTCCCAACTGTAAAGTGGTGATAATAACAGCACCTCTTATGGTTGTTATGAGAATCAAGTGAGTTAATGTTTGGATAGTGCTTTACAAACTTTAAGCATTATATAATATATTATATATTATATATAAATATACTATATTACATAATATACAACATTTATAACATATTAATATATTATATCATATAAATGCTAATTATTGTTGTGTTGTTGTTGTCACAGGTATTGTAGAGAGGGTTCAGATTCAGGAATGGTTGGATTGGGTGCCTTTAAGCTCTACACTGCTGTAATCCTGAAGATCACTTTTTGTTCATGTGGCATATCAAAAAATCTACTAATCAACAAACTTAAAGTCATTGGCATGCACAGAATGTAGCCCATGTACTCCAGCAAATAAGTTCTGTAGGGGTGCATTCCCATTGACTGTTGCCCTTCCCTTCATGGCAGAGGCCAATCAGAATGCTTTCCTTGAGTTGTGATAGCACACCTGGGCATGCTGAAGACCAAAGGTTAACTGAAACTCAAATGCAGCCTAAGCTTTCTTCAAGATTCAAAACGATCAGACCAGAAAGTGCATATGCTGTTTACTTCATGGCATTTCTTTCTGGAACCAGAAGAGGAAGTAGCCAAGAGCAGGGGGAGAAGGAATGGAAGAACCATCCTCCTGGGGCCCGTGTGGTTGAGACACTGAGTGAAGATACTGATTCCAAAATGAAATGGAACTTTGTTGAATCTTTTGGGTTTGGAAATATGTATGGAAAGCTTGATCTCATCAGAGTCCAAGCCTCTTTCCAGAACAAAGAGGTTTGGACGGGCAGAGATAAACTCACTTTGGATAAGCATTCACATATGAAGCTTAACCTCGACATAAAAATTTAAATAAAAAAAAAAAACAAAACAGTATATTCAGCTGCTAAGCAAGAAATTCCACAGTTTTATTGTTTTCCATGAGGCAGTCTGGCAGAAGAGACAGAGAACTGGACCCAGGTTCAGGATGTCCAAGTTCTGTGTACTAGATGTGACCTAAAGCAAATCACTTTGCCTTTCTGGGCCTTAGTTTCCCCAATTGTAAATTGAGAAGGTTAAACTAGATGAACTATGAGATTCTGTCTAGCTCTGATATGTGCCTACATATAGTAATGTGGTATGACTTTTTACCTTCTGTAATGATGTAAAATGTTTTATTTACTCTTCTTCATGACTCTTCTCTGAACTTTGTACTCTGAGCTATGGTCCCTCCAGGTCAGTACTCTTACAGGAGCACAGACTTAGAACTAGAAAGAAACTTAGGGCTCATCTACTCCTACTCCCTCATTGTAATACATGGGGAGAATATTGATTCTCAGAAAGTTTAGTGACTTACCCAAAGTCACATAGCTAGAATATGGCAGAATTGGAATTTGAACCTAGGTTTGTTTTATTCCAAATTCAATACTTTTTTCTAACGTACCATTCTTACTCCTTTAAGATATTATTCGAAGATAAGAATTAAGGAGATGGCATATTCGGTTTTTATTACATTCAAAGATATAAAAAATGAAAAGACTAGGGAAAATTCATCGAGCATTTATTAAGTGCTTGGTAGGATCTGTAGGATTCTTTCATAGAATTGCTAATAGTTCAAGTGATTTGCTTAAGCTCAAACAGGTAGTAAATGTCAGAGATGGTGATCATCCATTGATTGATCAACAAGTTTTTATTTACGGTTTACTGTATAAAAGACACCACCATGCTGGGTGCTGGAAATGCGGACACAAAGATGAGACACCTAACTTGAAGGTGCCTACATTGTACTACACAAACAAAAAAAAAACATACACAACTGAACCCAGAAACCCAACATTCAATATGCCAGAGAGTATAAGCTACTGCAGAAAAGATTCCTTATTTGACAAGACCTTCTTGGAAAATCGAAGGGCGGTAGAAATTAGGTTTAGAAGAGCATAGCTCTAAAGGTCTCAAGAGCTGGCAAGGATTCAAAGGTCGTATAGTATAATCCCATCCCCATATTACAGAGTAGGAAACTGAGGCCCAGGGCCATTAAGTGATTTACTCAAAGGAACATAGCTAGGAAACATCAGAGGCAGAGTTTGAACCCAGGAACTCTACCTTGAAAAATGGTACTTTTCCCACTATACCATGATGACTCCTTAAGCACAATATATTGGAAACTCGAAATAAATAAACTACCTGTCAGATATCACATCATTTAAATGGGAATTGACTAATGACTGCCAGTTCTTAGAGCCTGCTCAGATTTGTCTTTCCTGGTAAATTATATGAAGCATGTTCAATATTTCAATATTGTTTCTAGTCTAATGGTGGGGATTGTGGTGAGTGAGGGGTGTGGAGTCAAAGAAAGGGGGCTAGGGAACTGGTGTTATATGGTGATGAGAAAACTTCTGATTGGCCGAGGAACTAAGTGGATTGATGACTTAGGAATGGTAGAGTTGGAAATGAATTCATACATGAAAGGATACATATGCCCCTCCCCTAAGCCATTTTGTAATTTTTTTTCCTGGTGATGAGTAAGGCAAAAACTGCTGTGAGTCACTTGGTGGGGGAGGAGAAGCAGCTGCTCCAGCTTCCACCTTACCCATGTGTTCATGAACACATGGCATCTCTTTTCTGATATATTTGTTCTTTATTCATTGTATGTAAATGCATATACTGACAGGAAAGTGCCCAGGAGACCAGAGGGACTAGAAAATTCATAGAAGCCATTAGAGATTTTACTAAGAACTACAACCAGAAAAGTAATGCCTGAGAATGGTGAGGAACCAGGAAAATAGTCAAGAGACTTGCTCTATCCAGCTCAGAAGTAGATAGTTCTGTTCACTAATACATCACATTTTGCAAGGAACCAACCAAGCTGAGCAAGAGAATGGCTCATACATCACCATTACATCTGGAAGCAAACTTGACAGGGACTCTATGAAGGGAAAAAAAGGTATCCTCAGCCTCACATGCTAACTAGCTGTATGTATGACTATCTCTGCACTTCAGATTTGAGCCTACACTCCCCAGGGACCTTGTATATGCAAGAGAAGAGTGAGTGACTCCCCAGTTGGGAAACGTTTCTCTAAACTCTGTCCTCTGTGCCTCCTCAATAAATATCCCTTTATACACTCTAAATGATATCAGCTGATTGATCAATACTAGGGAGCACATTGGATGGGACAATAATCTTAAAACATAAAACGCGCATCTCTTCCTCTAGAAGCCTGAGGACACCAGTAGTCACTTCAAAGAACAGTCATTTAAAACTCTCCCCCAAACAAAACCACTGTAGCTAGACTAAGAAGAAAAGCTGATGAACATAAAAATCTTTACACTGAAATTTTAATATCAAGATATCTAACAAGTGACTGAAATATATAGGAAAAGGAGTACTCCCAAAGTAAGGAGACAAAAAGAGATGATTTCAAATTTCAAAAGAATAATCAAAATTATCAATAGCCATAGAAATATACTAATAGAATACATGCAAACAAGTAAACAAACAAAAACAACTCCAAAATTTTGCCTCATACATTAATATGTAGCAGTCCATATTGGAGGAGCTATGGGAAAACAGACACATTAATTAATATACTATTCATTGGGTTGTGGATTATCCCAATTGTTCTAGAAAACAATTGGGAATTTTGTAAAAAAAAACAAACAAACAAGCAAACAAAGAAAAAACTGTTCCTAAACTATTCATATCCTTTGAATCAGCAGTCTTATTACTCACCATGTACTTCAAGGAGGTATAAAGATAGGAAAAAATGTTTATACACACACACATACATGTATACACACACACACACATATATTTGCTATTGTTCAGTCATTTTCATTCATGTCCAACTTTTCACGATGCCATTTGGCGTTCTCTTGGCAAAGATACTAGAGTGGTTCTCCTTTTCCTTCTCCAGTGGATTAAGGCAAACAGAGGTTAAGTGACTTGCCCAGGGTCACACAGCTAGTAAGTGTCTGAACGCAGGAAGAAGGGTCTTCATGACTCCAGTCCTGGCACTCTATTGTATCACAAGAAATGATGACTATGCATAGTTAAAAACAAACCACAGGATAACTTTATGAACCAATACGAAGTTGAGGAAATGGGTTTACAATGTAAGAAAACAATATACACGATGAGGGGAATTATACCTGAGGTATCTTGAACAACTCCTTGTTGCTGAAAGGTCTACCAATTCACATTCGCGCCTTCTCTGCAAGGCTAAGTCACAGGCCCAGTGGCACATAATAGCTGGATGTCAGAGGCAGTGCTTGAACCAAGGTCTTTCTAATTCCAAACCTAGCTATCAATCCACTAAATCTCCTTGCCCCTCAAATCCAATTTCAATAATGTAAACAAAAGCAATTTTTTTCTTCTTTCTTTTCTTTCTTTCTCTCTTTCTATCTTTCTTTCTTTATATCTTTCTTTCTTTCTTTCTTTCTTCCTTTCTTCCTTCCTCCCTCCTTCCCTCCCTCCCTCCCTCTATTCCTCCCTCCCTTCCTTCCTTCCTTCCTTGGAAATCAGGGTTAAGTGACTTACCCAGGCTCATACAGCTAGTAAGTGTCTGAGATTTGAAGTCAGGTCCTCCTGACTCCAGACCTCATGTTCTATCCACTTCACTACCTATCTGCCCCTGAAAATAATGCTTAAAAAGAAGCCAAACCTTGAGTATTTGTATTAAGGAACTTTAATCTGAAACATCCTTCCCACTTAATTTCCCCTTGAGCTTCAATTTTCTCTTCACATGGTTTGAAAGTAAAGCATGATCCAATAGAAAGAATACTGGAATTGGAGTCAGCATATATCTGAATTTGAATCCTGGTTCTGCTTCTTTCTGTCTGTGACTTTCCTTGTATACGTCATAGCCATTCTTCGACCCTCAGATTTCTTGGCTGTAAGATGAGAGAGTCATTCATCTTGACTCTAGAGCAAGAGTTTTTAATGTTTTCTGTGTCATGAACCCTTCTGAAAGTTGGGTGTAACCAATAGACTCTTCAGAATGTTATTAAATTCATAAAATAAAGTACGTAGCATCACAAAGGAAAAAAGTTATATTGAATTACTACTTTAAGTTGTACATAATAGATTTGTAGTTTCATGTGAAATCATATTCTTTTAAAAATTCTATGATGTGATGGAAATGCTTTTGTTATTTCATAAATTAAAAATAACATTAAAAATATCACTAGAAAAAAAAAGGTTCACACTCCCCTCCTGCCCCCACCTCTCTCCAGGGAAAGAACCAATATTGCATCCGATCTCAAAGCTCCCTTTAGCTCTAATTCTGGTATTCATCTGTACTAGTGGAGGCACTAGGATGCCAAGCTGCTAGATCACAGAATTATCTCATCTATAAAGCCGTTCCTGGAAATTTCCCAGATGTCCCCTCTCTGACCTACAATTGCCATAGGATGCCTAAGTCTCCTGCTGACACACCAGCAATCACCAAGTGTCACACAATCATTCACAAGTGCTTTCATTACAACACTTCTCTGTGCAAAATCCTGCACCAGCTTCCCATCTGGATGGGACCAGACACAAAAATCTGCTGTTTCCGGTCCTTGCTACCTTAGCCCAAGGTACGTTTTGTACTTTTCTTCACTATTGATTCCCTATTTGAATCCTTCACTCTAGTAAAGAAAGCTGGCAGGTTGTCTCACCTGGAAAGGCCATGTTCAATCTGACCACTGAGTCTGTGTTCCTGTTATCATCTATAACCTGAATGCTTTCCCTCACTTCTATCCAAGGGCTTCAAGGCTCAGTCAAACCCTACTGAGCATCCTGGTCTATCCTTGAACAAACCTATTCCCACCACATGTCATGAAAGAATGCCTTCAGAAAGATTAGATTGTCGACAGCTCTGAAACCTATTAACTATAAATTTATTTTTAAAAGTAATTATAAAATTATTTTTATAAGTAAAATTACTTATAAAGTAATTATAAAACCTATATACTTAAAAGTTCTAACTTAGAAGTATATTCAGAACTTACATATTTAGGGAAGGGAAGGGGAGGGAAAGGAAGGGGAAGGAAATGCAAGAAAGAAAGAAAGAAAAGAAAAAAAAAGAAAGAAAGCCTGTTTGCCTTCAGTGTTTAGTTACATCCAATGGTTTATATCTCACTTGTCCTATCTGTCTCTTGGTCCTTGTAACAATTTTTTAAAAAGCATTAGAGAAGTTAATCTTTAAGTCTCTCCCAGCTCCAGCAGTCTACATTTGGTCTTCAGAGGAGAATACTTCTCAAACCCCTTGTAGGTATTAGAAGCTAGAATCTCCTTTGGCCTAAATATACTGAAGCCCAGGTAATAACAGACTGCTCTGAAGCTGTTAACATATAAAACTCTCTTCACTACCTCTCCCACTTAATAAACGTGGAGTGCCTCTGTGGACTTTGTTTTTATTTTCTTTTTACTTGTCTCTGTTTTCTTCTCCAAATGGGAAAAGTGGGAGATGGGGCTGGATGGAAAGAAACGAGTATCATAAAAGGCCTTGAGTGACATAAAGAGAAATTGATACTCCAAGCAGAGAGAAACAGTACAATTTTCTGAGCAGGGCAACATGGGCACAATATGAATAGTACTTTAAGAAGGTAAATCTTGCAGCAATATTTTTGATCAGTAGAGAGATAATTACAGTAAACTGTTGAGAGATGCAGTCCTGAATTAAGGTGGCTGACAATGAAAAGTGAGAAAAAGTGACGGATGTGACAACTCTTATGGAAAAAGCCATAATGGAGCTCAATGACCGGCAAGTATAGTTGGAAAAGGATAGAGATAAAAAGATAACACTGAGGTTTCAGTGGCTGAGAACAGAGACATAAAGAAGAGAGTCTGAGATTGGAGTTCCACTAGGGAGAGGAGGAGGAGAAGAGGGTGAGGTTGACCATAGCCCTGCAAAATCTGAGATGATGGTGAGATGGAGCAATCCAGCAGGCAACTGGAGATGCTTGATGGCAAGTCTTGCTTGGCTTTCTTTCCAAAATTTCCAATTTGTGGATCGTTTGCTGAGAAGAGGAATGACAGGGTGGATGCAGTGTTTTAGGAAGATAAATCTGGCAGCATCCCAGGATAGTCTGCAGGAGGAAGAGACTGGAGACATGAAGACCAGTTAGGAGGTTACTTCAGGAAAACACTCTTGGGGTGCCCAGGACACAGACATGGATTGCAGCTGTGGAATCCTGGGGAAATGGGAGAGACATTTTGAAGGGAGAAACAATGGTCCTTGGTGAAGGTTTATGCAAGAAATGAAGGAAAAGGTTGAGTTCATTAAAAATTAGCCTCCATTTTCTGGCCTGAGTGATGGGAAAAATGTTGGCATTGGCAAATAGAAAAAAAAAAAAAACTTAGTAAGAGAATTTGGTTCAGAGGAGAGTTCAGTGTATTTGTTTGGAACACCTAGATGTCAGTCGGATATCCAGGGAGAAATGTCCACTTGGCATCTGGAGATAAAGACTGGAACTTGGCAGTGGGGAGGATGATAAAAGACAACAATAGTTGAGAATTACAGAGTGTTTTAAGTTTTACAAACTGTTTTATATTGTCTCATTCAACTTTCAAGGGAACTCTATGATATAGGTACTATTATTAATCCCATTTTTTTCAGATGAAAAAGTGAGGCTGAGTCCGAATCCAGCAACTGTCCAGCAATACTGTGTATTTATGTATGCATATATGCATGCATGTATATCTATATACAAACACATATACATGTGTGTATGTACGTGTGTATTTTGTTGTCATCTACCTACACATGCATAACTAACTAAAGAACATTAAATCATAGTGTTGCACTTTGACATGAAGTCACAAGGGTGAATTTGCTCCCACAAATCTTCTGGAAAAAGGAGATGCAATGGGGCAAAGGCCCATCCTTAAAGTAAGGAATATTTTTATATGTGTATAGATGTAGTATATAGATATAGATTTAGGTATATACATCCATGCATAGTATTTATACAAATATACATAAATATAATTGGTGCCTTTTTACCTATGTAGAATGATATAGAGAATTGAGCCAGATAACAGCTAATTAACTTGGGTCACACAGTGAAAAAGCAGGTCTACTTGAAATACCTGGGTGACCAACATAAGCGTGGGTGGTATTTTAAGCTGAATTGTCTATCCACTCTCAATCTACTTCCTATGGTGCTGCCTGAGCTGACCCCAAAACCTGATTGCTTAAAACCATTGATGATTTCAATCCAAGAAGCAAGAACTGGTACCAAACCAGGATGCTGGTTCCCTTTGAAACAGTCAGCAAGGAAGGCTTGGCAAAGGCACAGAGAAAGAAACATATTCCAAAAACAAATGTGATCCTGAAATGACTAAGGGGAATTTGTAATTTTGAAAAAATTCAAGAGATGAAACTTATCTAGAAATGTGGCTTTTGGAATTCAAGTATTGCTTTAAGTAATTGGCAGTAGGGGTGAAGGTTGATACTGGGGTGATGCAAAGAAGGTTTTGTTAAATGAAACTGATGGACTTTGCCTCCCAAACTGATTTCTGGGAGAGAGACAGTTCTGTCATCCAAATTCCCAGACGCCTTTGCAAACAGAGCATCTTTGAGGCCACAGACACTCTGAGTGTAGACAGAACCCAGTGGGACTGCTGGTTCCTTTTACAGACTCCAAGGACTTGTCAAAAGGACAACACCGATTGGAAAAATTGCTTAAGAATTTGCTTGAATGCTCATGGTAGGGAGGGGAAGAGGAGGAAAAGATAGCATATTTACCATTGCTGTTTGCTAGATTATATTATAAAATGTACCAGGAAGATCACAAATAGAAACCACAGTATTCACACAACAAAAGCAAACAGACCAATTTGTATTTTTTTTTTTGCATTTGATAAAAAAGTCATACCAAGCTCCCTAAGTGATATAAACCCAACAATTTTCCTTTCTTCCTTCCTTCCTTTCCTTTCTTCCTTCCTTCTTTCCTTCCTTCCTTCCTTCCTTCCTTCCTTCCTTTCCTTTCTTCATTCCTTCTTTCCTTCCTTCCTGCTTTCTTTCTTTCTTTCTTTCTTTCTTTCTTTCTTTCTCTCTGTCTTCCTTCCTTCTTTCCTTCATTCCTGCCTGCTTTCTTTCTTTCTTTCTTTTTCTTTCTTTCTTTCTTTCTTTCTGTCTTCCTTCCTTCTTTCCTTCCTTCCTTCCTCCCTTCCTTTCTTTCTTTCCTTCCTTCTTTCTTTTTTCTTCTACCCTTCCCTCCCCCTTTTTTTCTTTTTTCTTTCTTCCCTTCTTTCCTCCATCCCTCTCTTCCTTCTTTTCTTTTTTCCTTCCTTCCTCCTTCCTTTCTTTTTTTCTTCTCTCCCATCCTCCCTCCCTCTCTTCTTTCCTTCCTTCTTCCATTATCTTGGACAAAGAGCATCCAGAAGATGCCTAACAAATATGTACAGTATTTTGTTGCATGTCATCAAATTGCATTATTACTAGAGAGTTTAACCTAGAGAAGAAAAGACTCATAGAGAATATGAGGTCGAAATGACAGGGAAAGAATTTTCAGTTGATTATAAGAAGGAACTTTGCCACACTTAGAGCAGTCTATCGATGGAAAAGAAGGGTCATATATTTCCTTATAACTGAGGGTACTCCAGAAGAGCTTTTAAGAACTAAAAATCAGTAATGTCAGAAGAGATTCTTGCATGCAATAATAAGGAGATTCAGAGGAGCCAGGAACATAGCTGAAAAATGTAAACTTCTTGAGGACAGAGACTGTTTCATTTTTGCCTTTGTGTCCCCAATGCCCAGCATTGTACCTGGCTCATAAAAGATCCTTAATAAACACTTGTTGACTGATTGAATTCCAGCTCTGTCATTTACTACTTATGTGAGTTGGAGCATATCACAAGCTCTGTGGGTTTCGTTTTATTCATCTATAAAATCAGATCTAAACAGCATTGTTCTGGGGAGTGTTTAACAACCAGCTTTTTGAAAAAACAAATGCACATGAAACACTTTTAAGTTTAGTATGCATTAACACTTTCTCCATCACTTTCTTAGGTCTAGGCAAAGCCCTGGTTTTTAGGGTTTGCCCATTTCCAAGGTATAAATAGTCACACCAAAAATTTAACAATCAGATGTTAAGACCTTGTCTGAGCAGATTCCAGCACATTCCTAGATCTAGATGACCTATAAACATTGCCTGTTGCTCTATGATTGTATAATTCACTGAACATTCCTTTTATTAAAAGAAGATAGAGACAAAGATGAATGAAGAGAGAATCGCTTCCTCTCTGAGTTTCTAAACTCCTTGTTCTTAGGTCTACCCATTCTGGGTACTGAGACAGGAACTACTGTGACTAAATAAAATATTCAGCTTATTATCCAAAGGCAGTGCTGTTTAGTACATAGAGAGTCAGTCTCAGAACCAGGAAGTCCAGAGTTCAAGGACTGCTTCTCACAAAACCTTACTAGTTGTGAACCTAGGCAAGTCAATTAACTTGTAAGTGCCCTGGATTGCTCTCTAGGACAGAAAAGGTACCAACCTGGAGTACTAGAGGGAGTTTTCTATACCAACAGATTCACAGGTCTAATCTGCAGGCTTTATTCAGTCAGTCAATTTACCTCTTCTTAGTATAGAGTTTCATTGCCCACCCATTCAGAAACAGGACAGGGTGGTATAGGGCATGCTCCAAGAAAATAGAAAGCCTAGAAAACTGGAGCTTGAATCTGAGTACAACCTTGGGAAACCTCAAAATCTACTAGCCTTTAGTTTTCCTACTTAAGTGGACGCTAGCCCCTAGGCTACCCAATTTGTCCCCATCTAGCACCACCACCTGTCCAGAAGGGTGATTGTTCTATTAATTCCACAATTCCTGACTGAATGCTGCTCATTTCTTCTCTTCCACTGGTTTTGTTTAGATTTTGTTCTCTCACTTTTCCCCCCAGCTGAAATATTCTACGCTTCCAAGCCAACTAGAGTTGGCAGAATTGCGGTTAAGGTAAACTTGCATTGGACTCTGGAGTCTCCCTCTGTATAATGGGGTCACTTTTAGAACCCAAAGATCCATGCAGAGGATGCCAGGAGGAGGTCAGGAAAGCAAGGCCAATTTTAAATGAAATGTCCCTTGCTCAGCATGAACTCTACATTCTGCTGGACGAGGAAGGGGCTTCACCACATGAGCTCTCCCCAAGCGCCCTGAAGCACCGCAGGGGCACTTCTCAGCTCCACCTATCACATTTCAGTGGCTTCCTACCTACCGGGTCGCCATATGTTCAGCTCCATTTCATAGCCAGATGTATGTCAAACTTCTCCTCTTTAAAATGTAATTTTCCCCAGAATTTATTGGCATCCTACAATGCTGCTTCTTGGCTAAATAAGAGGCATTTCTGCCATTTGGGCCCAAAATAGCAACCCCACATAATCATGACAGTAATCAGGACCGAGGAGAGTGATGGAGCTCTATTTATACTGCACCTGAAGGTTAACGATACTTTTTCTAATGTTACTCAGAGTGCCTGGTTTGTAGGGCCCTGCAAGTCCGCCCAAGGCCCCTGTTTGGTTCATGTTACGTGCAGCAGATTTATATATAGATGCCCTAGCAGCCAGCTCAGGTTTATTCCACCTTCAAGACTCTGTTTCAGACTGGGAAGGTGGGGATTGGAATTACAGCTTTTATCCGCAGGCTCCTGTCCCACTGATCCTTCATTTAATTGGACCCAAGAAATAGAGAAGGGCCACCAATTACTCAAGGCACAGAATGGAGACAGAGGCAGAAACAGAAAGAGAGACAGATAGAGGGAGACAGAGATGGAGAGACACAGACACAGATGGACAGAAAGTGCATACAAGTGACCACTCATTTGGACCCTATTACTGAAAGGCAGCTTTCAACTGCATGTAGGAAAAACAATTGCTCCTAATTAGTACTGTACAAAAGTGTAATGGGTTATCCTGGGAGCAAATGGAGAGGCTTCCCCAAAAGCAGAAGCATTGAAGTAGAGGCTTACCGACCGTTTGTTAGGGTGATGTTGAGGAGATTCCTACCCATGTGTGATTTAAACTAGATATTCTTCTAGATTTTTCCCCCAGCTTTGAGTTTGTGGTCTATAGAAGGGAAGAGGGGGGAGAGGAACAGTAGCAGGAGAAGGCAGCAGCCCCTGGACAATAGATTCTGGACCTCAGCATTCGAACAGATCAGAGGAAGAACTTCTCTTTAAGAACACTTCTTTATTTTCACTTCAGGGCTATGAGGTTGGGTGTGGGAAGCTACGCAATCCTCTACCCAGTATTTTTCTGTAGGCTGTTTAATGCTGGGTCTAGTTTTCTGGTTCCTTTCCCTGGAGCTACGAAACTGACTTAACACTACTCAACTCAAGACACACTTTAACCTCTTTACTCTACTTCAAATCATAGGGATTAGATCTGGAGAGAACATTTAGTCCAAACTTCACATTTCATAAATCATGCAATTTTCTCAAGATCATTCACTGAATTGCCCAAAGTTGCATAACTAGTAAGTGAAAGAGCCAGGGTTCATTGATATTCAGTATCTCTGCTTCCAAATACAGGGTGCCTTCCAGTGCTCCATGTAAAGATCACTTTATTCTAACTTTTATGCATTGGTTCAGACTCTGTCTTGCATTATAAAGAAATAGTACATTTTCACATTTGTATTAAAAAGCTCAAAAAAGCACAGAATAGAGGTTTTCTTCTTTAATATGATAAGATACATATATTCACAATGGAGAGATCACATTATTTTCAATGAAGAAAACACTCTTTTGGCCCTTCTTAAACTGTGGGTTGTGACTCCATATGGGGTTTAACAAGTGCTAAAGGGTTTTCAAGTGGAAAAAGTTTAAGCAACCCTGCTCTATTTCCAAATGTTGTTCATCCTTCCTTTTCCAAGAGGACCAATAACATCACAGGGTGATGTCTTGACTCACCCATGAATTGGACTTAAGTGAGTTAGGGTTGCACAAAGTCATCAGTCTCACTTTCTCTTCCAGAATCATCCAACTATAGTGGCAGGACAAAAGTCAAGATGACTGGCAATGGCATGGGATGAAGTGGATGACCTTGTCATCCTTGATGTATGAGCAAGCTCTAAGTTCTCCACAGCACTTCCCTCAGTCACCTTCCTGATTAATAGAATCAATTGCTCTCATCTGCCCATTCTGTTTCACATGCCGAGAGTAGACATCCCTCTAACAATCTCCTCCAATGTAGATTTCCAAATCCAACTTTGAGAAAAGTATGCCCCCTCTTCTAGCTGTCATGTCATAAATCTATAAATGCTATGTTTATAAATGAGATAATAAAAAAATAAAAGATACAAAAAATCAGCAAAGAGTAGACATAAAAGTTCCTATTTTTAAATGGCAGGTTGATATACTAGACAACCTCAGAGAATTAGCAAATTTGAGACAAAAAGTAGCTACAAAAATGTAGCAATGTATAGCACCAATCCACCAAATTCTCTGTTTTTCTATATAGTGCTAACAAAAAAACAAAAAGAAACAATATTCTGAGAAATTCTATTCAAAATATCTACAAATTCATAAATATCTGAAAGTTAACCTATGAACATGATCTTGAACGACCTTAAAGATTTACACAAGTAGACATGAAAGAAATTAATAGAAGTAAAAGTAAAAAGTAAGAAGTAAAAAAAAAATGAATGAGTGAAAAAGGATAGCATTACCAAACTTCAAAATATAGTACAAAGCAGTAATTATCAAAACTTTTTGGTACTGATAAAAAATGGATAAAGTAGACCTATGGAAGTCTACACAAACAAGAAACAAAAACAAAAAACAACACGTTTGATAAGTCCAATGTTTGATAAATCTAAGAACGTATCTTACTGGAATAAGAATTCCCTTTTTGACAAGAATTTCTGGAAAAACTGGAAATTTTCATTGTTGGTTCATGGCAGTATAATCAATGGCAATTCTACCCAAACTAACCAACCAAATTGCTGAAGGGAAATCTCATAGGAAGAGACAGAAAAATGGCAAAATTCACTGGAAAAAAAAAAAAAGCTTTTTAATCTCAAAAGAAATGAGAAAAAAAAAACTGAGTGAAGAACGGGTAATGTTACCAGACTTCAAAATATATCACAAAGCTGTAATTATCAAAAAATTTTGATACTGATTTAAAAAATAGAACAAGTAGATCAACAGAACAGACTAGATAAGCAAGAAACAAAAACAATCAACAACATGTTTGATAAGTACAATATTTGATAAGCCTAAGAGCATATGTTACTAGAAAAAGGATTCCCTTGTTGGCAAGAATTTCTGGGAAGACTGGAAATCAATTTGGCAGGAATGAGGTTTACACATAAATCTTATACCATGTATCATAATAAGGCTAAACTGAATTCATTAAGAATATAAAAGTCCATACCAACAACAAAATTTAAAAAGCAAATAAACTATGTTACAACTAAAGATTAAGGATGTGATTTCATGCAAAGAATAGAGGTTATCACAAAAATAAAATAGAAAATGTTTCTTTCCTAAAATCACAATTGTTTTTTATTGTAAACTGAATGGATATAGACTTGTAAAAGAAACCTCCACATGGGGGAAAATTCTGTATCAAATATTAATATCTGTTAATCAAAATATACAGGAAAATGACAGAAGGGCTATCTCCCAATAGCTAAGCTGTCAAAGAATATGAGGAGTATACACACACACACACACACACACACACACACACACACACACACTTAAACAGTATAAATTAAACTATATATAAAAATATGCTCCCAAACACTAATAGTAATAGAAATATAAATTAAAGTAATTCCTTCCCTTTATATCATGTATATTGGGAAATAATGACAAAAGGTCCAAAGAGTCAGTAGATATTAAGTGCTTACTATGTGTGTTTGGTATTGGTGATGCATATGTAGGAGTACAAGATAGTCCTTGTCCTCATGGAGCTTACATTCAAATGGAGGAAACAATACAATAAGATGTTCTTTCCAAAAAAGAAGGAGTATGATAAGAAGACTGCAAAAGGTGAGGTGTTGGCCTGATACCTGATCAGAAAAGGCAAAATAAGCTCACCTATCAGAACTGAGTGGAGTCCTAATTTCTGTTAAAATCATGGTGCCAAGTTAATATTTGAAGGTCATGTGAAGACAGAAACAGATTCTCTTTTTGTAGAGCTGAAAAGTGGTCTTATCATTCTGGATTTCTGTTCAAAATTATGCAAGCAAAGTAATTAAGTTGTCCATACTTTTTGACAGTAACTCAACTGTCAGCACTCCATAACCCTACTATTGGGAGACCTTTGAGCAAGATGTATTTTCCCCACTTATTTATTTTAATTAGGTTTACTTTTGTTTTTGCTTTATCTGAGATCATGATTGCTGCCCCTGCCTTTATTACGTCAGCTGAAGCTTAATAGATTCTGCCACATTATTGCACATGTATAACCTATATCAAATTGTTTACCATCTCAAGGAGAGAGGGAACTCAATTTTTTAAAAAAAATTGCTAAAAAAATGTTTTACATGTAATTGAGGAAAAAAAATATTATAAAAGAAAAGAAAAAAGATTCTGCTTCAGTCCTTTATTTTACTCTATATGTGTCTCTCTGCTTCAAGTGTGTTTCTTGTAAACATACCATATTATTGGATTCTGGTTTCTAATCCATTTTGCCACTTATTTCTGTTTTATGGGTGAATTCATTTCATTCACATTCACAGTTGTGACTGTTAGTTGTGTTTCTCCCTTCACATTTTCTTCTGTTTACCCTTCTCTCTCTGTCTCTTTAAACTTTTGATTCTCTGAAGTCCTTTTTGCTTCTGAATCCTGCCTCCTTTTATCCTGCCTTCTCTTAACCTCCTCTCCCACTCCCCCACTTTTCATTTACTTACCCTTCTACTCCTTGTTAGGAAAGATAGATTTCTATTACCAACTGAGTATGTATGTATGTGTGTTGCGTGCATATATGTATGTATATATGTAGGTGAATATACATACACACATACACATATATACGTATATATATATATACACTTACTTATTTTCATATTTTCTTCTTTCTTCAATGAGGGTTTTAAGCATTGTCTTCTCCCATTTTCCCCTCCACTGTAAAAACTTTTCCTTCCATGCTTCTTTTTGCCCTCTGGTTCTAGGATACTGGGACAGTTTTTCTTGATAAGTTATTGAAACAGGATGTCTGGGCTTTGGGATTTTTTTATTATTTTTTAAATTTTTCTCATGGCTTTCAGGTAACTCAATTATTCAATTGTTTTTCTGATAAGATTTTTCACATTTCTTCTATTTTTTCATTCTTTGAACTTTATTTTACTGTTTCTTCATGTCTCATAGAGTTATAAACTTCTACTTACCAATTCTAATTTTTAAAAAAATTACATTCTTCAGTAAGCTTTTGTACCTTCCTTCCCATTTGGCCAATTCTTCTTTGTAAGGAGTTACTTCATAGTGAACTTTTGTTTTGTTTTGTATTTTTTTGCATAGTGAACTTTTGCTCCTCTTTTTTCTATTTGACCAATTCTGTTTTAAGTGTTATTTTCTTCAGCATTTTCATGTTTTGTTTTGTTTTAGGTGTCTTTTCATCACTTCTTCCTTTGCTCTCATTTCTTTACCTATTTTTTCCTCTACTACTTATTTAATTTTGAAAATAATTTTAACTTTTTCAGGAATTCTTGTTGGGCTCTGTTGCCAGCATGAAGGGGGAGAGGCACTGTCTTAAGTTTTAAACTTTTTTTTGCACTGCTGTTTTCAGAATTTCTTCTGGAAGTTTGGGAGTTTGGAAATTTTCAGTACTTTGAAGGTGGTGTGACATGGGCAGTGTTGTGGTCACTGTTCTCCTGATCTGCCCTTTGGTCCTTACCCAGGAAGGGCCCCTGTTCCTTTGGGATTGCAAGCAATACAGCTCTTCAGGATCACTGACAACTTAGGACCACAAATGATACTGTTGTTCAGGGCTCCCAATCCCTCTTGACCAAATGTGTTCCTCTCTGCTTTTGTTTTTTGTTTTGTTTTGTTTTGTTTTTTTAAATTTTATTTTAGTTTGCATCATTCATTTCCACAAGATTTTGAGTTACATATTTTCTCCCCCTCTTTCCCCCACCCACCGCCCCAAAACAGCCATCCCAGTGTGTCCCCCCTCCCCCAGTC
>CM053585.1:259360159-259389040 GCA_028646515.1 Pseudochirops corinnae
CTATTTAATTTTCCCCCCAAATTGATTTTTATTCATCTTTTCAGGAACATATCTGAAGTGTAAAACAAAACATAGATGCATAATGTTTGATGAAAAAATAAAGTTAATAGTTTTAAATTCTTGGAAATTAGCTTCTAGAACACTATGAAATGCTCCTTATTTAAAGAACTGTGCACTTTGGTGGATAGAGTGACACATTGTGGACCAGAATCTTTGCTGTCTGATTTTCAGGCTAGATTTTTAACTCATTATATGACCATGGATAAGGCAAAGCCCATATTTAGATCTCAGTGCTAGAATGGACTTTAAATTACAGAAAGCTTAAGACAACCAAATCCCCAAAACAGGACGGGAAATAATTTAAAAGAGAATAGAGAATTCCCTCGAAGAATTGTGTGGAGCTAGGCTACATAGGGAATCCAATGGGAGATGGGGTATGGTTCATATCTGAGTAAATATTGTATTATACTTACATTCTAGGGGAATGAAAATTTTGGTGGGATTCCACTGTCTGATTTAATAGCTAATCCTATTATGCAATGGGGTCAATGCCTCTTAGCTCCTCCCCCAATTCCTCCACATGAACACCCATAGACAACTTGATTGGTCATTCCAAGAGCTGCTTCCCCAAAGGTCCCACAAGATAGCCTGATTTTGTGGGGAAATCAATGATGGAAATCCTGGGGATTCAAAGTTTGTAATTACTACTCTGATCATGAGACTATTAACTGCCACCAGAAAGCTGCCAGCAGTGAAAAGCCACCCCAGAAGGTTTCCTAAATCTTTCTCAATCACGAGAGGATCAGAGTAACACTTAAAGGAATTCTGGAGAACTGGAGACTTCTTCCTCTTTGGCCTACCCTCAGCTCCAACGCAGAGTACCAGTTCTTCCACTTGGTTACTGGCATCTCAAAAATAGAAATAAATCTCATATCTTTAGATTTATTTCCTGTTTTAAAAGGAGTATGGGGGTGAGTGGAGAGAGGCGATTTGTAGACTATTTGTGTTCTTATCCGTCATAAGAATCCATATTTTATCTACTCCCCATCTCCTACACTCATACACCTCCCTAATGCAGAGAATGCTAGAAAGACACAAACAACTAGTAGCAAAATCTCATAGATTTTATTTTGCCTCTTCACCTTCATAGGGTGTTCTGGTTGTTGCTGTTTTTGTTGGGGAATAAGGTGGGGGCATTTGTTTCATAGTAGATCTGAGTAAAATCCCTTCCAATGTTCAGAGTTGAAAATAAGCCTTGGGTTCTGGGAAGTCCTGGAGCTGATTTACAAAGTGCTTTCCTTACAACAACCCTCTGAGGAAGTTAATATAATTATTGTTGCCATTTGAAAGGAAACAGACTGAGAAGCTACATGACTTACCAAAAGTGACACAGCAAGCAAATAGGGGAGCTGGGAATGAAACTTAAATATTCTCACTCGTAGTCCAATGAACTTTTTTATCATAAAACACAATTTTCTGTATATGTTAAGAGGCCAATTGCCATTTGTTTTTCCAGTTCAGAACATCTGGGGCACTGTTGACCTAAAGAGATTGCATTTTTTGCCCCTGTAGGAGAGATATCTTTTTTTTACCACCTCCACGCTCCTTAAGGGAACATGGCATCCCTGAGGTAGAAGGGACAAGAGAAGGCTTTGGGCTGATCATTGTTGGACCAGGATTTTTCTCTGTAATATCCCCCAAAGTCATCGACCAGGCTCAGTGTCAAGACTTCAAGGGAGGAAGAACTCTTCACTGGCTCCTAAAGTAGTTCATTACATTACATTTGGGGGAAACTTTAGTTATTAGGAAGTCTTGCTTATTTTTTTTATTTCCTTTCATCAAGTCTAAGTCAAACTCTCTGCACCTTGCACCCATTACTCTGAGTCCTATCCAATAGGGTTAAACAGACCAAGGCTAATACTCTTTACCATGACAATCCTCCAAATATTCATATACAGCTGTCACATCTCTCCCTAAGTTTTTTCTTCTATGGGCTAAGTATCTCTACTTCTTTCAATCAAGTTTTATATGACTTGCTTTGGAGCCTTTCTTGGCACAGTGGGTAGAGTGCCAAGCTTGGAATCAGGAAGCTTGGAATCACACTGATCTCATGGCTGTTCCATGAACAAGATATTCCATCCCTCAACTCTGGGCTACAGCAATGTGTAGAATGCTCTGCCTCTTCATCTCTACATACTGGCTTTCCTGGTCTCCTTTAAATCATAGTTAAAATTCCATTTTCTTTTATTTATTTATTTTTAGTTTAGTTTACAACACGTAAATTTTTCCTGAATTCAAATCAGGCCTGAGACACTTTCTAGCTCTGTGATCCTAGGCAAGTCACTTAACCCGATTTGCCTCAGTTTCCTCATCCATAAAAGAAGCTGGAGAAGAAAATGGCAAACTATTCCAGTATCTATGGCAAAAAACAAACAAAAAACCCCCAAAACCATAAATGGGGTCACCAAGAGTCAGACACAACTGAAAATGACTGAACAACAAACTGAATCCTTTCACTTCTGCTGATTGCCCTATTTTTACCTCATCCATTGCCTCTCTGACTCATCAGTGCCCTTCCTAAAAGGAGGTACTTCCAAATGAACAGAACACTGGCAAGTATTAAAGATACTAAAGCCGACAGATGTGCTGTTTTAATCTCCACCTTCATCTTTAGCTATGTGACCATCCTGGTCCTTGTCAAAAGGAATAATATGAAACCTAGTTGCCCCTAGTCAACGTCCAATTAGTCTTATTTCTGGGTCTTCTCTGCTGATGACAACCTCCAGTCTTCCAGAGTCTGGTCTCTGCTCTCATATCTGACCTTTGACACTGATTTCCCAACCAAGTCTGGGGACTGGATTCGTGTGACCCCATATCCTTCATGCTAATTGCTAACCAAGTAGGACTCCCATTGTCTAACAGGGCATCCTGACCCTGACACATTTGAATTGATACCCTGGATTTCAGACTCGACTTCAGCCTTGTTCCATCTTTTCTCTGTATTTTCCCTTCATATTAATCTTCTGCTCAATCTTGAAGCTGCTTTCCAAATTCAATCCTCACCACACACTCATCTCCAGGTCAGTCTTCTGCTTATACGCCAGCATTTACCTACAGATGTGGCTCATCTCCTAGTCCTGACTTTCACTAGCCTGTCACAACCTGCCATTGTCAGAGTCCTTGCTATAACAGAAAACTATGCTCTTATGGGTGGAAAACTCAGGAAGATTTTGCCTCTAGTAAGAAAAAGCTTTCGGAAATTAAAGTTGTCTGAAAGTGTCCAGGGCCACATCATCCTCCCAATCCCTCAGACTCAGGCTCAGAACCTAAGATATATCGTTCTCTCTTACCTCCCACATTCAAGCTGTTGCCAAGGCCTGTAAATTTTATCTTCATAGCATCTCTCAATATGCCACATTCTCTCCTCTGACACTGTTACCATTAGTGCAGGCCTTTATCACCTCACCCTCGGGCCATTGCAGTAGCCTGCTAGTGAGTTGGTCTGCCACAAGTCTCTCCCCACTACAATCAAAGTGATTTTCCTAAAGCATAGATCCAACCACATCAACCACTTACTTACTCAATAAACTCCAGTGGCTCCCTTTCACTTTTAAGGTGAAATACAAAATCCTATGTTTGCATTCAAATGCCTTCTTAACTTTGTCACCCTCCCCACCCCCAGTTCTTCCACCTTTCCAGTGTTTTTATACATTATTCTTTACCAGGTACTCTTCAATCCAGTGACACTGATCTCATGGCTGTTCCATGAACAAGATATTCCATCCCTCAACTCTGGGCTACAGCAATGTGTAGAATGCTCTGCCTCTTCATCTCTACATACTGGCTTTCCTGGTCTCCTTTAAATCATAGTTAAAATTCCATTTTCTTTTATTTATTTATTTTTAGTTTAGTTTACACCACGTAAACAACAAACAACTTTTGAGTTTTAAATTTTTCCCCCTCCCTCTCCCTCCTCCAGATGGTGTGCAATCTGATATAGGCTCTACGCATACATTCATATTAAACTAAAATTCCATTTTCTATGGAAGTTGTGTCAAACTGAAGCAGAAATAGGGGCCACTAATCCAAAGAGAAGGATCACTGCAGTCTGCACACTGACTTAGTAACATTGTCTGTTTTATTGTCTTTTTAATTTCTTTGGTTAAACACTTCTGAATTATATTTTAATTTGTTTTGGGCAGCACTCAGGAATGTTGTAGGCCTTATGCAGCCCACATGTGTTCTGATACCTCTGCTCCACAGGAAGCCTTTCCCAACCCCTCTTAATACTAGCACCTTCCTTCTGTGAATTATTTCCTATTTATTATGTATATAGCTTGTTTGTACATATTTGTTCCTTTATTGTCTCCACCTTTAGACTGTTAGCTTCTTGAGGGCAGAGATTGTTTTTTTCATCCTCCTGAATCTCCAGCACTTAGCATAGTGTTGGGGACATGCAGATGCTGAATGAATGTTTATTGACTGAGTGTCTGACTCTAATTCTAGAAATTATTTTTTATTTGTTTTGTATTTTCTTTGTATTTACTTCTCTGAATAAATCTTGTCCTTCTTCTCTTCTCCTATCTCAGCAGAATTCCTGAATGTAAATTCCTTGCAATCAAGGATTATTTCAATTTTGTCTTTGTATTGCCAGTACCTAGCACTTAGTAGGGACTTTATAAATGTGTATTGCTAAATAATTGACTTAGATTGAATAGAATATTTCCTGGGACAGGATGGACATGTTTGCCCAGAAACCAAGCCCTGAGGCCTTTATGCTTTGTCCTGTGGGAATTCCTGAGCTGGTTTGCAAAGAATAGATGCTGAATGATGAAATTGGTGGCAGGGTGAAGGAAAGACTGTCCTAAAGGCATGTGTGGACATGTAGCATTGGAGGAATGGCATGCAATCATGCAACCTTTGTATGCCTATATCCCTTTGCTAATATGAACTTTAAGAAATGTGATGTATGACCTTAATTTCCTATTATGAAAAACACTTCTGGGCATGTATACCTCTAGAAAAAAAAGTTTAAAAAAATACCAAAAACTACAAGAAAAAGAAATGTATCTCCTTCGGTTGTTTCCTCTCCAACCTTTGTCCCGGTCTTGTAGACTGGGTTAAGTTCCTTGAGCTTTTAAAATGCTTTCAAACCTTCCTTTCTCACTGCTCAAAGATCCTAGCAAAGACCAAAAAAAATTTCTCTAAAGCAGAATTTCCCCTCTGGCCTCATGGGAAACATTCCTGGCAAAGCTGTCACAGACATGCCACAAGGGAAAATCTAGTAAAGCTGAGGGGACCCCATCAACTTCAAGCTAACATGTTCTCCAAAGTTTACCACAGGTCTCTGCACAGATGTTGGAATTGAGCCAGCATCTGCCAGTAAGTGAGATGGCCCCATATTGGCTCTGTTGCTGGGATATTTATAGGAAAAGTTCACCTTAAGCCTCAGGACAGCTCCTTCAAGCTAATAAAGGTCATAGGATGAGGAGAACAGAAAATGAAGAAAGCAGCATCGCGTAGTGGAAAGATCTAGAATCAGAGGCCCTCAGTTCGAATTCTGTCTCCTCCATTTTACTACCTTTAAGTAACTTTGGGCAAGTTACTTAACCTTGAAACTGCGCTTCAGTTTCTCATCCATAAAATGAGGGGGTCAAACTATATGGTCTCTCAAATCCCTTACACCTTTAAATGATCCTGTGAAATGGAGAAATGAGTTAGTTGGCACCCATGAAGTCTGGAGCTATACCCAGAAGTGTTAAGTCCGCTGGTTGCTCCAGGAGAATGAAATGGAAGTCAGGCATGACTGAGCCTGCTGACTAATCTATCAGAGTTGTGCCCGAGAGGTCCGGGGGTAGAAACCATTTATTTATAATTAGAGAAGCAATGAGCTGTGTCAGGCAGATGGAAGCTGAATTTCACGATTCAACATTCCTGGGGAAAATGTTCAATAATAATTAAAAACAACAACCACTACCAAAATCTCATCCAGAGGAAATTCTGATCTAACTTTAGGCATACTTGGCATTAGTCAAGTCAATGTTGCAACTGGTTGTAATGCTGGGTTCTGAAGTGGAACATTTTATGGATGGTCCTGACTGCTATGACTGATCAGTCTGGCTTCCTTATGGCAAATGATAGTCAATAGTCAATCAACATGTAGGTATTAAAGATTTATTATATTCTAGACACTGTGCCAAGTGCTGGACATAACAGAGAAAGGCAAAAACATTCTCTGCTCTCATAGAGCTCACATTTGAATAAGGCAGACAATGTGTAAACAACTATGTACATTAAAGATACATACCGTGTAAAAAATATTTACTCTAGAAGGAAGACTGTAGGAGTGGAGGGGCAAGGAGTCTTGCAGAAGGTGGGATTTGAGTTGAATCTTAAAGGAGACCAAGGAAACCAGGAGGTAAAGAGGAAGAGGGGGAGCATTCTCATGTAGGGGATTTCAAGATATGTGTGAGTTCTTCCGCTTCTGGAGAAAATGGGGAATCCCCTTGGCATAAAGAAGGGATGAAAGCCTTATGTTGGACTTTGGTAGACCCATGATTCCACTCTGTGTTGACAACAAAGTTGCCAAAATCAGCTAAGAGTCAGAACTAGCATGGGATGCCTAGGACTATACCCAAGATTCTGACATCTATTCCTCCCAAACTGGTAGAAAGTTTTCTTTCCATCTTACCCTCATCTAGCACCCAGTGTAAGACTAGTTTTCTCTATTCCCAATTCCCCCAAGTCTACCCCCACAAATGTCATTTTCCATAATCAATCAAAATGACTTCCTGACCATTCTACCACTCTATTCAATAAACTCCAGTGATTCCTTATTACCTCCAAGATCAACTACAACAATCTATCATTTAAAGTCCTGGACCAGAGGTATCAAACATGCTGCTATGTGCATTAAAATTGTATTAAAATGTAGCTCCTGTATGATTTTAATGTCTATATATTTTTCTAATAAAAAGGAAATATATAAATATGTGTGGAAGATGGTGGAGTAGGAGCAGGAACTCATCTGAACTCTCCTGAGAGTCTCCTCCAAACAACTTTAAAATAACACCTTAAATCAAATCCTGGAGGGGCTGAGTCAACCAAAGGTCAAAATAATACCTCTTTCTACCCTAAGACAATATAGGATATTGGCAGGAAAAGTTTGTCACATTGGGGTGGTGGTCTAGCCCAGAGCACACTGCAGGCAGTGCCATGATAACGTCAGCAGCAGTCTTTGGAGGTGGCTACAACTATGGCAGCAGCTTTGGGAGCTGGTAAGGGGGTCAGACAATTGGTCAGAAAGGGATTATATGGGCCCTTTTAGTGGTTCTGAGTTCAGGACCCTGTTGTAGTGCCCATACAACGTTCTGCTTTAGGTAGCTTTTCCAGGATGAAGAGGAACAATAGCACTTGAGGCTGCATTAAAGCAGGGGACCTAGTCATAATTTCAGGGTGGAAAAGAGTACTTTTGGTTGCTCACAGATCAGAGCATAGTCCAGAAGAGCAGTGACCACACTTCTTTTTTTCATATCACCTTGGAAGCACTGAAAACTTCCAGACCCTTTGCACTAACTTGGAAAACAGCAGCACAAAAAAAACCAACAACCCTGAAGCTTGGGATAGGAGCAGAGCACAACTTGAGCATAAAGTTTAAAAGTCAATAAATAGGCTGGGGGAAAGAGCAAAAACAACAAAAGAAAAACTTCTTAACCATAGAAAGTTACTAAGGTGAGAGGGAAAATCTCAGATCTCATCAACTCAGAAGAAGACAACATTGAAAAAAAAAGTTATGAGCAAAACCTCAAAGGAAAAAAAAGTAAACTGACTACCAGTTCAATAAGGATTACTGAAAGAACACAACAAAAAAGGATTTTAAAAATCCAAATGAGAGGGAGAGGAAAAATTGGGGAAAGAAATGAGAGGAATGTAAGGATGAAAAAAAAAGTCAACAGCTTGGTAAGAGGTGCACATAAAAATATTGAAGAAAACAACATCTTAAGAAACAGAATTGATCAAATGGTAAAAGAGATATAAAAAAAAAATCCACTGAAGAGAAAAACTCCTTAACAAGTAGAAAAGGCCAAATGAAAAAGAGGTACAAAAATTCACTGAAGAAAAGAACTCCTCCTCAAAAGTAGAGTCAGACAATTGGAAAAGGAGATACAAAAGCTCATTGAAGAATATAATTCCTTAAATATTAGAATCTGACTAGTGGAAACAAATGACTATATGAGACATCAAAAAATAATAAGACAAAATTAAAAATCAAAACATGAAACAAATGTGAAATATCTCATTGGAAAGACAACTGACCTACAAATAGATTGAAGAGAGATAATTTAAGAGTTATTGGTTTACCTGAAAGATAAGATTTTTTAAAGGAGTCTAGATATCATATTTTAAGAAATCATCAAGAAAATCTGACCTGATATTCTAGAACCAGAACATAAAATAGAAATTAAAATAATCCAGCAATCCATCTCCTGAAAGAGATCCCAAGGAATATTATAGCTAAATTACAGAGATCCCAGGTCAAGGAAAAAATAGTTTAACATCCAGAGAGAAACAATCCAAATATAGTGGAGTTACAGTCAGGACAACACAAGATATAGCAGTTTCTACACTAAAGACTGGAGGGCTTGAAATGTAATATTCTAGAAGGCAAAGAAACTAGAATTGCAATCAAGAATCACCTACACAGCAAAACTGAATACAATCCTTCAGGGGAAAAATGTATATTTAATTAAATAGAGGACTTTCAAGCATTCCTAATGAAAAGACTGGAGCTGAACAAAAAATTTGACCTTCAAATATAAGACTCAAGGAAAACACAAAAAGGTAAAACTGAAAGAAAAATCATGAAGGATTCAATAAAGTTAAACTGTTTACATTCCTATATGGGAAGGTGATACCTGGAACTACTAAGAATTTTGTCATCATTAGGACAGTTAGAAGGAGTATACATATACAGGAAGGTATGAGTGGGAGTTGACTATGATGGGAGAGGAAAGGAGAGGAGAGGAGAGGAGGGAAGAGAAGGGAGAGGAAGGGAGAGGAAGGGAGAGGAGAGGAGGGAAGAGAAGGGAGAGAGACACAGAAAGAGAGAGAGAGAGAGAGAGAGAGAGAGAGAGAGAGAGAGAGAGAGAGAAAGAGAGAGAGAGAGAGAGAGAGAGAGAGAGAGAGAGAGGGAGGATAGAAATGGGGAAATACAATACTAGGAGATACAGTTAGTAATGCAGTCACTCATAAAACAGAAGCAGATAGCAGAATGGATTAGAAATCAGAATTCAACAATATGTTGTTTACAAGAAACATACTTTAAGCAGAGAGGCACACACACACACACACACAATAAAAATAAAGGACTGAATCGGAATCTTTTATGCTTCAGTTGAAGTTAAAAAACAAGGGTAGCAACCATGATCTCAAAGCAGAAGCAAAAATAGACCCAATCAAAAGAAATAAATAGGGAAATTGCATTTTGCTTAAAATGAAGTAACATCAGTACTAAATATATGTGCACCAAATGGCATAACATTCAAATTCTTAAAGGAAAAGTAAAATTAACTACAAGAGGAAATGGACAGTAAAACTATACAAGTAAGGAACCTCAAATTTCTCCTCTCAGTACTAGATAAATCTAACCACAAAATAAACAAGAAAGAAGTTAAGGGAATGAATAGAATTTTAGAAAACTTAGATATAATAAACATCTGTACAAAATTAAATAGTAGTAGAAAGAAGTATAACTTTTCTCAGCTGTACATGGCATTTCACAAAAACTTGATCGAAAAATCAATTGATTAAAGCACTACAACCTCACAAAACAATTGCACAAAATCAAAAATATTAAATGCATACTTTCAGATCATAATGTAATAAAATTGTAGTTAATAAAGGTCTGTAGTAACATAGATTAAAATTAATTGGAAATTAGATAAATGAGTTCTAAAGAATGAGTTAGTCAAAGAATAAATCAAAGAAACAACCAATAATTGCATTAAAGAAAATGATAGCAATAAGACAACATACCAAAATTTATGGGGTGCAGCCAAAGAAATACTTAAGGGAAAATTTATATTGATGAATACTTATGTCAATAAAATAGAGAAAGAGCAGAATGATGAATTAACCATGCTACTTAAAAAAAAAAACCTAGAAAAAGAACAAATTAAAATTTTCCAAATTAGAAATCTTGATAGTCAAAGGGGAGATTAATAAAATAGAAAGTAAGAAAACCATTCAACTAATAAATAAAACTAGTAGATTTAAAAATATATATATATATATAGTAAAATAGATGGCATTGGGTAATTTGATTTTTAAAAAAGAAGAAAAATAACTAAACTACTACTATCAAAAATGAAAAAAGTGAGTGTGACACCAATGAACATGAGATGAAAGCAATTATGCAATTATTTTGCCCAAAAATTTGCCAATAAACCTAATAATCTAAGTGAAATGGATGAATATTTATAAAAAATGCAACTTGCCCAGATTAACAGAAGAGGGAATAGAATACTTAAATAACACTATCATAGAAAAAGAAATTGAATTAGCTGTCAATGAGGTCCCCAAGAAAAAAATTCCCAGGAGCACATAAATTCACAAATGAGTTATACCAAACATTTAAAGAACAACTAAATCCAATGCTATATAAATTATTTGGGAAGATAGGCAAAGAAAGAGTCCTACTAAAATCCTTTTATGACACAAATATGATGCTGATATCTACACTAGGAAGAGCAAAAACAGAGAAGGAAAACTATAGAGCTATTTTCCTAATGAATATTGGTGTAAAATTTTTAAATAAATGCTAACAAGGAGATTACACAATATGTCATAAAGATCATATACTATAACCAGGTGGGATTTATACCAGGAATGCAGGACTGGTTCAATATTAGGAAAATATCAGCATAATTGATCACATAATTGATCAGCAACAAAACCAACAAAAACCATCTGGTTATCTCAATGGATGTAGAAGCTTTTGACAAAATACCACACCCATTCCTATAGAAAACTTTGGAGAACACAGGAAAAAATGGAGCTTTCCTTAAAATGGTAAGTAGTAATTATCTAAGCCAACAGCAAGTATTAGCTATAACAAAGTTAAGCCAGAAGCTTTCCATATAAGATCAGGGGTGAAGTAAGGATACCCATTATCACCGCTATTATTCAATATCCTACTATAAATGCTAGCAATAGCAATAAGAAAAATAAAAAGGAATTGGATGAATTAGAATAGGCAGTGAGGAAACAAAACTATTACTATATACTATGGTATACTTAAAGAATTCCAGAGAATCAGTGAAAAAACTAATGGAAACAATGAACAACTTCAGCAGAGTTGCAGGATATAAAATACTCTCCCTCAAAAAACAAATGTTTCTTTATGTTACCAAAGTCCAGTAGCAAGAAACAGAGAACTCCATTTAAAATAACTGCAGACTATATAAAATGCTTGGCAGTCTACCTGCAAAGACAAATCCAGAAACTACATATACAAAATATTTTTCAAACAAATAAAGTCAGATCTAAACAGTAGGAGAAATACTAAATGCTCACAGGTAGACTGAGCCAACATAATAAGAATGACCATTCTACCTAAATTAATTTACTTATTCAGTGTTATACCAATCAAACTACCAAAATATCTTATAGAACTAGGAAAAAATAACCAAATCCATTTGGAAGAATGAAAAGTCAAGAATAGCAAAGGAATTAATGAAAAAAAAATATGAAGGAAAGTTGTCTAGCAGTACCAGATTTCAAACTGTAATCCTCAAAACAATCCGGTATTAGTTAAGAAAAAGTGACAGAACCATGCAATAGATTGGGTACACCACAGATCATAATAAATGACCATAGTAATCTAGTGTTTGACATATCTGAAGATCCAAATTTTTGGGGAAAGAATTCACTATTTGACAAAAATTGCTGGGAAAACTGGAAAGCAGTTTGGCAAAAATTGAGTACAGAACAACATCTCACACCATATACCAAGATCAGGCCAAGATGGATAAATGATTTAGACATTAAGGGTGATATAATAGGCAAATGAGGAGAGCATAGAATATCTTACCTGTCAGACCTACAGATAATAGAAGAATTTATGATCAAACAAGAGACAAAGAGCATTATGGGAAGTAAGATGGATTTTTATTACTTTCAAGTAAAATTTTTTGCACAAACAAAATTAATGCAGACAAGCTTAGAAGCCAACCTAGAAACTGGGAGAAAATTTTACAAGCTTTTCTGATAAAGGCCTCATTTCTTAAATATATTGAATAATGCTTCAAATTTCTAAGAGTACAAGTCATTTTTCAATTGAGAAATGTTCAAAGAATATAAACAGGAATTTTTCAGAAGAGGAAATCAAAGGTTTTTATAATCATATGAAAAATTGCTTTAAATTACTATTGATTATTGAGATACAGATTAAAACAACTCTGAGGTACCACCTCAAACCTATCAGATTGGCTAATGTGTTTAAAAAAAGGAGAGGATGTGGGAAAATTGGAACACTAGTGAACTGTTGGTAGAGTTGTCAACTGATCCAATCATCCTGGAGAACAATTTGGCATCATGTCCAAAGAACTATGAAGCTGTACATATCTTTTTTTGTAATTTAGAAATATTCAAATAAATAAATAAATAATGTGTTTCCTTATAAATTATGTTATAATTGTATATTTGTAATAGTAATCAGTTTAGCAGGATACTTAGCGCTTAGTGCTAAGTGTGGAAGGTACAAACTCTGTCCCACTGTTGAGAAGGCATGAACTCCCCTGTTGATGTGGAAGAAGGGGATTGGCTGAGGTGTGTACATAAGCAAGGATTCCAGAGACAGACAGACAGAATTGCATCTCTGCCCCTGGTGAAGGAATAATCCTGGAGACTGAGGCCAGCTGAGAGAGAGGAAGGAGAGGGAGAGAGAGAGAGTTTCTCTCCCAGCATCTGGAAGCTGAGAACTGACTGAGAACTGAGATGGAGTTTTTCTGAGACCAGAATCTGGTGAGGGCCGCCTGGAAGGCTGAGAGGGCTTGCCTGGAAGGCTGAGAGGGCTTGCCTGGGCTTGCCTGGAAGGCTGATATTCCTTCTGGTCCTAGAGCCAGCTGAAGCATTGGAGGGCTGAAGAAGCATGACCAGGATAAGACTTTGTTTGTTCGTGGCCTGGCTGATCCTTGCATTCCAGGCAAGAGAAGTGGTGAAGAGTTTGAGATGTGCTGCACCCTGTGAACTTCAGTGTGTGCCGGGGACTGCCCTGAGCACAGGACAAAGAGCTGGGAACTGTACCTCTGACGACTTGAGAAGGACCTTGGAGCTGTCTGCCCCTGAATCCAGGTGACTGTTTGGTGGATTCAGGAGGGAGCTGGGACCATGGAAGGGGACCCAGGGAATCAGAGAGACCACCCAGAGTTAAGATGAAGAAAAGGCCTCCCCTTGGATAAAATTGAGGTTTTCTGGACACCGAGGGGTGGAGGGTTTGTGTAGTTTTTCTAGTAACTGTATTTGTGATTAATGATATTTAGTAATTGTGAATCTAGATTAGTGACTGAGTGAGTTGATGGTTGCCCCATGAGTGGAAGTTTGATTATTCTATTGTTTCTTGTTAATGATTGAGTTGCCCCATGAGCAGAAGTTTGATTCTTTTGTTCCTTGTTCTAAATATTGTGGCCACTGTAGTGAAAACTGCGTGGTCATTTTCTGTGATAAGATGTAATGTGAAAATTATATTGTGATATATTGTGAACGTTTGTCTTGATTTGTAATGGAATAAACAGAGTGTTCGTTATATTTTGTAATCTGAACTCTAAAAGCTGTTCACAGTAGCATTCCTTTGGGAATCTGCTGGTGCATGGCCTTACAATATTATAAGTTATTTATTTCATTAAACATTTTAAAATTATACAAATATGCAAATATATTACATAAACATATAATACAGATATATGAAACAAATGTGTGATTTTTCTAAGTCACTATGTGACCTATAGGGACCTTTATGTGTGGTTTAGTGGCTCACATTTCTATTTTAGTTCAATACCACTGTCATAGACAACCTAGCCCCTTCCTACCATTCTAATACTCCTATATTTTACTCCATTAGACATACTCATTTAGTGCAACTGTACTGTCCCTCTCGCCGTTCCTTAAACATATTACTCTGTCATCAGGCTCCATGCTTTTGCACTCTCTGTCCCCTTACGCCTGGAATGCTCTCCTAACTCATCCTCTTAATTTTCCTGGTTTTTCTCAAGATTAAGTCCTGTTTTCTCCAGCTGCTAGTACCTTCCCCTTTGGGATTACTTTCCATTTATTTCATCTATATTTTGTAAGTACCTATTAATTTACATGTTTTCCCTCCACATTAGGATTAGTTGAGTAGTGAATAGAGCATTAGCCGGGGAGCAGGAAGACCTGAGTTCAAATCTAATTATGTTATCCTAGGCAAGTCACTTAATCTCTTTATCTTAATTTCCTCTACTGTAAAATGAAGAGAATAATAGCACCTACCTTGCAGGTGCTGAAATTATTTCTGCAAAACACTTAGCACAGTACCAAGCACATAGTCCTGTTGTACTTGGCCCCAGTCTGGCTCCCTCAATCCCTTTCCCTCCCCCCATTCTGCCCTAGCCAGCCAACTTCTTCCTGTTTCTTCACAGAAGCAGACTAGTTGGCTGCAAGGCTCCAAGGTTTCCCCAGGTGCACCAAAATTAAAATGTGTACTAGCCAATCCCTGCTGTAAACCCCTGCTTTCACATTAAGAGTCGGAGGTTGCCTTTATCTACCAGTGGCCTGCCGTTGGTAAATCCTGTTTTGATTTGAGTAAGGCCCTGAGCAGCGCACTAAATAAAGTCCACTTCCAAAATTTGTACTTGGGGTCTCACTCACTTCTTTGGCCCAACAGTAGGTGCTGAATAAATGCTTATTCCCTTCCCTTTCCTGTTAGAAGCCTCTTGAAAGTGGAGACTAGTTTTCACCATCTTTGTATCCTGAGTGCTTGGCACAATGCCTTACACATAATAAATGCCTAATAAATGCTTGTTAATTGACTGGTTTGCTATCAGCTATGAACCTCTGGGTCATTCTCCTTCCTCTTTTCCCAATAAGGTTAGTGCCTGGAAGTTCATCCTGAACCCAGAACACCCTGGTCTGCCAGTTTCTCAACTTCCTCAGCTCCCATGACACCTGTCTCCACTCTTCTGCAGTGATACACATACACATGCACATCCCGTTCAACTGAATTTGCCCAAGGTGTTGAAATTCCTAGTAATGATTGTCCAAGCTCAGGGCTAGTAGAGAATCAAATTAAATTCAAGAAGTATTTATTAAGCTCCACTATATGCCAGACCCTGTGCTATAGGTGCTAAGGAATCAGAGACAAAAATGAGGAGCTTGTGTTCTATTTGAGGTCACTGAAGGAGGAGGAAAAAGAGAAGGACTCATTTAAGAGCAAAGGCAGACAGAGTCAGGAAGCATGCTTTATAAGCAGTTCATCTTCAGTTTCTGTTAGTCTGCTGGAATGAGAGTACCTTAGAATTTAAGGAAGTTAGGTAATGCCCTAGATAGAGTGCCAGGCCTAGACTCAAGAAGAATTGAGTTCAGATTTGACCTCAGATACTTACTATGTGACCGTGGGCAAGTCACCTACTCTCTGCTCACGTCAAATTCCTCATCTGTATAATGGGGGCAATAATAGCCCCTAACTCTCAGAGTTAAAGTGATATATTTGTAATGCACTTAGCAAATTGCAGGGAATATGGTTGGCACTTCATAAATGCTTGTTGATATATTTGTAATGCACTTAGCAAATTGCAGGGAATATGGTTGGCACTTCATAAATGCTTGTTCTCTCCCATTCTCCTTCTGAAATATCAACACACGCCTGGACAAACATGTCCTTTATTACATATGAGGCAAATTAATGCCCATTCTCAATACTCATTCCTCAGCACTGATGAGGACAACGTGACTTTTGGAAGCTGTCTATTCTATCTTTGGATGATAATAATTGATTTGTAAGCCTTTCCTTTCATCAAGCCTAAATTTGTCTTGATGCAGCTTCTATCCCATTGTTCTATCTTCTGTGGCCAAGAAAAAGGTGCCTGATCTCTCTTCCATATAATAGCTTTACAAATACTTGTCAATAGAAACCATTGCCCTCCATCTCAGTCTTCTTTTCTGCCTACAAAAGATTCCTCATTTCTTTCAATGGAATCTCTTCTTCCTTTCTCCTTTCTCTCTTTTCATTGCTCCAATAGAAGTATTTCCATGTAACTATAATACTCAAAGCCAAAAGACTGTGATACATTCCAGCTAGAGGATCTCATCTATTTTTCAGACTATACCAAGGTGCTCAGATACCTGTCATGGGCCTCTGGTCCTTCCCATAGTCACAGACAAAGAGACTCTTGGGTTTAAGCCTGGAGAGAACGTTGGACCTGACAACATTCCCAGAGTCCCAGTTAAGAAGAGTAAAGGTTACAGAATTTTCCCATGCCTCCTGAGAAGCCCAAGCAATTTTTCCTCCTAAACCTCAGGGACATTGGCTCAAAGTAATATAACCTTACTAGTCAGTAATGAGCTAGAGTCCTACCACCTGACACAAAAATGAAGCTGACTATAAAAAGAAATATGGACTGGGGAGGCCATTGTATGTCCTTGAAAGAGCTCTCAATCTCATCACATACTTAGCTCAACTGAATAACAAATTTGATTTCTAGTCTCATCCTTAAGAGAAAACCAATCTTGAGGAATACCCTTGTCTTGAAAATGCTTCCTACCAGTCCAGAATCTCTTTGAGTGGGGACCTCATGACAAGTTATCTCTGTCACCAGCCTCAGGCTACCTGGAGGACTCACTTTCTATAGATTGACTGCTAGGGGCTGACTATTTTTGACTGCAGTGACTTCTTGAGACTCTCTACTAAGTCATAGAAGGAATATGGAGATGGAGTTTATGGGCTTCAATCCCATGTCTCCCTGTAATGCCTGTGTGACCTCAAGCAGGATACCTCACCTCTCTGGGAGTCAGTTTCTATGTCTATTAGTAGAAGTCTAATCTCTCTCCCATATTACAGCTGTTCAGATACCTGCAAATAGAAATCATGCCCTTCCATCTCCGACTTATTTTCTACCTGTGAAAGGTCCCCAAGTTCTTTCAATGGGTTCTCTTCACCACTTCTCTTTTCTCTTTTTCATCACTTCCCTACCCACCAGTAGAGGTTCTTCCTTCTGTGAGATGAGCAAGTTGGATTAGATGACTTTTAAGTTGTCCTCTGGCTCTAAATCTATGATCCTATGCTCCATTACATTGAAAAGATTCATTATTTCAAGTTTAAAATGTTTCTTCAGCTCTTCCCTCCCTTCTCATGAGTAGTAGAAGGGTATCAGAAGCTATGGGTGAGTCAGTGGATAGAGTACCAGGCCAGGAGGAGTCAGGAAGACCTAAGTTCAACTCTGACTGTATATTACTAGCTGTGTGGCAAGTCACATAACCTCAATTAGTCTCCGTTTTCTCAACTGTAAAATGGGTATAATAATAGTACCTATCTCACAAAGTTGTTGTAAGGATCAAATGAGATATTTATTTTTTAAAAAGTGCTAAGCACAGTCACTGGCACACAATAAATAAATATATGCCAAATAAATGTTTATTCCTTTCCCATTCCCTATTGTAGACAGAAGACTGACTCTGAAATCAGTTGGTCAGTTGACAACTGTTTATTAAAATGCTAAGTACTTTGCAAAGTGGCAGAACCAGAGAGCTTGGGTTAAATTCTGACTCTGTCACTGTCTGTGTGACTGCACAAGTTACTTAATTCTTCTGAGCCTCAGTTTCTCAATCTGTAAAATGGAATGATGATGACCTCTAATATCCTGGTATCCCTAATTCTATGATTCCTCTCTTTAGCAAATGGAGAAATTATTAAGACTTACTTCAGGTGCAGTTTTAGAATAGAAGGTGCTATGTCAGGATGCATTTGATTCTATGGAAAGAGTGTTGGGCATGGCCTTAGAAAGGATGTTAGTTCTGTCTCACATATTAGGCATCTGTCCCTAAACAAATCCCTTAATCTTACTGTATGTCAATGATCTCACCTTTCAAATGGATCTTTGGAGTACAATTCATAGAGGTCTGAACTTGAAATTGGGAAGATCTGTGTTCAAGTTCTGCTTCTAACACTTAATGATTTTTAGCAAATCACTTAACCTCTTTCAGACTCAGTTTCTTCATCTAAATAAATGGGTATAGTTTGTTGTGTGAATCCAATGAGATATTGTATGTAAAGCACGTTACAAACCATTGAAGATCTATAAAGGTTTAAGATGACAAAGTGAGAGGTAGAAATTAGAAAATCAAGAGAGGATAATTGACTTGGTCAAGACACATGTGAGCCATTATTAAAATGACAATAATGATCATGTGGACACTACCTGCCTCTTGGAGCTATTGGGAAGGTCAAATAAGGTGACATGTCTTCAAGTAGAGCTGTCTGAAATGGGTGAAAAGATGTATATGAATCAAACCAAAGCGAAGCAAATAGAACCAGAAAATACCATACATAAGGATTACAACAGAAATGGAAAGAACAATAACCACTGAATAATGGAAATGTAATGTTAAGAAATGATGATGGCTAAGATTGGCCCCAAAGAAGAAATATGGGAAACATTTCCCTCTCTGTTCTTGGCAAAGATGGGGGAACATGGGTGTGGAACACTGAATATATAACAGGAGACTTTTTCTCAATATGTCCATTAATTTTGCTGAAGTTTTTTTTCCTTCCTCTTTTTTTTATTATAAGGAATTACTCTGGCAATCTAGGAGGGGGTAGAGGGAGGGATTCAGCAGGAAATGTAGGTGATATAAAAAAATAAGAGATATCAGTAAAAATTGATTTTTAAAAAAGCCCACAAATGTCTGCTATTATTTTTAAGACTTAGGTCTCATGGTCACTGCATTTGCCCGGAGATTACATTTTGAATTCGTCTTTTGATGTGTAGATTGACACGTGGACATCTGTGAACAGAGAGTTTTCCTCCATAAGCAAAATCCCATTGCCCATTTGCAACCTAGTGCTGGAGCTGACCAGAAAAAAAGTCTTTGGAGTATAAGGTACACACATGTAAGGAAGATGGTCTATTACATTAAATACTCTTGTGTTCTCCCACCTCCTCGAGGGGCCACACGCTTTCCTGACGACTACTCTGCAGCCAGTAACATCTCCTGGCAGTTTGTTATTAAAACGGGGTCCCCTGTTTCTCACTACCAGCTCCGAGGAGAACTGCAGATTCTTAAAATGTCCCCCAACCCTTCCCTTAATGAAGGCATATGATATTCAAGACAACATAGTCTCCTCAGTTAAATCTTGGATTTAGTGTGGGAGTAAGTGCAGCATAACATAAAGAGAGCAAATTCTAGGGTCAGAAGTCCTGAGTTCAAATTCTACTTTTCATACTTACTATCTGTGTCACCTTGGGGAAGTTAATTAATCTTATTTATATAAAGAAGAAGCTTGAATTAAATGATCTCTAAGGCTCTTTGCAGCTCAAGATCCATGTTCCTGGGTGTCTGCTGCCTCCTCTAAACATCCTGAAGATTCAGCCAAGGTCCCTTGACTAAGGCTTTCCTAGACTAAATGGGAGAGGATGAGAGCTCACCTAGATGCTTTTCTGTGGCTGTGAAATCCTGTTGCAGGCTGTTACAGAAAGGAGAGAATCTGCAGAGTTAAAATGGCACAAGTTGCTAATTAGCCAAGAAGCGGATTGCAGCTTTCAACACTTCATTTCCAATCATTTCCCAGTCACGTTTGGGGTCCTCTCTCAGGCAAGAGTCCCAGGGAAAAAAAAAGGAGGAATGTATTCACATTGTGAGAAATTGCACCATGTATGTCCCTATTCCCTGGCGTCCTCAGCACATTGAGGTCTGTAGAGACAGGACTAGGTCTGGGAAGGAGCATCAGAAGATTTCTTCACACTCTTGCCGGTCTAAGCATGTAGGCTTCTTTGTGTGGATGGGAGCCATACCAATTTACCCTCAAATTTACTTATGAAATAGATAATCTGTCACTGTCACAAGACCCCAGTACCCACTACCAGTTGGATGAATTTGGAAAGGCCTCATGTAACAGGTGGTGAGTCTTGTCTTTTTGTTGTTGTTGTTTTTGGTGGGGGAAGGCAGGGCAATTGGGGTTGAGTGACTTGCCCAAGGTCACATTGCTAGTAAGTGTTAAGTGTCTGAGGCTGGATTTGAACTTGGGTACTCCTGACTCCAGGGCCGGTGCTCTATTCACTGCACCACCTAGCCGCCCCAAAGATGGTGAGTCGTGAAGGATGCCAAGGACCCTAAGAAGCAGGCGTAAGGAGGGAGGGAGACAGCTGATGTAATGGCACACACACCTGCAAGACGCATATCAAGAAGGCCCATTTGAATCTAACAGATTATGGGAAGTGGAGTGATGGATAATAAGGATGCTACAAATCAAGAATTTGGTTTATTGTTTTATTGATTATCTAGACTTAAGAAAGTAACAAGAGAAAATATTAAAATACAGATTAAATTTAAAAATGTGTTACTGCCAAATTTGGGAGGTGGAGAGTATCTAGGAGGAACTGATTGTTAAACATTTATAAGCACAACCAAAAGATAGATTATAAAAGGATTTAAAAGGCAAATAGAGGGCTTTATATTTGATTCTGTATATGACAGGGAGCTATTAGAGGGTACTAAGCAGAGGGGTGACATGGTCAGATCTGCACTTGATGAAAATAACTTTGGCAGTTGTGCAGAGGAGAGCTTGAAGTGAGGAGAGGGGAGGTAGCAAGAAGAATTAGCAGGCCTGCTATCACAATAGCCTGGGTGAAAGTTGATGAGGCCTGAATTAGGGTGGTCACTTTGTGAGTGGAAGGAGGGGGGTGGATATGAGATATATTATAGAGGCAGAAATGCCAAGAGCTGGCAGCTGATTTGCAAACCACTAATTGAAAATAGCATAGATAAGTAAACAGAAAAAAAAATCAAAGCCATTTGAGGAGAGGCAGAGAGAAGTAACAGCTGGAAGAATTAAGTTCTGTATTTCATTCAGTCCTTACAACCATCCTGTGATGGAAGCAATGCAAGCATCATCGTTCCTATTTGACAAAAGAGGAAACAGACTTGGAAAGATCTTTGAGTGACTAATCACATGACTAGTAAGTGACTGACCCAGGATTTGAACTCAGGCCTTCTGACCTCAGGTACAGGCTTCTTGCATTCAAGCAGTCTGTTTGCAATTCCTGCAGCTACTCGTTCACATGCAAGATGTTTCTCTCTCTGAAAATTGAGTTAATATATCAGATTCATTCTGCTGTTTTATTCTGATTTCAAACATTTGAGGATGGCTCATTAGTATGCAAAGATGACAGGTCTGACCCATAAGCCAGGCAGCCACTCTGAGAGGTGATTTCAGAGTAAGTTGGGAGTGATTCATCTTAATCAAGGTTTAGAAGTCAGTCTAAGACTGAACTAAAGATATGTCTGTGTGTATTGAACAGAGCAAGGCTGCTTGGGTCATATAGATATCAGGACAACAACTCTTAATAACAGTTATCATAATATCTAGAATTTATATAGCAATTTGAAGTATGTAAAGGGTTTTGCAACATGTGATCTCATTCGGTGCCCATGGCAACCCCGGTGAGTGCTATTATCATTTCCATTTTACAGATAAAAAAAGTGAGGCCACGAGAATTAAGCAGCTTGCCTAGGGTCACAGCTAAAAACGGTTTGATTAAGCTTAGGTCCTCCTGACTCTCAGTCCCGTACTCTAAGCACTGTGGCACCTCGGCACCCCTTTTGTCTTGTCCCTCTGGTCTCTGACTGTGTGTTGACTTACTCCATAGTCAGTCTCCACACCAGCCGACCCTCTTCATGGTTAAGTCAGAGGATTCATAGAGGAGTCTCTAGGCTTATCCTATCATGAAGCCTCTGGTGGCTAATTAACTTACTAAACTGGAGCCATTCTTGAAAAATAAAAAGAAATGGATAATTGGAAAATGCTTCTTCTTATCCAGAATAGAAGATGACAGGAGGCTATCTACAGTCGTCCTGATCTATATCTGGCCACTGGACCCAGATGGCTCTGGAGGAGAAGGTGAGGTTGTTGACCTTGCACAGCCCACCCTCTCATAAATCCAATTCACATTCAAGTCACCTACCTGATGTGATTGTCCTCTTAGAGAACGAAGGACAGACAGCAACAGAAGATGACAGACTGGACAAAGAGACTGAATTAATTCAGTGCAACTACACCCAAAGACCAAGGAATGAGCACAGTTGGATGAATATCTGGATTTGAATTCTCCCTGGGCACTTATTCCCTATATCACCTTAGGTAAATCATTTAACATCTCTGTCTCAGTTCTTCCCTCTGTAAAAGTGAAAGGGATGGTTCATTTCTCAGGTCCCTTCTGGACCCAAAGTTATGCTTTGATGAATGAGAAAAGTTGTTTTCACAGACAAGCAAAATTTATTTTTTAAAATACCATATTTGATCAACTTACATTGGGCTGGAAAGACGCCCAAACCGTAATGGTTAGTTCTTATCCTCCTAGTATGTCTTAAGTTGCATAAAGAAAGGGCCTATGCCTTGGTTAAAGTTTTGCTGCCCACTGTTCTGCACATAGTAGGTGCTTTCTAGTGGATGGTGAAGAGAGAGCTAGGTAGAGCTTTGCTAGAGAAGCAAAGTCATCTATCTGTCTATCTACCTATCTTTCCATCTATGTATCTGTCAGTCTGTCTATTATTCTATCTATCTATCTATTTGGTCATTTTATCTCTCTGGCCTTCAGATCCCTTGTATATAAAATTAGGGGGCTGGATTAGATGGCTTTTAAGGTCTTTGCTGGATCTGAATTTCTGAACCTATGATCCTACTCATTGAACTCCTGATGTCCATCTTTATCACTTCAAGATTCTAGTCTAGTTCAATTCAATTCAAGAAGCATTTATTAAGTACCTAATAAGGCAGAGTCCCAGTGCTGTTTAATGCACTGTACTTATGACATTAAAGCTCTGGAAAGAAAGAATCCTAATAAATGAGATGCCCCTAATGCTCCCAGAATTTACACACTGTGGAAGAAGATGCATGGCACACAATGGCTTCGCATTCAGACATACCTAGGACTGAGGCCTGTGTCCTTATCCATCTCTGCCACAGATTATCATACAGACACACACACAAACTCAATTACCTGCTCCATAGAATAAGATAGAGTAAAGAAAAGACTCTATAAGCCAAGGGAAACAGTAAGCCAAGTGATCATTTATTTCATCAGGGAATATATTAAAACATAAAATGATTAATGATAATATCAGTGGAGGCCATAAGTGAAACATCTGATCCTGGTTTTTTCAGTTCACCAGCCAAAGCAGTTTGGGAAAATCCTGAAAATGTAGATCTCCGTGGAGTGGAATTACTAGGAAGCCTGTAATGGGGGATGGAGGGATGGGGGGTGGTGGTGAATCTCATTTTTCAAGTTGTTAGAAAATTTCCCATTTAATGAAGAACATAAGAAGCAAACTCCCTCCCCTCCCCTCACTAAAAATCACCTGTCTCCTAACCTGAGGTGCAGTTTGTTAGAGAGACACAATACCTGCATTCCAACGTTTTCGTGATGAGGATATCTGTCTGGCTCGAAACTTTCTGGCCTAGCAGATAATAGTAATATCAGCTGACAATTATATAGCACTTTAGGGTTCACAAATAGCTTTGCATCAATTACGTGAAAAGTACCCTGACTCTGAAGACAGGGGGTCTGTATTCCATTTTTACTTCAGAAACTTACCTCTTGTGTGAACACAAGCAAGTCCTTTAGATTTCTTGGACCCCTGTTTTCTCATCTGTAGAATGGGACAGAAGAATTAGATGACCTCTGAAGTCTCTTCCAGATCTTCCTCTATGTTCCCATGTCATTTAAGCCTAACAGCAACCCTCTGAGGTAGCTGTCTCATGTCTTATTGTTCTCATTCTATGGAGGAAGAAAATGAGTTGTGGGCAGGTTAGATGACTTGCCCATAACCACAGAGCTGATAAGCCTCAGGGGGGATCTGAACCCAGGTCTTCCTATCTGCAACTTCTAGGCTCTTTCTGCTGTACCATGCAACAGAGGCATAGGAGCTATTTTTTTTAAGTGAACCAGACATTTATTCCAGTTCATATCTAAACCTTATTGTTCAGAAATGTGGTCAGAACATGATCTCATTTGATCCTTACAGCAATCCTGTGAGATAACTGCTATTTTTTTTTTTCCCATTTTACAGATGAAGATAGGGAGCTTGAGAAAGGTTAAGTGACTTGTTTGGGGGTCATATAGATAGTAAATGTTTAAGGCAGTATTTGAACTCAGGCTTCCTGTCTCCACACACATGTCAGTGAAGGGCTCCCCTTTACCATGTTGCACTAACTCTAGTTCCAAGGAAATTCTTCCTTATACTGAGCCCAAATTTACTTCAAAGTAATTTTTCTCCATTGCTCCTCTTTCTGTCATTTGGGGCCATGTGGAAATCTCTTTTACTTCCTGTATGAGAGTCCTTCAGAGATTTGGTAGAGCACAATTGAGAAAACTAATTTTATCCCCCCAAAATCTTTTCTTCTTCAGCCTAAATGCCCCCAGCTCCTTCAGCTATTTCTCAAATGGCAAAATTTACAGCCCCCTCACCATCCCAGTGACCCTCTTATTCAGCAACATCCCTCTTCAAATCTGCCAAGGACACGATCCTTTAAACATGGTCTCACCAGGCCAGAGCACAGTGGGGGCAACACTACCCTCATTCAGAGCACTAGGACTGCTCTGGATGGAGCTTGAGATCCCATTAGGTGCTCCACGAGAGTACTGGCTCAACTATAACTTATGGGTCTTTTTATGTGAACTGCTGTGAAATCTGAACCTGGAGTTACTATCGATAGCTTTTATTCAAAGTGTGATAGTTGACATTTAACAGACGTAAATGCACTCTTGTTAGTCTTCAGCCCCCTAGGATTGTCAGCTGGAAGAGGCCAGATAGGTCATAGTTCAGCCTCTCATTTTACAGAAGAGGAAACTGAGGCCCAGAGGAGTTAAGTGACTTGTCCAATACTGCACAGTTAGTAAATGTCAGAGTATAGATTTCAGCCCAGATTCTCTGACTCCAAAGCCTGAATTCTTCCCTTTATCTCATCATTTCTCCCTGCCAAGTTTTATTATTATTATTATTATTATTATTATTATTATTATTATTATTATTATTATTATTATTATTGTAGCTTTGTCGTTCTACTTTGTAACTATTTTGCAGCCTTGTCCTACATTGTATTTTAAATCTCTACCCGCACTTGATGAGCATCTTCCTGAATCTCATGCTATTTTTAAGGCTGTAATGGAAATATGTGGACTAAAAGATGCTAATCACAGGTAGTTTAGGAATTAGTTGAATGACAACAAACCAAGTGGAAACAAAGTGGGTTCCTATTGATGGAGGTGAGAGGGTCTAAAGCACCATGTTACATGAATGTTATGGAATATTTCTATTCAGTAAGAAATTGGGATTATGAAGACACTAGAAACCTGGGAAGAATTACATGAACTAGGGGAGAGCTCTTTAGGTATAACCAAGTAAAGAACATATACCACAATTATAACAAAATATAAGCAGATAGATCATTAAAAAAAAAATTAAACTCTCAGTAATGGAAAAAGCCAGTAGAGGTTCCAAAGAAGCTCCCATCCTCCATCACAGGACTATTGGTACAACATTGGTTTCTGTGACCCACAAATATGATTTTGTGTTCTGTGCTAATTATTCTCCTTTATTGCATGTAAGTATTCAATATAAAGGTGTGTAACCTGGAAAGAAATGATTAATGTAAAGATGGGGACTATTTCAAAGAAAACTGGGAAGAATTGAATGATTTGATAAAGAATAAGGTGAGTGGGGGCAGCTAGGTGGTACAGTGAATAGAGCACCCACCCTGGAGTCAGAAGGATCTGAATTCAAGTCCAACTTCAGACACCTGACACAATTACTAGTTGTGTGACTTTGGGCAAGGTACTTAACCCCAAGTGCCCGGCCTTCTCCCCTCAGAAAAAAGGATAAAGTGAGTCGAATCAGAATAATTTATACAATATTGTAAAAAGACAACAATTTTGAAAGACAAGAACACTGAATGATATGATAACCAATTGTGTGTCTGGAAGACTGATGATAAAGAATGCTACCTGCCTCATGACGGAAAGATGATGGACTCAAGATGCAGAGTGAGAACATGACCAACATGGGAATTTGTTTGGTTCAACTATGCATGTTTGTTACAAGGGTTTGTTTTCCTTGGCACAGCTGATTGCCCCCTCCAATGGGAAGGGAGGGAAGAAGAGAAAATAAATGCTTATTAATTGAAAAGAATAAATCTTTCACAAAACTTTATTTAGAAAAAAAGAATATATACTTGGCATATTTTCCCAACTTGTAGACCCTGAAGCAAGGAGAAGAGGAAGAGGAAAGAGAGAGCAGCCATTTTGGAAGCTATTGGAAGGGGAATTATTATTCAAGTATGAGTTGAACTAGATAGCCTCAGAGGTCCATTTCAAATTCGAGAACCCAGTAATTGAGAAAAATGTTGAGCTGGACAGAACTATAGAGAGAGTTCCATGATATACCCCTAGAGACCTCTCCCTAGGTTGCTATAGATACTGTACATGTTCTATATACCACTGTTCCTCTAGGAACAAATTTGCGTACCTATGCTATCATCTAGGTCCCATTTCCCCAAAATGATAATGTAAGAGACTTTGCCAAATACCAGTTTGAAATTAAGAGACTGTGTCTGAGGCATTTCTTTGACCTCCTCATCTTCTTCTGACTCATAGAATTCTCTTCCCCTCCCCCTCCACCCCAAGCATGTCCACTTTGTCTTCTCCCCATCACTCATCTCTCACAGAGACAAAGCACAGTCCATAAGATCCCTCAGTCACCTGTTTCATTTTCTAACAGCTTCCAAGAAATTCTTTCTCATAGATAATCTTAATTTGTCATATTGTAGATCTTTTTTCAGTTCACACATTAACACTAATTACCAGGATTTGAACATAAGGCAGGATTTAAGACTGGTATAAACTTTAGAGCTCAAAGATAACCTTCTCATTTAATATTGAGGAAACTAGTAAGGGTCAAAGGCTTAATGATTTGCTCTATTCAATTTGATGAACTTTTAAGTGCCTACCATAAGTAAAGCCTATTGCCAGGTGGTGGGGACATATTGGTGAAATGGAACACAATTCTATCCTCAAAGTGGTTGTAATTTCTTTCTTTCTTTCTTTCTTTCTTTTTTTTTTTTTTGGTTTTTGGAGGGAGAAAGGTAGGGCAATTGGGGTTAAGTGACTTGCCCAAGGTCACATAGCTAGTTTTTATGTTAAGTGTCTGAGGCCAAATTTGAACTCAGGTCCTCCTGACTCCAGAGCTGGTGCTCTCTCTATTCACTATGCCACCTAGCCACCCTAGCAGTTGTAATTTTTAAAAATAATTTCACTGATATCTTGTTTCCATATCAGCTCTGTTTCCTAATAACTCTTCCTCCTCATCTCTCCCAGATAGTTGTTCCTAATAACAAAGAATAAAAAAGAGGGGGAAATCAGCCAATATGTGAACAAAGTACAACTACTATATGACTATTCCATACTCATAGTGCCCCACATCTATGCAAAGAATGGAGGAAGGGGGAGCCAAGATGGTGGACTAGAAGCAGGAAAACTCTGTGGCTCCTCCCATAACCACCTCAAATACCTATAAGATATGACTCTAAACAAACAAAGAGCTATAGAACTCACAAAGTAACAGAGAGAAACAAATCTCCCACTAAAGGCAGCCCAGCAGGTAGACAGGAAGGGTTCATTGCAGCCCGCTGGGAGCAGAGGAGACTGTGGTTTTAGCCCCAGGGTGGCTCAATCAGTCATGCCAGAGGGACTTTGGGAGAGTGGGTCACCAACAGCTGTGGCTGTTTCCAGAATTATCAACCCATAAATGCCAAAAAGAAAAAGTGAGATGTCAGTGTGCACTTTGGGAACAGGGAGACCGAGAATGCGGTCCAGCCTCTGCCCCCAGAAAGGAGAAACAGCTCAGGTGTGGTGTCTGTGCAGCCGCCTCCCCATGGCTGCTTCAGAGCTCCTGTCTTGCAGATTGTAGGGGGACCAAGCAACCATTCTGAGGGGTAATTGCTCTTGCCTTAACCTGCTTGGATCTGGATCTTTGTCTTGCGTGGTGGTCCTCGGGTGTGAGACCAGGTGCCAGAGCCAGTGGAGGCTTCAAACAGCACCCAACTAATAGCTCCGGCAGCTACAAATTGGGACAAAGCTCTCCTCTCTGGAAGCAGAGTTCCACTATGGCAAAAAGCTCATAAGTCAAGTAATTGAGTAGCAATATGAGCAAGCAAAGGAAGCAAATCAAACACAGCAATCCAACTTTAGATTCCTTTTTGGGGGACAAAAAGGATCAAAGCATGGAACAGCAGGAAGACAATGAAGTCAGAACTCCTGAACTAAAAGCTTCCAAGAAACATATGAACTGGTTACAGGCCATAGAGGAGCTTAAGAAGGATTTTGAAAACCAAATAAAAGAAGTGGAGGAAAAAATGGGAAGATAAATGAGAACGATGCAGAAAAATCATGAAAAGAGAGTCAACATCTTGACAGAAGAAAATAACACCTTAAAAAATAAACTAACTCAAATGGCAAAAGAGGCTCAAAAAGCCAATGAGGAGAAGAATGCCTTAAAAAGCTGAATTTGCCAGGTGGAAAAAAATCTCAAAAGCTCACCAAAGAGAATAATTCCTTCAGAATTAGAGTGGAGAAAATGGAA
>CM053585.1:259389540-259422630 GCA_028646515.1 Pseudochirops corinnae
TACAGGAGAGTATATGGGCATATGAATACATATGTTAGTGTGTATATGTGTACAGGTATACATACACAGAGGACACAGGAAGGAAGGAATGATACTTAAAAGGTGAAATTGAGAGATGAGAGGGGAATATAATGAGAGGAGATGGGGAGAGACAGAATGGGGTAAATTATCTAATATAGAAGAGGCAAGGGGAAACTGTTTCAATGGAGGTGAAGAACAGTAAGACAAAAAAGAATGGGTCTACCTTACTCTCATTGAATTTGGCTTAGAGAGTGAATGACATACACACTAAATAGGGTATCTTGCCCTACAGGAGAGTAGGTGGGAAGGGGATGAGAGGGGGGTTGATGGAGGGGAGGGCAGATTGTGGGGAGGGTAGTTAGAAGCAAACACTTTTGAAAAGGGACGGGGTCAAAGTAGAAAATAGAACAAGTTGGGGGCAGGATAGGATGGAGGGAAATAAAGTCCATCTTTCACAACATATCCACTATGGAAATGTTTGGTGTAGCTACACACATACAACCTAGACTGAATTGCTTATCTTCCCATAAGAGTGGGTGATGAGGGAGGAAGGGAAAAAATCTGGAATTCAAAGTTTTCAAATCAGATGTTTAAAAAAATTTATTATTATTATTTTTACATGTAACTAGGAAATAAGATATACAGGCACTGGGGTATGGAGATCCATCTTGCCCTACCAGAAAGTCAGAGGAGGAATGGAGGAGAATATAGGAGAAAACAGATTGGGGGAGGGGGTACACAGTGGGAGCACTGCTTTGGGGTTGTGGGTAGGGGAAAGATGGGGAGAAAATTTGTAATTCAAAATCTTGTTGAAATGAATGATGCAAACTAAAAATAAATATAAAATTTAATTTAAAAAAAAGAATGGAGGAAGGTTCTTTTCTTCAGGGAAGACTTTGGTCATTAGCAGCAACATTCTGTTTTAGTTTTTATTGCCTTTGGGTTTTTTCCCATTTCCATTATTATCATTATAATCATTGTGTATACTCCTTTCTTGGTTCTTCTAACTACTTTCCAATAATTCATCTTACAGACAGTTTATTTAAGAGGCAGAATTGTACCTGGAAAAGGCTTGGGATTTGGAATTAGAGGATCTGAGTTCTAATCCCAGCTCTTCCAGCTGCTAGCTGAGTGACCTTGAGCAAGTCACTTCACTTCTAGACCTCAATTTTCTTATCTGTAAAATGAAGGCTTGGACTCAATGATCTTTGTTTCCCTTCCAATTTTAAATTTGTGAGCCTATAAATTTCCCCATGCTTCAAAGAGGTTATGATTCAAGCAGTATAGATGACATATACATAGATGAGTATACCACAATGTGATAGGAGAATCAGATCTTACCAAAGAAGCCTAAGAAAATACATATTTTTTAAAATTTTTGTTTATTTTGTTTTTAATTAATGAAGTAAAATAATCATTTCTATAACAGTAGAATAACATAAAAGATGATTGCACATGAACCTGCAAAGCTACTGTGAGCATCTTGCTTATTCCTTTTAAATATATGATAAATTATTATGTAAATTTCCTTTTTCTTTTTCTCTCCCTCCAACCCTAGAGATGGCTACCATTAGACACAAATATGTATGTATGTATGTATATGTGTATGTATATATGTATATATGTGTGTGTAAGTATTATATATAGTATATGTGCATGTGTGTATAAAATCCTTCTATGCATACTTTTTTTTATCGGTTCTTTCTCTGATTGAAAGGAGAGATACCACTTCCATCTGAGGAGACAGGAAAAGGCTTCATAGCTATGGCAATACCAGAAATGGGCCTTATTGAAAAAAGGGATTTTCACAGGCAGAGAAGTTGGCATGGATCTTCTCTCCATGAGTGATGCCCTGAATGAACATTGGGGCATCACTCATGGAAAGAAGATCCATGCCAACTTCTCTGAATGAACATTGACATGAACAGGAAAGGATGGGGGAGGGAAGAACCAATCTAGTTACAGCAACCATCAGCCTTTCAAAGAATCAGAGAATTTCTGAGTTGGAAGAGGCCTCAAGACATCATTTCATCCAGGTCATACCTTAACAGGTGCTGCCCCCACCCCATACACACACACAGACACACACACACACACACACACACACACACACACACACACACAAACACATACACCATACCAGAACAGTATTTATCTAGCTTTTGCTTGAAGGCCTCCATTAAGAGGGAAACCATTAGCCTCCCATTCCATTTCACTTTTGGAAAACTCCAAATGTTAAGAACTTTTTTCCTTATATCAAAATGAAATATGTTGCCCGCAACTTCTACCTATTTTCTCAGTTCTACCCTTGGGAATCAAACAGAAAAACTGTAATCTCTCTTCTCAATACTCTGAAAGCTACCATTTCCTACCTGCAAGTTTTCAGTTCTCTGGGATAAACTCGACCTCAGGGTCCTTGACCATTCTAATGACCTCTTCTGGACTAGGTCTTGGTCACCAAAGGAAGAAACATCCTCCCTAAAATACGGTGCCCAGACCTAAGAACAATATTCTAGATACATACAGTCTGAGCAGGGTAGAGAAGAGCAGGACTATCCTTAACCTAGTCTTGGATCACTTTGGCACAAAGCTGGAGATAGAAGCAGGACATAGGGGGACAGCTAATTACACTCCCTTTCAGGTTTGTTTTTTTTTAACTTTATCATCCAAATTCTTGAAGCATTCGTGAGAGTGTATCATGTGAAAGTCAGTTGTGGGGAAGAAGGTACAGGAGACATTGCCGTGCAAGTGGTTGATCTCAGTTATATTCTGTTGTTTTGTTGTTGATGATCATCTTTGTAAGTCTCTGCTGAGCCTCTTCCATGCCTTTCTCCTTTTATGGAATCTAGGACTGGAGCAAGGTTGTAGGCTAGGGACAGTCTGGTGTAAGGAACATGCTGTTTCTAATGTGATGTCTAGTCTCTTTGCTAACTCAGTTCATTCTGAAAAGCGGTGTGACTTGGTGGATTGCCAGATGATATCAGTCAGTAATACCTGAGTTCATGTACTACCTCTGACAAAATACTTCAAGGCTAGTAAATATGTACTACCTCTGACAAAATACTTCAAGGCTAGTAAGTCATTTAACTTCTCACAGCTATAGTTTCCTCTCTAAGACTATATTCACACAGCAGTTGCTCATCTACATTGTAAGAGGAGTTTCCTTAATGAGAATTCTTTATACAAATGAATTCAATGGTCAGTACAAAAAGCAAAATAAAATGTGACTGATCTCCCCAGGACCTCAGAGCTCATCCATAGGACTTCCCTATTTTCAAAAACCCAAGGGCAGGGGCCAGTAGGAAATGGCCATTGTGCATTAAAGATCAGGAGGCCCAGAGAGGTGCACTGACTGCAGGCATGCAAAGTCAATGGCATTTAATGAATTAATGCCTGGCAAAGACGTGCTCTTTGGTCCCCTCTGGCCCCAGTAACCCGATTACTCTTGTATCTTGAAGCTCCATCTGCATCCATTTTCCTTCTCTTTATTTTAATTGTTTTTCTTTGCATTCTTAAGAGTGGCATAAATTCATTTCCAGGTTAGTTGTTTTTTTCATTGGGAAGTCACATTATTAAATCCCTTGTCTGTTTCTATTTTCATTTCAATCTTTCTTCAAAATGGAAAAAAAAAAAGAAGAATCTAAAAGAGAAGGCAAGAGAAGCTCTTGTAGTTTAGATTCTGATCATTTCCTTAATGAAATAAGGAAAGGCCTGCTGACACACAACTTCATTGCTCCTGGGCTGTGGCCTCTGTGGCCATGTATGTGCTGGGCACCACAGTGCTCCTTGCCCACTCTGTCTTCCAGGGCTTCTGGGCAGCATCATTCTCCTTGTTTCTCCCTCCAGACCCTCACCGTCTGCAGCCACACACCAGCAACTCCCACGGAGTCCCAGCTCCTAGACAATGGAGGCAACTGAAGAGAAGCTGCCATGAATTTACCCTCCTTTAGACTGAAATCTCCCTGAGGGCAAGAAGTATATCTTCATCATCTCTGTTTCTTGGAAGCTCCCGACACAAGGGCCTGCTCCCAGAGCACTCAATTATTGCTTCTGAAATAGAATAAAAAGTGGTTTTGTGACTTTGGTCACTATTCAAGCATAAATTTAGACTCCCTGGGGAAGCAGAATAAAGACTGAGGAGGCCTTGAGTAACACAGGATTCAATGACATTAATTCATTTTTAAAAAATGTATTAAATGCCTACTTTATGTTGACCATTGTGGGATGAGTTGGGGTTGATGCACCATTTAGATGAAACAAAGACCCTACCTTCTCAAAGTTCACACTCTGGTAGGGGCATATAACTGACCATAAAGTAAAAAAAAAAAAAAAAAATGACTTTCTCAGTAGAGAAATAGAAATCATTGGAGGTCAGGTCTGAGGAGGAAGGTTTACGGACCAGGAGGATCAGGGAAACCTTTCTACCTAGAGGTGGTGTCCCTTGTGTTAGACATTAAAAACAAACAAACAAAATTCATGCATTCTATAGGCAAAGAAGAGGAAGGAGAAAACAGAGTGAAAAGGTACCCCACAGGTCATCTAGTCTGACCCCTGCATTCTTTAGATAAGGATCCTGAGGCCCAAGCACATTGAACATCTCTCCCCTGGTCACACTAGTGGTGAAAGTCAGAGCTAGAATTCAAACCCAGGTCCTCTGACTTTAAATCTATTGTATCACTAAGGTCTGAGAGGGAAGATCTTTATAATTAGAGAGGATAAAGAAAGACTTCATGAAGGAGAAAGCATTTGAATTGAGTTTTAAAGGATGAATAGAGGTTTAATCAACAAAGATCAAGTACACTGCCTACATAAGGAATAATGCCAGCAAAAGAAGAGAGGGGAGCACATGTTATGTTCAGAGATCAAAAAAAGCCCAGTTTGTCAGCAGCATGACTAGTTTGAGTGAAATAATCTGACATAAGGCTAGAAAAGTAAGAGGGCACCAGATTGTAAAGGGCATTGAATGCTGAGTGAAATAGTTTGAACTTTAAACTTTGAGTGAATGAACATATACATTAGTCAATTGAGATTATATATACACACATGCACATATACATGTGGACATACATATAGAGACGTACACATTTCATACATGTATATATACACATATACATGACTATACATATACATTTGTATATACTTTGGGTTTTTTTTTTTTTTAGGGGGGAATGCCATGATCAGATCCATGCAAAAAGTAGATAAGTATGGCAACAGTACAGAGACAAAGGAGAAGAAATTGTAGATCTCAAGATCCATTAGTACAGATATGATCTCGAGCATGGCATTGAGAATCCATGGAACCACAATGATTTCTCTCCTTTTCCAGGATCAAGGTTCACTTGCCCAGTGGATTGAGAAGCCCTTGAAGGGAGAAGTTCACTACCTTACTGTAGACATCATGTCCCATCATCTTGCAAACTAAGCCATAGAAGTCATAAACCTATTTTCCAGAGACAACGGGTGAACTCAGGATCCTCTTCCGTTGATGCGCCAACATTCACTGACATTCCTAACCAAAGGGATTGGTAATGAGCATCTCTAGCCATTAGCAAGGTTCTGCAGTTGGTGATTGGTTTCTTCTCTAGTTGTGGACATGGTGTCTATTAGGTGCACCAGGGGGAGCTGTGGTGCAATGTTAGTACTTTCCTCTCCCTGGGTTCCAGTGGGTTCTTTATTCCTCACCAAGAGTTGTGGGTTGCTCTGATTGCTAGGACAGAGATTTGCCCAGACTAGTTTTCCAGCAATAAAGGACTATCCTTTTGAAGGTCTCTGTGTCCCATGTCTATTATCAATCAATAGTTCCCTTGGGTTTGCTGAGCTTTCTCAAGGATTAGTTTACAAGATTCTCCATTTCTCTTAAAGAATGAAGAGTAGGATGTGATGAAAGGAATCCTTGGAGCTGGGTTGGAGTTCTAACTTTGATCCCACCTCCCGATAACTGTGGGCAACTTATTCTGTTCTGTATAGAGGCCTGGAAAGTGGAGGGGTTATACTAAATGATTTCGAAGTTCTTTTCCTTAGGTCCCTCAAACTCTACAAGTCTTCAAGTTTCCTTGGGTGTTTATAATGCTCTCCCAAATTTGGCAAGTCTCTCAGATGTTTACAAGGCTCCATAGCTGCTTGGTAAGGCTCTTCAGTTGGTTTTGCCCCATATCTAATTGAGTACTTCTTAGAAATATGCAGTCAGGGCCTTGGAAGCTGGGGTCTAACCTTCTACCCTTTCTCTGGTGTCTTTGTCTAGGTTTCCCTCCCTGGCATCTGCCTTTCCTTTCTGAGAACAGCTTATGTCTTCCAAGATTCCCTCACCCCTCCTACCCCAGATGGCCAATGGAATGTAACTGATATGCCACCTTGGCCCCCCAGCCCGAGAGAAAGCAAGCAAAGGCATAAGCTCACTTCTACACCATCTCAAGGAAGCTTCATAGAAACCTTCACTCTCCAGTTCTGGAGGGACATCTTGGTGGGCAGTGGTTGAGGAAGCCCGGTAACTCAGTGGGAAAGCAGATCTAAGTCAGATTTGCTGGAGCTTTTTTTCCCTTTTTATTTATTTATCTATTGGCTGACCCCAGCGAGCCAGTGGAATGGAGGCAGAGCTGGGAAGGTCTTCTCAGCAACATTTGGGTAGGCCCCAGTGCCCGCCATGCAGCTACTAAACTGGAGGAATTCTGCCATCGATCTGGAGAAGCACTTGAGAGAATGGGAGTAATAGGACAGTAAAGATTACAATATATCATCAGGCTCCATCAGGCTCTGCTGCTGGCCTGGATAGATCAGAGCTGCATTAAGATCATTAGAGCCTGCCAGAGGCTGATATGAACAGACTCATCCAGCTGGATGAAGGGGAGGAGCAGCTGATTTTTTTTTTTTAAATCTCTTCTACAAGCCAAGACAAATGGATTTGAATTTCTAACCGGCTGTGAGCCGCTGTCAGTGAACATCCCCCACTCCCCACCTTCAATCCCTTGCACCAAGGGAAGGGTCCCTGCCTCCTGCAGTGGGGAAGAATGGTTTCCATCACAGGGCTAGAGCATGAGGGGAAAAGAAGAGAATGGGATGGAGATGAGGGAAAAACTGGGGAAAGGACAGGAACCTGCTACCTGTCCAATAGAGAGATTGACAGACGTTTCAGAAGGCTAAAAGCAAGAGCCGGTGCTGTCCTCCTTCCAGCACCGTCTGAACGGATTAGAAAGACTTTAAATCACTAACCTTTGGCATTGGCTGCTGTATGCCTTCCCTTTCATCCCAGGATTTAAAAGCACCTTAGAGGCATTAATTAGCTGCCGGCATTCTAGGGGTCTCAAGCTTTCACCCACAAAGATAGGCTGCAAGATTCTGTTACTAAAGTATCACATCTAGAGCAGGAACGGAAAGAGCCAGTCAGAGGATTTGAACCCCAGCTTTACTATTTAACTGTCTGTATGTCCTTGAGCAATTCATTTTCCCTCCCCCGGCCTCAGGTTTTCCCTCTGTAAAACGAGAAGGTAGGACTGGAGTCTTAGGTGGCGCATTGGCTTAGAGAGCTGAGTCAGAAAGACCTCAGTTCGAATTTCACCTCGGGCACTCACTAGCTGTGTGACCTTGGGCAAGTCTCTGAACTTCTGCTTGCCTCAGTTTCCTCATCTGTAAAATGGGGATAATAATAGCACCCACATCCCTGAGTCAGTATGAGGATCAAATGAGGTAATAATTGTAAAGCGCTTAGCACCGTGTCTGGGAGTGCTATATAAAGGTGAGCCATTATTATTATCCTTCAGATTCTAATCCACACATATGGATAAGGAAACTCTAATTTACATATATGTGTAGATATGAATGCATATGATGTGACCAAGTCACTCTGTCATGTTACCTACATACACATGCAAATGTATATGTATATAAACACACATATGTGCATGTGTACATACATATGCATATGCATGTGTGCATGCACATATGTATGTGCACATACACATAACTATGCATGTTGGTATCCATCCATATATGCATATATACATACATATTGTGTGTATATGTATATGTCAGGTTGGGGAGGCACAAGCTAGGTAGCTCAGTGAATAGATCGCTGGGCTTGGAGTCAGGAAGACTCATCTTCCATAATTCAAATCCAGTCTCAGACACTTCCTGGGCAAGTCACTTAACACCCTTTGCCTCAGTTCCTCATCTGTCAAATGGGGAGAAGGATACAGCAAATCACTCCTTATCTTTGCCAAGAAAATCCCAAATGGGATCACCCGGAGTCGGACACACTACAATGATTTAATAGCAACAACACACACACACATACACACTCCTTCTTTTTCCTCCCTTTTCTCAGTTTCCTTCTGTACTTTTGTGTGTTGTCTTCCTCCATTACATTGTAACTTCATAAAGCATAGGGACTATATTTTTTTCGTATTTTTCTACACAGTGCTAAGCATCGTATCAGGCATATAGTAGGTACTTAACAAATTTTTATGAAATCACATATATGTACATTTACATACATATATAGACTATATGTCTGACAAATATGTGTGTATAACTCTATGTGCATGCGTGTGTGTGCATGTATGCATACACACATGTGTATTTGTATGCGTAGGCGGAATGCAGCAGTGTCTAGCCAGCTTTGGATGCATACAGAATGTATGATTCTGGGAAATTCACATAAACTGTTGGTCCCCTTGGTAACTGTCTAAGTGATCATTTGGAGAGCAGGTGCTGACCTGCTGTGGTAGAAGGTGATCAAAGCTCCACTACTTACTTACTCCCAGTTGGACTCTGGACAGGTAACTTCACTACTGAGCCTGTTTCCTCTTGTGTAAAAAGAGGAGTCTGAGCTCAATGACCTCTAAGGGCCCTTCCAGCTCTAGATCTGTGATTCTTTGAATCTTTTTTCAACCTTTCAACAAAACTGTAACTATTGGCTTCCTCCTTTCCCTCCATCTTCCACAACTCTTTTCCATCTTCCTTTCCTTAGTGGATATAGTGGAGGCAACAGGGCTTCTATGGTACATTTTCCTCTGCACCTACAAGTAATTTCCATGATAATGCCTGTGGATGGAAATCACCAATACCCTCTGTTTCTGGTCAGATAACCAAGGGACCAAGAAGCTTGATCAGTGTCCAGTTAAACATGACTTTTCTCTGTCTCCAGGCCACAGGGGGGGCCGTATTTCTACTCTGGCCAATCTTGTGCTCCCATGACTAAGGTTGGCTCCATAAAACACTGGCTGAATTGTAAGGATGTGAGAAATTCAAACACATTTTTGAAAATGCAAACACATTTTAATTTATTGAAGGCTGAAATCCAGGCAGATCATATTATTTAAGGGAACAGCTGGTTTAACAAGTTTGCAATCTGCAAATTGGGAGAAAGGGCATTTTGATACCCCTGTAAAGTGTCTAATGTGAAGGACCAACCACTGCTTTGTTATGTTACTATAAATCTTGCATCTTTTTTTTCTCCAATGCCCAGTTATAAATCTGCTAAATATTTGACTCTGCCGTATCCTCCTAGAGAAAAGGTGGGCTCTGGAAAAGTAGCCCTGTGATTGCTGAGGGACTGACAAAACAAGAAGGCAGCCAGATGGCTCAGTGGATGAAGCACTGGGCCTGGAGTAATGAGGATCTGAATTCAAATCTATCTTTAGACACTTACTAGCCATGTGACACTGGGCTAGTTATTTAACCTCTGTTTGCTTTAATCTACTAGACAAGAGAATGGCAAACCACTCCAATATCTTTACCAAGAAAACCTCATACAGGGTCAGACATGACTGAACAATGAGGGAAATAATGGGCACTGTCCATAGTTCTGCACCCCTTTTGGATGATTAAAGAATACTTCCTCATCTTTCAAATAAGGGAGCTGAACTAGACGGTCTCTGAGGTCTTTGCCTATCCTGATAGGATAAGTGTTGATATTCTAGGTGCTTAATTCCCTTCCACTTCCGATACTCTATGTCTGATATTCTAAGGTTCCTTCCAGCTGTGACGTTTTGTATTCTAAGTTCCTTTTCTGCTATGACATTCTCTATTTTCTGTTCTTCGCTCCCATACCATTCTGACATCCTGTGTTCTAAGGTTCCTCCAAGTCTGATGCTCTGTTTTCTATACTCTAATGTCATTCCCCCCTTCCCATCCCCCGCCCCCTTTGGTATAGCTTCGATGAGCCTTGATCTGGGAAGAGCATTTTGGGCAATATAATTTTTTATACACAAGTAACCATACCCAGATCTATAGAACATGGTATCTCTGGAACATGAAATTAGTTTTGTCCCATGATTGCCTTTTCTCTTAGAGGGAGTCTTTGTTTGTGACTGGAGGATTTCACATAAACCACAGGACATTGCTGCTTTTTGCTTCATTTGATAGTTTGGTTCATAAGGCCAAGCTTACCACTCTGGGCCCTGATTAGAACTCTGACCTACACACAAACACACATACACATACACACATTACACGGTAAGTTCCAAAGAAGCCATAGAGAGAATGTGATCACAGGACACTTTTCAGTGCAGATCCCACTATTATACCTTTCTCTTTTTCTTCAAGGGGCTGTCTAAACTCATAGGAACTGGAGTTGGAAGAACCTTGGACATCATCTAATCACCCTCAATTTATAGATATGGAAACTGAGGCCCAAAGAGGTTTAAAAAATGACTTGCCCAGGGTCACATGGATAATGAAACTGAGATTCAAAAGCTGGACTAAGTTCAGATTCATTCTTCTTTCCAGTCTGCCCATAATATTGAAAGGAGATCTACTCTCTATGTGGACCAGTGAAGATTACCCATTTAGTTTGCTGTGAAGGAATGTTCTCCTGATAATTTGTGATTATCAGTTTGTTTTTTTTTAAACATGATACTTCATAAGCCATTATGTAAAACACTAATTATTCAATATTATCCACCAGCTGGGTCTCATACTAATTAAATTAAGGCTGGAAACTACTAACATCATTGATTAATAGTCCAAAGAAAAGTACATCAGTAATACTTAGAAAGGCTACATTTTCTGGGAGAAATTTAAAGGAAAAAATAAATATCCCAGTCCTCACCTCAGGAGCCCAACTCCCTCTAATCACTGGCATTCTCACCTGGGAGGCCCATGGCTGGGCGACCCTGCTCTGTGCTCTCTATCCTGATACTGCTGGTGGGGCAGATCTGGGGTAGAGGCTGGGTTATCATTATTAGTTCTCTCTTGACTTTTGCTGCACCAAGTATCCAATTGCCTTCCAAGGTGAGCAGAGACTGGGATGGAGATATGAACACACACACACACACACACACACACACACACACATACAAAAGCATGCATGCATGTACACACATGATGACTGGAAGACCCAGTACTGGAGGTTTCTAGAGATTATGTTTCATCCTCTGCCCCGAATCCTGAAAAGCAACAGCTAGTTGAAGACATAATGTTCCTCTTCACCATCTTTGTCCTCACCACTATCCCTATCACTATGTGGTGGCATAGTGGATAGAGCCTTAGGTCCTGGAGTCAGGAAGATCTGAGATCGAATCCAGCCTCGTCTTACTTACTAACTTACTAACTTACTAACTTACTAACTATGTGAAACTTACTAACACTTACTAACTATGTGACTCTGGACCGATCACTTAACATCTATTGTTTGCCTCAGTTTCCTAAATTCTAAAATAGACAGATAATAGCACTCACTTTCCAGGGTTATTGTTTGGCTCAAATGAGATAATATTTGTGATGCATTTAATGTGGTGCCTGGCACATTCAATAATATTGAATCGGTCATTTGTGACTTTTTGTGACCCCTTATACCATATCATGCCAACACTGTCTATGAGCTTTTCTTGGCAAAGATACTGGAATGATTTGCTGTTTCCTTCTGTAGTGGATTAGGGGTTAAGTGACTTGCCTAGGGTAACACAGCTAGTAAATGTCTGAGGGGGGATTTGAACTCAGGTCTTCTTGACTCCAGAGTCAGCACTCTCCACTGTGCTACCTGGATGCTACATCATCTATCCAATTACAAAAAGAACTTATTTTACTTACATACACTATAGTGTTCAACATATTTAATTTAAAGGGATAAAAGCTGAGTAGGGACTTAGCACAAAACTGTTTCACATAATCCTCAAATCGGAAAGTTGGAGGGAGTTCAGCAGCCATCTGGTCCATCTCATACATGAAAGGAATCCCCATTTTAACATAATAGTTAACAACAATAATGGTTAGTATCTACCTAACTCTTTGCAAAATCTTTTACAGATATTACTTCATTTGAGCCTCACAACCACCCTGGGAGTTACACACTTTTATTATCCCTACTTTGTAGATGAAGAAACTGAGGCAGACAGAGATTAAATGAGTTACTCAGGGTCATACATCTAATAAGTGTCTGAGACCCGGTTTGAACCCATCTTCCTGACTCCCAGCTCAGCGCCACCTAGCTGCCTCAATATACCTGACGTGTCCAGCCTCTGCTTGAAGATCACCAAGGAGGGGGGCTCCATCACCTCCCCGGGTAGCCCATTCTGCTTTCAGAAAGCTCTAATTGTTATGATATTTTCCCTTACATCAACCCTAAATTTGCATCTTTGGCATTTCCACCCAATGAACGCTCTTATTTCAGACCTCTGGGACCGATGGAACAAATCTGGTCCCTCTTTCATATGACACATAAATACTTAGAAGCACCTACCATGTCTCCCTGAGTCTTCTTGCTCTTGGTCAGGCATCCTCAATTTCTTCAACCATGGTTCATATATTTTTATCTGAGCTCCATCAAAAAGATAAGAATGAGATCACATCAACAATAATGGTAACTGACATTAATAAAACACTTTGAGAATCACAAGGGGCAGGTAGGTGACATAATGGAGAGTAGCTGGGGCTGGACTCAGGAGGACTGGGGTTCAAATGTGGCCTCAGACACTTACTATGTGACATTTACCTGCAAATCACTTAACTCTGTTTGCCTCCATTTCCTCATCTGTAAAATGAGCTGGAGAAGGAAATGGTAAACCACTCTAGTATCTTTGTCAAGAAAACCCCAAAATGAGGTCACAAAAAAAATCAGACATGACTGAATCACCAAACATTTCCAATTCTGCACAGACTTAGGGAAGCCACCTTACTTTTCTGAGGCTCATCTTCCCCATCTGTACAATAGAGGGTTGGATTGGATGCTCTTTGGGATACTTGGGGTTTCTGGGATTCTGACCAAAGCTACACTACCTCCTTCTTCCACCATGTTATGTAGATTCTTATTCTTTGGGGATCTTATTGAGGAGATCTGGAAAGCTAAAAATGCTTTAAGTAGGGTAAAAATACCCTACTTGGGTAGGTTCCAAGAGTCCTGGAGGTTCTAAGGAGGTTGGTGAGGTGGGGATAGGAAAGAAGTCATTAATGCCTCTTTTTATCAGATTAATCTACATGTATGTATATGTGTATATGTGTGTGTGTGTGTGCGATTGTGTGTGATTGACCAACTCACAAAGGCCATCAATGTACAAAGGTACTGACTCAAAGAACCATCATCATAATCCTCATCATCAGTCACCCTTATACATATTTTCATCATTTATTGAGATCCTACTATGCTCAGTAGTACTGGCTATCAAAAGAAGAAAAGTAGACACAGTTTTGGTTTGACAAATGGAAACTCCTTGAGAGGAGGTACTGTTTAAGTTTTGTCTTTCTATCTCAGGTACCTAGTGCAATGCCTGGCACATAGAGACAGGCGGCACAAAGAGTGGGATCAAGGATATCTGATTTTCTTAGTTTCCTCATCGATAAATAGAGAGAATAGCACCTAGCTCCTAGTGTTGTGGTAAAGATCAAGTGAGATATTTGTAAAGGCCTTTGCAAACCTTAAAGTGCTGTATAAATGCTGACTACTGTTGTTATTGGTTGTTGATTAATTGGGAAACTATTTGGTATGGAAAGAAGGTGGCACTTGTAGTCAGAAAGACCTGAGTTCAATCCTGCCTTAGGCGGTCACCAGTGTGTGACCTTGGGCAAGTCACTTAACCTCTGCTTCAATTTCTTCATCTGAAAAATGAGAATAATAATAGCACCTTTCTCACAGGATGGTTATGAAACTCAAATGAGGTAACATGCTTGAAAATCTCTTTGAAAATCTTATAACATTATATAAATGCTGGTTATTATCATCATCACTATCATTAGTTTGTTAATTGGATTAAGCAGATGCTTGCTTACTGTTAGGAACCTAAATGATGATTTTTTTTTTTTGCAGTACAATCATTTCTAAGATATATCATTCCTCCCTCCTTACTGCCTCTTGGAATTAAATCCTCCATCACAGCAAAACAAAACAAAACATTTGTACCAAAGCAGCCAGAGCTAACCTATATAACCTTCTTTACCATCATCCCCTGCCTCTAGTCTGAGAGGAGAGAGGTGTGTTCCTACATGGTGATTTCTAATCGGCTCCACCCAGTGAGCCTTAGCCGAAGGATGAAGCAGACGAAATCTAGCCAAGCATTTTTCCTTAACATAGTAAGCCTGTGTATTTAGTCAGGTTCTTCTTATTCACCGACAGGAACAAGACCCAAATATACTTTGAAGGGATTATGAGCTGTGCTTGATGTTCAAAAAAAAAAAATTCTACCGGGGTACTTCCTAGTGCCAACACCACCAAGAGCTACTGGGAACAGGTCAGACATTGCTGTAGCTGGGCCAAAGTTGCCAGGTCCTGACTCAGCGTTCCCAGCTCACATACATCAACCCCATAGAGCAGGGGTGCAGGGTTTTAACCTTTTTTTGGTGTATTCTGGACCCCTCTGGCAGTCTTGTGTAGCATATAGATTCCTTCTCAGAATAAATTTTTAGTGCATTGAAAAAAACATAGAATTACAAAAGAAAACAATTCTATTAACTATAGTTATCAAAATATTTGTTTTAAAGTTTGTGGGATCTAAGTTAAGAAACCTAGCTATGAAGAATTTTATTGGTACTCCCTCCCCCCAGCAGGGAGTATACAGGAGGGAGATCAAGGCCTAGGGAAGGGAAACTGCTTCCCTAAGATCATGAAAAGCTGAGAATAGAACCAGGTCCAATAAATCGTCAGGCCTTTCTGCTCTCTGCAATGTCTCAGACTCCCATGCACATTATGACAAAACTGTAGTCAGAAATATGTGCCCAAGTTTGACTAGGAGGCTTTTCTCATTTTCAAGTAAGGAAGGCTTGGAAAGACCCTCAAGCATCCCTGAACTCTTCGATACTTGGAAGAGCTGTTAATGACGTTGCAAGATGGCAGACCTGAGATTGATGGCCTTGCAGCCCTCTTCCACCTCCAGATCCAATGAGAGGCAGCATGATACAGTAGAAAGACTGTTGGCTCTGGAATGAGAAGACCAGAGTTAAAATTCCAACACTAACACCAGCTGTGTGTGATCATGGATAAGTCCCTTCAACTTCAGTTTCCTCATATATAAAATGAGAGGATTGGATATAATAACCTCTGAGGTGCCTTCCAACTCTAAATCTGTGATTCTCTGACCTCCCTGGGCCTTGGTTTCCTAATCTATAAATGGATGACATCGAATTAGATAACTTAGGTCTCTTCTTGTTCTAGAAATCTCTAGAAACACACAGTATTTGGAGTCAAAGAGCCTGAAGTCTCAGCATCTTGGCTCAGCCACCAGTGAATTTTGTGACTGATCAAATCACTTGTCTGTTCTGGGACTCAGTTTTCTCATCTGTAAAATGTGAGAGATGGTCTAGATAACTGGTAAGGTCCCTCTGGCTCTAAATCTACACGAGTTCACGATCCTATAAAAAGGTCTAATCCCTTCCCCCATCCTCCATTCCTATTGTCCACTCTTTTTCTCACTGACTCCCCCTCTCCGGCCCCAGGCACTAGCCACTACATTTAATGGACAGCCTTACTCACACTCAGTATTTGCTTTCTGACCCATCGGGTTTATAAAATGTTTGCATGAATTAAAATGAGAAATTTAAAAACAAACGAAGAGATGCTCAGCTGCTAAGCTCTGACATGTACTTTAAATAAGTAAACGGGGGAGGGGGAAAGGCCAAATTGGCTGCTGCACCCACCTATCATTGAATTATCGTTTGCTCTCAAGCCGTTTACCTTTAAACCCAGCTGGTGCCAACCTGGCCAGTGCATTTCTCCCCAGCTAAACTAACAAAGCCCTTATTTGTTATCCAGGGAGCTCCCTCTAATAGACTTCCAGTGAAATAATATTTGCTTTCCATGCCTACTTTGAATCCCACTCACTTTGTTAAAAAGATTGCCTCTGGCTGTCTCCGCTGGTCTAATCTAATAGTTTCTAGTTTGTACAAGCAAAGCGCTTTCAGCCAACTAGATAAATAACTTAGAGAGAAGAAGACACTTTTACAGCGCTCTGGGCCGGGTGCTATAGGACATGACAGATTCCAGAAAGACGCCTCAGTGAAGCTCATCTGGGAACTTCTGTCAGCTGACTAAGACCAATTACAACATTGTATTTGGGCTGAAAGGGCTGTCTGTCTTCCTACAAAAAGGCTAACAAGAAAACTAATTCCTGGCTGATTTCTCTTGCCTAGGAAAAGGATCTAAGTGCCTTCTCTCCCTTCTGCTCAGCTCCCCCTCCCTTGCCAAGCTGGCAGAAGGCACCAGTTTAATACACAGAATTTGGAGTGGGGGGGAGGATGGAAGAGGGGCCATGAAGTTGGAATGATTATCTGTGGAAGCTATACCATGTAGGAGGTTGAGAATAGGGCTTCAAGCTGTGCTGGAGGTCAGGTTACTGCACTGGTTTTGGAACCAGGGCAACCAGGGTTTGAATCTCAGCTTTGCTACTTGGGTGACTTTAGTCGCTTCTGTGTCCTTGGGCCTCAGTTTCCTCTTCTGTAAAACGAAAGAATTATACTAGATGGCCTCTATGGACCAACCTAGCTCCAAGGCAAGGACTTCGAGAGCCCCTATGTCATTCTTTCCTCACAGAATCAACCCCAAACAGCATGGTGGAGTGGCAAGGAACCCTTGCTTCCAGACCCCACCTTTGCTACTTGCTAACTAGATATATTACTTCTTTGCCTCAGTTTGTCCTCACGTGAAATGAGGACATTGGTTGAGATCATCCCTCAATTCCCTTCCAAGTTTAAAGTCTATGAATCCTAACTACTGGCTTAATCCCAGCTCTTCTAGGACAATGAACCCGTCCCCTCCCCCCCCCATGGGGTGGCTAATTGAGCTGCAGTGGTGAGATATCCATGGAGAACTCCTCCATGCCATCAGCTCCCAGTGTCCTCCTGGCTTGAGGCATAGCTCAGGATTGTCTGCTGCTGTCACTAGTGAAATCTGAAAATCAATCTCTCAGGGTTTTTAGCCCATCTCTACCCTTTAGAATCCCTATTTTTATTCAAGAATCAACTCAAGTGATACTTGTAGATGAAGCCTTTCCTACCTCATTAGATGTTAATATTTCCCCCCAAGTCAGCATCCCCCCCCAACACATATCCTTGAATCAGTTTTTGTGCACAGCTAAAAGTGTTGTCTCTCCCGATATACTGTAAGATCCCTGGCACAGGGACTCTTTGTTTTTGCCTTTGTATACCCCTGTTCATAGCACCATGTCCTGGTACATAGTAGGCACTTAATTTACACTTGTTGATTGATTGATTGTTGATCCTACTATCTCTGCCTACCACCAAAAATCTCTTCAAATTCTCTGCGCTGAAGCTTGAAAAATATATTCTTTTGATCTAAAATGTTGTCTCTTAAAATGCAAATGGATCTGGGGTGGGGTAGAGGGAGAATGCATTTGATTCAGTTTAACAGCCATTTAGAAAGTGCCTCCTATGTGCTAGGGAAGGGCATCCTGTATGCTTAGTATGACTTATTCTCTTCTCTCAAAAAATGTCCAATTTTGTAAGGTAACATTCAGCTTACAGCTGAAAAAAAGCACCTTGGAGATCATCTAGTCTCATGCTTTCCCTTTAAAGATGAAAAGGCCAAGGACCTAATTTTGGAAGAAATTTCATCAAGGTCACATGGACAAGCCAAGGCAGAATTCAAACCAAGGTTGTTTGAATCCAAATCCAGATATAAACTTCTGTAACTATAACACAAATTAGAATATGATTGATTGTGTAGGAGAGAACAGGTGGAGTAACTCCAGAAATTCAAGGGGGAGGAGTCACCTGGAGCTGAAGAAGGTAGTATGCAGTCAGATTATAAAAGACTTGGAAAGACAAACTAGGGAGATTGCTTCTTAATCCTGTGGGCAACTGAGTCACTAAAGGCTTTTAAGTAAGGGGAGTGAAATAAATAGATCAGTGCATTAGTGAGATTGTAATGAGCCTTCCATCATTAATGCCTCAGCATAGTCCTGGGTGGTGGGGGGAGGGGAGGAGATAAAATAAGCATTAAGTACCTTCCATGTGCTCTGTCCTATGCTACCAGTTTACCAATATCATCTCTTTTGATCTTCTTCCACCAGAAAATATTTACTCCATCATCTATACCACTACCAAGTGTTTCTGAGCACCTGCTGATTTCATAGTGCCATGCTGATGCTGGAAAGGCAGAAATAAGAAAGGAGGTCCTTGTCTGGAAAGAACTTATGTTCTATTTGTGGAGATAACATAGGATGTAGGCACATATTAAAAAAAATTGCAAACATTGCCTTGTATTTTTAAGTGTAAGCTTAGAGGCAGAGCCATTGAGTACCATGAAATCCAATCTGGAAAATGATGAGGAAACACACCAAGATGGGAATGGGCATGTAGGGTTTTGGGGAAAATACATAGACCAGTATAATTCACAACCTCTCAGCATTTATACAGGGCAATAGTGGGAAAACAGAATCTAAGGGAGTCGTTTGGAGTCAGATTTTGAGTTCTAAACTAGGGGCTTGGTCTCTATATGATTAGGCTATAGAAGACACTGGAAGTTTTGGGGTAAAACAGTACCATGGTGAAAAGAGTGGTTGGAAAATTGCTCTGGTCCCATTTAGAGCAGAGATTCTGAACCCAAGGACTGTAGAATTCCACCTCCCCCTCCCCCCATCCCAGCCCTTGCCCTTTCCACTGTGAAGAGATATCAGGAGGGCCCATGAACTTGGATGGGAAAAATATATCTTTATTTTCACAAAACTTTGATTTCCTTTGATAGCTTATATGTTTTATTTTATGTTTACAAAAAGCAATTCTGAGAAGAGGTTCATAGGTCTCCCCAGATGCCAAAGAGTCCATGACCCACATCCAAACAAAAGATGAACAACTCATGATGCATAGCTTAGGAGGAGAAGAGACAGAAGGTGGGTAGACTGGTTAGGAGATTGTTTAAATAGGCCAAATCTGAACTAGGGTTGGGGCAGTGGGAATGGAAGAGAAGCAAGAGATGTGGGAAATCTCTTGTAGGAAGAATCACTAAGATCTGGTGATTGACTGGATGTATAGTGGGGGAGAAGAGGGAGAAGTCAGAGATGACTCAGAGGTTTTGAGCCTGAGGGGCTGAAGGTTGCAGATGAAACCTGCAGGAGTTTCAACATTCTGCCTCTCTTTTCCCTTCTGCCTCTATGATTTACTGTCTTAACTAGGCAGATAGGTTGACAATATTTACATCATTGTTTCCCAATATGTGAAAGAACATTTTTCTATACATAAAAAAATTCTTTCTGATGCATTAATTTTGAGCTCCTCATTACCACCACCCCTTGCCTTTTTGTCTGGTCAACTTTTGCTAAGGTGTGTAGGGCAATATTCTCCTTCCATAAATTTCAATATCAGGAGACACAAAGAAAGAGAGAGAGAGAGAGAGAGAGAGAGAGAGAGAGAGACAGAGAGAGACAGAGAGACAGAGAGACAGAGAGACAGAGAGAGGAAGGGAAGGAAAGAGAGAGAGACAGAGAGAGAGAGAAAGAGAGAGAGACAGAGAGAGACAGAGAGACAGAGAGAGAGAGAGGAGAGCTAGAGATAGATAGCAGATAGAAGAGGGTGTATTGTGTGGAGAGAGACAGACAGACAGAGAGACAGACAGAGACCTAAGAAGAAAAACAAAAGAGAATAGAAGGTAGGTTTATGTCTCTCTGGAGCATGGTGCTACAAAAGGATAATTCGGATTCAGTAATAAATAGACAAAAGTCTCCAAATAGTCAGTACCTTGAAAACTACTATGACTAGCCTAAACCATCATCCCTGGGGAGAATTCCACACATACAGGGTCAACAAATTAGCCCAAGTGTTGTCTTAATCGTGGGATCTCAGGACTGTATGACTCTACTGGAACTGAGACACTATTTAATCCAACACTCTCATTTCACAGATGAGAAGATTGAGACCCATGGAGAGGTCAAAGAAAAGACTTCCTTATGTCCCTTTGTGGTTGTTTTGTCATGTTTGACTCTTCATGACCCCACCACTTGGGGTTTTCTTGGCAAAGATACTGGAGCGGTTTGCTATTTCCTTCTGCAGTTCATTTTGCATATAAGGAAACTGAGGCAAACAAGGTTAAGTGACTTGCCCGGAATCACATAGCTAATAAGTGTCTGAGGCTGGATTTTAACTCAGTTCTTCCTGACTCCAGGCCCAGCGTTCTATCCACAGTGCTACCTAGCTTCCCTCTTCATAGTCATACCGCTAGCAGAACAGGGATTTGAGGCTGGATCCTGAGCCATGCATCTGTGTAAACATTGCTGAGAAACAAGATGGCACTTGGGCAGAATTCCCACAGAAATGTGGTACATTAGGAGGACCAGTAAAAATGCTGACTAAGGAATAACAGGCACATTAGCAAACTGGTTAGCCATTGCCCAAAGAGCTTCAGTGTTATGGAACATTTCAAATAGATATCCTTGCATCTTAAAAAGCCATCTCAACCTTGCTTTTCTTTACTAAAGGCCATGGGCTTGGAGAGAGCAGACACTGTGATGCACATATTTTAACAGGGACTATATGAGTACAGTCCCAGTTCTGAAGGATATAGTGGAATTAGCACCAGACCTAGGCTTATATCCTGACTCTGCTATTTATTCCCTATGTATTCATGGGTAAGTCATAGAACATAGGGTTATCGAATCCTTGATTTAGATCTAGAGCAGATTTTAGAGACCACTGTGTCTAGCTCTCTCATTTTACAGATTAGGAAACTGAGGCACAGAGAAGTTAAGTGATTTTCATAACATCATACAACTAAAAGGTGTCAAGGGCAGGATTTGGCCCCAAGTCTTCCTGATGCCATGGCTCTATTGCTTTGCCTCTATAGACCTCAGATCTGATCAATAAAGGGGTTGGACTAGATGGTCTCTAAAGCATCTTTTGACTCCAAGTCTGTGATCCTGTTGTCCACTCTGGAAGTTGAAAAATAACTGTGAATAGTTTAAATGGAAACTCCTTAAAGACTGGAGTGGTGTAATGGTCCAAAGGGCAGAAGCCACATCCCTTAACAGGCTGAGCACTACAAGGTTAGGTCTGGCCAGGACTTTTCCTCATTCCCAGAAGCGCGTTAAGCTCTGTTTCTTGGAATTCCATCACACACTCCATCAGTTAATCAATCTATGACTTCCAGCCAGGGCTATGAGGTCACTCTCCAGACTTCAAGCTGCCTTTGAGTGGCCCTCTGTCACCTCAGAGATGATGGAAAATAGCAATGGGTCAGTCCTGTGCAAGGGTGTGGTCCCTGAGCCTGCAGAAGAAAGATGTAGTTTTGATGAGTCCCCATTCCAGACTTTAGATTTCAAAGGGAGACAATTATAGGATGTAGAACTAGAAGAGACTACAGAGATCATTTCATTTAAGCCCATCATTTTATGGAGGAGGAAACTGAGAACAAGAGAAGGCAGGGGATTTGCAATCCCCTATAGGGTATAGGGGATTGATGGAGAGCCTTCCCTGATCAGTTTGTTGATTTGTTAGGATTTTGATTGTATCTCCCTGAAAGGAACACTTACCAGCTCTGGAATGAACAAATCTTAGTTTGACTCTGGTCTTTTGCACTTGTTAACTAAGTAACCGTGGGCAAGTCACTAAAATTCCCTAGGCTTTGCATTATTCACCTACCCTAAATCTCCCACCTGCATGCATTTGCCCAATTCCCTCTCCTCATGTCCACTCCTCTGCCCCCATTCCTGTAACACATTGGCTTCCTCAATTCTTGTCTTTTGGAATCCCTCATTTCCTTCAATCTCAGCTCAAAGTGCTATCTGCAAATGAAGCCTTTTTCATGATCCCTCCCCTCCCCTGCTACTACTGTCCTCCCCACCACATGCACAAACTACCTTGAATTCATTTTGTGTATGTCTGTATATGTGTGTGTATGTCTGTATAGATTTTATTTATATTGTATCCATGAACACCTCGATTAGAATGTAAGCTCCTTGAGGGCAGGACTTGTTTCACTTCTGTCTTTGCCTCCTCAGTGCTTAGCACAGTGCCTGGCACATAGAAGGCATTTAATAAATTCTTGTTTATTGGCTAGAAAATGAGGGAGGGGTTTGAACTCAATGACCTTTTGAGATATCTTTCTGTTGAAATATGAGCTCTCCCCCACATGTGGCATAGAGGTATCATTGGGTGGCTTACAGGGAGACAGAATAGATATTCCTAACCTCTTTTCCCCACCATTCTCCAAGGGAGGTGGGATATCACGCCAGAATTATATCTATCTCTTCCCTTAGATATTATTAGCAGATATAGTTTTCAGGTTCAAGCTATTTGGGAATGAAAAAGATTTTACTAAGTAGTGAAATTCCCATGATCACTCTTTCATTAATTGGAGGAAACAAGAACCCAAGCTTTATATTTACATCTTGATACCCCTACCTTTAATATCAATTCCACAATGAATATACGCAGAAATGGGCCAAGACATTCACTTTTCCAAATTGGTAGAAAAACAGAAATCAGAGGAAGTACATGTAGGGGGTATGTACCAGACAACACAGAGTGAAGGAGCTCACCCATTGGGAGTAAGGTACCTCAACTCAACTTAGAAAGAAATTTTCCCAAAATCTCTAGTGAAGTACACTTGAGGCAGGAGCATGATGGAGACTGGTCAGCTTCTCTTACATCAGCTTCTTCCCAGAATCTTTGCCTCCAGCAAGCTAAAGTGGGTTTGGTATCAACCATCTTCTCTCTCAAAGATGAAAGTCAGAAGGTCTCAAAGCAGCAGTGGAATCTGAAAAGATTTGAAGAAACTTCCAAAGACACTCAAAAGTTGAGGAAAACTGAAGAGACCAAAGAGCCTGCTCCCTTGTTCTAGTCACCTTGGCCCAGTCCCTCAGGAAAGCTCAGGACATCTATCTCCACCAGTGAGGAGAGAGTCCCATACCAATCAGCTTGGGAATTGTGGTTACATTGATCACTGGGTTTATCAGGGAACTCACTGATCAAACCCCTCTACAATTTATAAGTTACTGGTTTGGGATTCAAACTCTGGTCCTTAGACTTCATGTAAAGTGAGGGCCCCATCTACTGTACTACAAAGCCTTTCTCCCTGCAGATCTGCCCAGATTGGTTCACTCTGAGCTTCAAATATACCATGGCCTGGGGGATAGGAAATGGATGAGCAGGTCCATACATACTGATGAAAGCTGATGTTAGGGAATGGACTCTTATGGTGGAGAGAACAGTGAAACAGGGGGTATTATCTTAAAAGAATAGAAGAGAAGCACAACATTTTAGGGCTGCAAAGAATCTGAGAGCTCAGATGAATTCCTTCTCTTTATTGATGAGACAACTGAGTTCCAGAATGAGAAAGAGTTTCCCCAGGATATAGTTAGGGAGTGGCAGAGCAAAGATGGCACACAGGCCTTCTGAGTCTCTCTTGAATGCTCTTTCCACTGTACTGATCAAGGGCTTCACTTCTAACAATATCCCAGAATAATGACCTTTGGTGGTGACTTCTTTCCAACTCAAAAACACTGTCAGAGCTTTACCCAAAAACCTAGCCACACTTTTTTTTTTGCTTTTTTTGGGGGGAGGTGAAGGCAGTGCAATTGGGGTTAAGTGACTTGCCCAAGGTCACACGGCTAGTAAGTGTTAAGTGTCTGAGGTCAAATTTGAATTCAGTTCCTTCTGACTGCAGGGTCGCTGCTCTATTCACTACACCACCTAGCTGCCCCTACCCCCACTTTCTTAAGCACACTATTTCATTCTTACCTCCTCATATTTGCTCAAACTATTCCTCCTAGACCCAGACTCTCCTGCTCTTTGCATTCTAAAAATCTAATCCCTTCCCATCATTCACAGTCCAGCTCAAGTCCAATGTCCTCCAAGATGCCTTGTCTGATCTTTAAAATGCTGCAATATTGGAATTGGAATAGTGAGTTATCAACTTTCTCTTGTCTTGTTTTGTTCTCTTATGGTTTCATTTGTATGGTCTTAGGAACCTCCTCTATCCATCTCCAGGCTGGTCTGCCCACGTGCAGACACGCCCACATACAACTATTAAAGGGTTGCAGCATTAGGAAGGTTGAGAACCACTGGCCTAGATAGTAAGTTCATGGAGGGCAGAAGTGGCTTCTCTTTTTTTCCATTTCCTTAGAACAATTCTGTGGACACAATGGGTCCTCAATAAAAACTTCTTTGCTAATTAAGTGATGAAGAAAGGACACAGAATCTTAGGGAGTGTCAATGGAAGCAGAGGAGGTCATCTGTCCCTGGTGATGTTGTGATAGAGATTCTATGACCAAGATAGCAGACTACACTGGTTACCATAACATTAAGTAAAACAAGTTGGTGAGGAGGAACCTACTGGAGATGAATTGCATCCATCTGACGTGTTTTCTCTCTAAATTTCCTGTGCTTACTGCTCCTCTCCATTGTTCTAAGTCTATTCTCATCAACTTCAAAACTTTCCCCACCCTCTACCCCTCCCCCAAGACCCACCCAGGTATTGCTCCATATGTCAGTGCTCCTCTGGCCACCTGTGCCAGGTGGAGGTTCCAATCATCCCTCATGAGCTATCTGTCTTGGTCCCACCACCCAGGCAGTGTTAAAAGTCAAGATAGTTTGAGAAGGAGAAATGGGAAAAGCCTGGAGGCACATGCTCTTAGAAGGTATTAGATTAGAGAGTGGTGGGAACTCCCCTTTGTACCTCAGAAATAATGTAGTTGACATATATCTGTGAGAACGCCAAGTGCCCCCAGGGATGTGCCTGTCTTTGCTATCATGAGTGCTCTACCCTTCCCCCAGTCCCCAGTTTTCTTTCCTGGGAACTCTCCCACCCACCCTAGCCTGTGGTTGAAGTAGCTAAGGAACCTTGGACTTAAGAGTTGGGAGACTTGAATTCAAATCCCTACTCTCATGCTGACTAGTCTCAGTTTCCCTCATCTGTTAAATAAGTCTGAAAATAATTCTACAGAGTGGTTGCAAACAAAACACTTGTAAACCCTAAATCACTATGAAACTTAAAGCACTATTTATTATCAGCCATTATTCTATAACTGGGTCAAAGCCTAAGTGGGGGTAGAGGTGAGAAGGTAGAGAATTCTGAGGGGAGGATGCTGAAGGGGAGTAGAAGAGGATAGAAATCTCACCTCAGTCCTTACCCAGGAGTGTATATTGCTGGCTTCAGCTTGAGCCCAAGGGAGAGAATCTAACTCCTTTCTGAATGTCCTCTGCTCTTCTCTCACCTAAACTTCAATCGTTAGGGCAGGGGTTCCCAATATTTTCTGATCTGCAGACCGCTTGGCTTTCAATAAACCTTTCCATACCACTAATTCAATAGGATAGGAAATAGCTTCTAGAGTCTACCACATACATAAGAAATACAATGAAAGATACAAATTATTATTGCTATGATAATACTGCCATTTGACAAATATTCATCTTCTGCCTCCAAGGGTGGCTGGACCCACCATCTCACGGTATTTTTGAAACTACAGCTTGCTTCAGATAGAAGGGTCTATAGAAATGAGTTTGTATTCTGCCTGATGGATTTATGGAAATTGTCACTTGACAGCTTGCAGAGCTGGTTTTTGTGCTTACATCTCCCTGGAGAAATGGTGATCTAAGTCAGGGTAGATCTGCTCTGGGAGGTGTCTTCACTCTGGCTGCCTTAGGGCCACAGCTACAGACCAGACCTTCCCTTGCTCACACCCCACAAAGAGAGACTAGCTGCAAGGTAAACAACTGGGTCCCTATCTGGAAGAAAATAATGAAAACATCTGGCTTCCAGCTTTTTCTGACACTGACAGAGATCACATGTGGAGCGGGGATGGACAGGGAAATCAAGGGTGGAGTCTTGATGGGGAGGAAGAAGGTGGAAACCAAAGATCTTTGAGGTTCCTTCTCTCTAGATATTCTTGCTAGATATTAGGGTTCCTTCTTAGAGATATTCTGATCATAATATAGTACTAAAATGCTATGTTTACAGAACCAGACCTTGGAAATTTAGAGCAAAGAATCACAGTACCTAGAGCTAAGGTGATGGCGGCAGCCCAGGGAGAGGAAAGAACACTGGGCTTTGAATCTGAGAACCTGGATTCAAATCCTGGCACCTTAAGTACTAAGGAAGGGGAAAAGGAACCATCAGAAGAAAGAAAAGACACTAATGCATTCTTGGTGGAACTATGAACCTGTCCCATCATTTTGGAGAACAATTCAGAACTATCCTCAAAGTGCTATAAAACTGGGCATGCCCTTTGACCCAGCAATACCACTACTGGTTCTAAACTGGAAAGAGTTCAAAGAAAAAGGAAAGAGACCTGCTTGTACAAAAATATGTATAGCAGATTCTTTTGTGGTGGTCATGAATTAGAAATTGAAGAGATGAACATCACTTGGGAAATGGCTGAACAAGTTATGGCATATGTGCTGTAAGAGATGGTGATGGGGATAGCTTCAGAAAAACCCAGGAAGACCTATATGAACTGATATAGAGGGAAGTAAGCAGAACCAGAAGATTGTACACAGTAACAACAATATTGTAACAATGATCAACTGTGAAAGACTTAGCTACTCTGATCAAATGACAATGATCAAAGACAATTTCAAAGTACACTTGATGAAAAAAGCTATCCACTTTCAGAGAGAGAATTGACAAATTCTGAGTACAAATTGAAGTATAATTTTTCAAGCTTTCTTTATTTTCCATGCTTTTTAAAAACAATATGGTCAATATGAAAGTATTGTTATATTTGTCATATATTATTCATAGTGCTTACCATCTTAATTAGTAGAAGAGGAGCTGGAGAGAGGGAAAGAATTTAGAATTCAACATTCTAAATAAAAAAATAAATAGGAAAAGAAAGAGAGAAGGATTGGTCATTAAGTTAGAAGGAAACCCAGGGGAGTGGTATTTAAAGTCAACTAGTCACTGTAACATACAAACTCTCTCTCTCACACACACACACACACACACATATGAATATACACATATTTTACAGTTTAAGCAACTCAAAATCACTAGCAGAACCAGAATTTGAACCCAGGTCACCTAGTTCCCTTGCAAGAACCCTAACCCTGAATTATGATGTTTAAAAGGTTGCTCTGTACTCGTTTCTTCCTTCCTTCCTTCCTTTCTTCTTTCCCTCCTTCCTTTCTTCCTTCCCTCCCTCCCTCTTCCTTCCTCTCTCCCTCCATCTCTGTCTCTCTCTGTCCACACACATGTGTACACATGCATATACACACATATACACATACATATATATGCATATACATGCATGCATATATACATACACACATGCACACTCATTTCCAAATTCCTGATGAAACCAGTTGTTCAGACTCCTTGCTGTCTAAGTCTGTGACTGCTTTTGCCTAGCTGACTAATTGCCAATTGCCTGCTCTGGAGGAAAGCTTGCCTCATTGTAGGGACACCAACCAGGGGAGGAGGTGAGGGGAAGGCAGGGTAGCCTAGGGAGCAGTGGAAGGAGAGAGCATCATCACTAGTGCAATCCCAGACCCAACTTCCCTTCAGGGCCTGCTCTTCTTCTCCCTGTTCCTCACTACCCTTCTTGGCCTCTGCTATCTGCTATTCAAGAGTGAGCTCCCATCTGGGTCCAAAGAGTCACATCTTTCTTGACTGTTGTTCTTCTAGAGCACAAAATAAGTCAAAATGCTTTGGGCTTCGGGGCCCCTCTTGTCACCTACCCCTCTCTTCATACACCTCAGAAGAAGCTGGGTTTTTTTGTTTGTTTTCCTTTCCTGAAATGGAAACATCGACTCAAGGCAGGCAAAGAAGAGCAGCAAGACCAGGCTCATTAGTCTTTCTCTAAAGTAGAACAGAACTGAAAGGAGACATGATTTGTTACATATTTGTCCCTAAGTCTGTGAAAGAATTCTATATACGGAGTCAGAAGACAGGGGTTAAATCTGTTTTGCTAGTGACTAGCAATATGATCTTGAATAAATCCCTGGGCCTCAGTTTTCTCATCTTTAAAATGAGAGTATTGACCTGAATGGTCCCTAGGGTCCCCTTCCAATTCTCTGTCCCACAGTCTTACATGGCGCTTGTTTCTCTGGGCTGCTTTGAGTTCCTCTTGTCCCTTCCCTGATCCTCTGTCAAACAGTTATCATTTCTACACAGTGCCTGCGCAAATGACAGCCTCTTGCTCGGGCTGCAGCCTGCCGGAGTTGTGTACACTGGCCAGAGTACAACAGAAACTCAGCTTTGGCCTCCAGCAATGTCACACCCAAGGAGAGGAGTCTGCCAAGAGAAGGCCCCACTCCAGCTGTGGATGCTGAGCGAAGAGAGAGCTCTGAGACTGGCCCAGACACAGAAGCACTCCTGAGTGATAGGTGGACAGAGGGCTGGGAGACAGAGGCATATCCAGGAATTTGACTTTTTTTTCCTGGTGTTCTCACTTTGGTGGCTCTGATTCTCCTCCATGGTCTCCCCAGGGAACAATTTAGGTGTCTGAACAGTTCACACAATGTGGAACAGAAAAGGAGCCACACAAAGAGACAATCAATCAGTCAATCGATAAACATTAAGCACCCACTATGGTGCTTAAATATGATTTAAATTCATATATTTAAATAATGTTTAATTGATATTTAATCGATAAACATTTATTAAGTAATGAGGATACAAAAAGAGGCAAAATATAATCCCTGTCCTCAAGGAACTTACAGTCTAATGGGACCAACTCACAGAACCAGAAGATTCAGGTGTAGATAGGATCTTAGCAGTCACCTAGGCCAGCCTCCTCATTTTGCAAAAAGAGAAGCTGAAGCCCAGGGAAGTTGAATGACAGGAAGCCTTCCTTGATCTTCCCAAGGATCGTCCTCTTAGAATTACTTTGTATAGTCTCAACTGTTTATATGATACACACACCCCCACCCCCTATAGAAAGTAAATTCTTTGAAGGCAGGGATTGTTTAGTTCTTGTATGTATATGCCCAGTGCCTTACACAGAGTAGACAGTTAATACACATTGAATTAAACTGAGTTGTCCACCATAAGAAATTGAGCTGGGATCAAAACCTAAGTTTTCTGACTCTTGATTGGCAGTATTGACTGCCTGGTGCACTTTTGCCTTGAACTTTTAAAAGGGGGAGGTACCAATCTTAGGGTCATCCATTCCTAGGGGCCTATAACTATACACTGAGAAACCCTATAGAAAATGTAACAATTACTATCCAGTATTTCCCAGCAAAAGGGTTCCAAGAATCCTCCAAACTTTCTATGACTTCTCTACAAAGAACCATTGAATTAATAGAGATTTTGCAATCTGCTGGGGTTTGGGGGAAGATATAAGTACTGGGGAGAGGCAAACCCACTCACCGCTGGTTTTGTAAATAGGGCTTCTGCAAAGTAGGGGCAGGGAGGGAGGAAGGGTGTCCCAACATTATCTGCTACAAAGCCACAGGTTGAAACTTGTGATCGAGCCATGTCTGAATCCAATGGCAGAGGTAATTTGAGTTGCATAGATATCTCTCTGTGTGCAAGTACATATGATTGTTCAGAAAGATGCATATACAAACTTGCATGGATAGGGGATTGGACAACTGCCTCCCTGTGTGACCTCAGAGCAATAAAACCACCTAACTTTTCTTTTTCAAAGAAGCTGATGGTGCAGTAGAGAGAGTATAAGAGTTGAAATCAGGAAGGCTTGAGTTCAAATATGACCTCAGACACTTATCGTTGTATGACCCTGGGCAAGTCACTTAACTTCCATCTGCCTGAGTTTCAACAGTAAAATGGGACTAATAATAGCACCTAGCTTGTAAGTTTACTATGAGGATGTATTATTATGAAATATTTGAGATAATATTTGTTAAATGAGATAATATTTGTTAAAAAACGCTTAGGACAGAGCCTGGCTTGTAGTAGGTAGTATATGAATGCTCACTCCATTCCCCCTTAGTCTCCTTTTGCCCTCTCTACCTCATAGGCAAGGAGTATCAATTTCATTCAATCAGCAAACTTTTATATATACTATGTGCAAAGCATTCTTCTGGGCATGGGAGACATAGAGGGGAAGGACAGAACTCTTGCCTTCCGGACATCACTGTCCAGTGGAGGGCTGGGGTGGGGGGACAGGGAAGGACAAATGAGGAGCAAGAGGATGCATATGGCATATACACAGGTAAGTATGATGTGCCTTGAATATGATGGCAAACCATGGTACAGTGGAAAGCATAGTAATTCTAGAATCAGAAGCCTTGAGTTTGAATTCTACTTCTGATTCTTACTACCAAATGATTTTGAGCAAGTTCACCTAATCTCTCTAGGTTTCAGTTTTCCTATCCCTAAAATTAGGGTGTTGGGTTAGATGGCCTCTGAGGTGCTTTACAGTTCTAGATCAATGAAACAAAGTATGGCTATACGAGGAAAGGGCAACTAGATGGTGTAGTGGATAGAGTTATGGACCTGGGGTCAGGAGAATTCATCTTCCTGAGTTCCAATCTGTGCCCCTAGACAAGTCACTTAACCCTATTTGCCTCAGTTTCCTCATCTGTAATATGAACTGGAAAAGGAAATGGCAAATCACTTCAGTATCTTTCCTAAGAAAACCCCAACCAGGGTCATGAAATATCAAACAGGACTGAACAACATAAGAGGAATGGCAGAAATCACTTTCACCTGAGTAGGAGTAAGGAATCCAAAGAAGACTTCATGCAAAAACACATCTAAATTTGCTCTCAAAGGAAAAGAGAGACTTCAGCTGGACAAATGGTATTTATTAGCCTTAAAAAACAAAACAAAACAAAACAAATTTTTTTAAAAACCCACTAACCTCTAAAAAGCAAGCTCACCAACTTTACAAATGGCATTTGTATAAAACATAAGCCAGAATGTTGAGGCTCTTACTTACACTTTTCCCAAATGGGGTACAGTGAAGCCACCATTTCTCCACATCTCTCCCCTCCTCATGCCAATGCAATGGTAACCACCAGTGCCAATTCAGCAACAGCCACTGGCAAAAAAGACACACCCAAACTTTGCAACTCTCCAGGCTTGCACCTAATTTACATATAAATAGTCATAATTTTTTAATCAGAGGTAAATGCAGGCAACCATTCTGTTTGCTTGTCCTTGTGCCTTCCTTTCTTGATAAAAGATGAAGGATGCCTTGTTCTTCACGTAGCAGCAGAAATAAAAACAACCAACACCACTTTCCCCCTTCTGTTGAGCCCAGGAGAGGTGAACCCTGAGCTCCTCCTACCTAGGCACAAAAAGCCTTCCACACCGGTGCCTCATTCCAAAGGGGCAGGAGCAATGGAAATACTCTACTAAACAATGAGAAATACAAATGGGCTCAAGTTCTGCACATTATTGATTTAACCTTTTAATGTGTTTTTTTAATTGTTTGTTTTTTGCATAACAATGTTATACCTCTGGATAAAGATTCATTTATGAGACTTCTTAGTAATACCCTTCAACAGGAAGCCTTCCCTGATCCCCTAAGTTACCTTAATTCCCAGATGACCTTATATTTTATGAATACATTACATATAGTGACAAAAATATATGGCATCTCTGCCATTTGAATGTCACCTCCTTGAGGGCAGGGGCTATTTCACTTTGGCACATACTAATTCATTTTGATATTCAATCTTTTTTTTTAACTTATACACATTTCTCAAAACTTGAGGACAATAGGGTTTTAAAGGTAATAGGAATTTAAAATTTATCTAGTCAGGGGTGGAAAATCTGCAGGAGACCACAGGCTAGCTCAACCCCTTCATTTTACTGAGATGGAAACTGAGGCACAGAACAAATTTACAAAGTGAACTTATTAGTGGTTCAGCCAGGGTTCAAATCCATGAATTCTATCATCAAATCTAAGGTTCTAGTTATGGTTCCATACCTGATTTATATGCATTAATGAATTTGCCCAATGTTTTCAACAAAGTCATTTTGTTCCTATTTTCAGATGAAGAATCTGAAGCAGATTAATGCAACATCAAACTTGTCAGAGTTTAAAGAATGCTTCAGCTTTCTGCTTCCTCATCTAATCAGGTTCCTTGTCTATGTTTTCTGGAATTTCTATGGAATCTGGGGGCCTGCTTCTTATGGAAGGAGAATTAAGTAGATGGGATGATTCTAGTGGGTCTGGATTTATCTAGCTCTTGCTGGGAGCAGAAATATCCCATGTTCTCAGCTCAGATATGTGGACCCCACCTTCTTAGCAGGAAGGACCCTCAGCAAATTTTTCCAACTTTTTGTCTCCTCCTCCCAGGGTTTTTTTTACCCTGTAAAGAACAGAAGGAGATATGCTATACAGGAAACAATACTAGATTCAGATCTGGGATTAAATTCTAGGACTGGGGGGGGGGGGGGGGAGGGGAGCCAAGATGGAGGCGTAGCAGCAGCAACACATCGCAGCTCTCACATAGCCACCCCAAAATACCCATAAAATAGGTCTCTAAACCAAACCTACAACTCCAAAACGCACACAAGGTTACTTCCCACTAAAGTCAGCTCGGCTACGAGGAACCATATCAGCACTGCCACGGAAACCAGCCTGGCCTGAAGCCATGGCTGTGCCCCGGGGGCGGCCAGGCAGGAGGTGCAGAGAAAGCTCTCAGGTGAGTGGATTAGCACCAGCTGAGAGGAGGGGGGATTAGCACCAGCTATGAGAGTGGGGATTGTGAAAGAGGGAGATAAGCATCCAGCGGAAAGGTCTCCAGAGCAGAAAAGCGAAAGGCAGAGGTTTTGCACCCGCCTCC
>CM053585.1:259423130-259456351 GCA_028646515.1 Pseudochirops corinnae
TGTGTGTGTGTCCTTTTTCCTTTTTTCTTTGATTTCTTTGGAATATGAACTTAGTAATGCTGAGTCAAAATGCTTTAGTGTTTCTTTTCCCTCCGCCCCTCCAGTATTTATCATTTTCCTTTTCTGTCATGTTTGTGGTCTGATAGGTGTGAGATCGTACTGCAGAGTTGTTTTAATTTGCATGTCTCTATTCAGTAGTGATTTGGAGCATTTTTATCTGACTATTGTAAGCTTTGATTTCTTCTTCTGAAAACTGCCTGCTCATAGCCTTTGACATTTTAATATTTGGTGAAAAACTTGGATTCTCATAAATTTGACTCAGTTCTCTATATATTTGAGAAATGAGGCCTTTATCACAGGAACTTGCTATCAAATATTTTTTTCTTAGTTTTCTGCTTTCCTTCTACTCTTGGCTGCATTTTTTTTGTTTGTGCAAAACCTTTCTAATTTAATGTAATTTAATCTAATGTCCATCCTGTCATGCTCTCTACTTCTGGTTTGATCATAAATTTTTACCCTATCCATAGTTATGACAAGTAAAATTTTCCACATTCCCCTAATTTGCTTATGATGTCACCCTTACGTCTAAATCATATGCCTATTTGGATCTCATCTTGTTATACAATGTGAGATATTGGTCTACATGGGATTTCTGCCAAACTGCTTTCTAGTTTTCCCAAAAATTTTTGTCAAATGGTGAGGTCTTGTCCCCAAAACTTGGATCTTTGCATTTATTAAACAGTAGGTTACTATGGTCCTTCACTATTGTGTACCTAATAAATTTCACTGATCCACTACTCAATTTTTAAGCCAGTACCAGATTGTTTTCACGATTACCACGATTGGAGATCTGGTAGCGAGGACACCTTTCTTTGCTTTTCTTTTTTCGTCGATTCCTTTGATGTCTTGAGCTTTTGTTCTTCCAGATAATTTTGTTGTTATTTTTTCTATCTCTGTAAAACATTTTGGGTCGTTTGATTGGTGCGGCATTGAATAACTAAGTTAATTTACGTAGAATTGTCATTTTGTTTTTATCGGTGTATTTATTGGGTCTACCCATGAGCATTTACTATTTCTCTAGGTGTTTAGATGTGTCTTTATTCATGTGAAAAGTGTTTTATAATTGTTTTCACATAGTTCCTGGGTTTGTCTTGGCAGGTAAACTACCAAGTATTTTATATTGTCTGCAGTAAAGTGGATTTTCTCCTTAGAATTTCTGAAAAATATTTTCTAAGCCTTTCAACTACATCTCCAATCAGTCTCTTCCTTGTAGAAATGACAAAGTTGGATCAGGTCTATTTCACTGTATCCAATAGAACAAGAAAGGCCACAGTTTTTGTGGTTTATATTTTATTTCTTATACTTTTATTAATTTTATTATTAACTTGAAAATTTTCAGGAAACATAAATATTTCCATATGCAAAGACAAAAAGACCTGTAGATCTCTATTGCATACATTTCATGGGTGTTTTTTATTGGCATATATTTTATTTAGAAAGGCAGTGTGGTATAGTGAATAGAGAGCTGGCCAAAAAGATCTTAGTTCTAATCCTACTTCTGACAGAGACTAGCAGTATAACTTTGGGAAAATAATTTCGCTTTCTCAAAGAACAAATCATAAAAGCGATTAATAATTATGTTCTAGGCAATTCTCTGAGACTATTAAATTGTAGGAAGTAACTAGCCCACATTGGTGGTGAAAGTTTCTTTACCTCAGAATTTCCCATATCAGTGAAATCATAGGCCCCGTCCCTGTCCCCCTATATTTAATTTAATGCTATGGTACCAATACTGCTCTTATTGATTATGTCAAGATAGAACATATATGGTTTCTCAGTTTCTACTGAGGTCCCTAAAAAGATGACAAGTGTCTACATCTTAATTTTATATTAGGTCATAGAAATATGGGATTTAAAAGTTAGGAAACACATTAAATATCACTTTGTCTAACTAATTTATAGATGAGGCAACTAAGGCTCCCCACCAAAGGTCACATGACTTGATACACCTTGTGGAACAGCCAAAACCATGCTGAACTTGGTTTCGGGCTCTGATGTGGACTCTGGACAAGTCATTTTTAGCTTCTAGTTTACTTATTTCTCATGTAACTTTTAAGATGTCCTCTTTCATGCTTATTTTTTATTTATTTGTTGGCTTTTTAATTTTTAAATGCATATTCAATTCATTTTTCTTTAATTTTCTATTTATGTTTATATATGTTTACAGAGATATGATTTTTCTTCTCAGCACTGTTTTAGCTGCCTCCCCAGAATTTTGGTAAGTTATTTCATCATTAGTATTTCTTTTACATAATTTTTGTTTCTAAGATTTGTTCCTTGACCTACTCATTATTTAGGACTTAATTGTTAAGTCTCCATTTGGTTATTTGGTTTTATTTACCTCTCAAAGAAAATTCAGATAATATGGTGTATGCACAACCCAGCATTGTTGTGGGGAGGAGTCTTTGTAAACCTTAAATCTCTGAAATACATGGCTCTAGCTATTTAAAGTGACTTGTCCAGGTTCTTATAGCCAAGATATTTCCAAGGATAAACGTAACCTCAGATCTTTCTGCTTCCGAAGGTGGCTCATTGTGCCATGCTGCATTATTGTCATTGGAATGGTTAGACAAGTGGTAAGTGGTAGAGCCAGGAGTCCAGCCCAAGTCTTCTGATTCCGTTATTAGGGATTCTTTCCACTATCTTATGTGTACTACAGTTTCCAAAGTGAATTTGCTGTCTCAGTGTGCCAGAATGCAGCAAATGCTAGGTAAAACTAGCATGGACAAAATGGAGGAAGAGAATTCTACCCACACAATCAGTCTCATCACCCTCAGCCTTCCCCCCACTTCCAGTCTCAGCCCCAGTTTGAGAAAGGGATCAGGTGCCCACTTGATGGTTGATTAGTCACCTCTCTTAGTTTGCTGAAGGAGCTATGAGAGAAGTATCAGCTTTCACTTGGTGAATTCTCAAAGCCAAAACCTGAAATTTGTGATGTTTTTAGTCAAAGGTGAAACCCACTTCATGAAGCAGGTTTTCTCCTTGGTGGGGAATAAATGAAAACATTCACATATTTTTGGCAGATACCAAAGAAATGTTATTTTCACAGTGTAACTATATTTTCACCTGTGAATACTATATTACCTTTCAGAGCTTTCAGAGCTCTTTTTTTCTTTTCTTTTCATTCTTTCTTTTTTTTTCCTTACAGAAATCTCTCATTAAATCAACAGGAATTCTACCCCCTGCCCCCATATAGCAAGTTTTTCAGAACTTTCATGTGGATGGGGTTAGTCAGAGGTGAGTAAATCAGTAAAGAACCAAATCCAAATGGCCCTACTCTACCGATTTGCAAAGCAGTCACATTTTATTGAGCTACTCAAAGAAAGAGGTTTGAATATTCCACACAATTTGGAAGAGGCAGAATCACATAAAACTGCCTCTAGAACAAATCATGACTTGGCATTCCTGGTCACTTGAAAGTCTGACCAGTGTCAAGTGATTGATTCCTATCCATCCCAAATTAAGCTAAGAGGTTTTGGTCTTGAGCAAGAAGATTTTTTTTAATTTTGAAGAGTATTAGCCACTCACTTAAATAACTCATTTCAGATATTCAGTAGAGAGATCTCCCATTCCCCACTCCATCATTCTTGTTTGGTAGCCTGACGTCCAGTATCATTTTGCAAAGGAGGCAATGAGTAGCAACTTTGAATGATTTTTTAAATTGTTATTTAGTTTTTAATAGGGGTTCATTTTTCTATAGTATCAAACTGAGAAGTGTATTTTGATGTAGAAAGGAGGCAGGCAATTCACATGCTTCTCAGAGCATGGTAGTACTTGAATCATTCAAAGATTAATGATTTGTCTCTCAGTGCAGACAAGCACTTGGGGGCTCCTTAAGGGCAGACAGTCAATCAACAAGCATTTATTCCATACTTACTACATGACAGGCAACTTGGTAAGCAAGGCAAAAACAAAAAGATAGTCTCTGCCCTCCAGGAGTTTACATTCTAATAGAGTAAGCAAAACTTGTAATTTGTCTACTCAAAGAGGACCAATGACCTCAGGAGGGTGATGTCTTGACTTGCAAGTGAGTTGGATTTAAGCGAGGCAGAACAGTGTACAGTCATCAGCCTCACTGTCTCTTCCAGAGTCAATAGAGTCCAGTGGCAAGATATAAGTCAAGAGGACAGACAGTGGGATACCTTGGCCTTTTTAAGCTAAAGGCTTTCCAAGGTCTCTGTTTGTCTGAGACAACACCCATTCAGTAATTAAAAGTTAGGTAGCAATTGAGGCAAAAGATAGCCTAGTTTGCCTTCACAGGAGAATCAATCTGGGATGGGGTATTTAAAAAAACCCACCATAATTGTAACTAAGCACAGACTTACAGTAGGAGGCAATTTTTGCTTTGGTACCAGTGATTTCATCAGCCAGGAGCATGATGGAGAAGCCCAGAGGAGTTTATCCTGGTGGGAAATGAATAAATGAAGGGATAGCAAAATTATCTGGCAGTCCTAGGACTAAGAGAGAGAATTCTCCTCTCTACAATCTGCCCATGGCGATGCACAGTTTTCCCAGTAGAAGCAGTGGGTGGAGGTAAGAAATAACATTCTGGTTTGAAGCAGAACCTTGGAAGGGAGACAGCACCTCAGCCCTCAGTATAACTTCCTGGAGATATCTTCCAGCACATCCTGTCTCCCAAATCCAACAGACTTTTCTTTCCCGTGAGCTTTTACTTTCCTAAATTTCTCAATCTTTTCTGCTGCCCAGAGTCAATGTGAGTAGGGATTGGAAGACCTTTTCCAAAGTATGATAGTTTACTCTAGGTGGAGGTAGCAGTTTGATTTTGTCCCAGCTTCTCCACCCACAAAAGGTAGTGTTCTTTCTGTCCTCAAGGAAGTATTAGACCTCCCTCTAGGGGAGTCCATGGGTCCCTTGCCACTTGCCTCCATCCAGGCACAAAATTCCTCCTTATGACTCTGCTTAACTGAAATGCAATATAGCTCTGGGGTTACAGAACCGTGTCTATCATAGGCCCAAAAGGCTGTGCAGGCTAAAAATGTAGCTAGATTTAAGAGAGTGCTAAATGATGGTGTAGTAGAAAGAAAATTTGGCTTGAAGTCCGAAAAGATGTAAGTTAGATACCTCACTCAGCTTCTAATTAGTCCCATGTCTCTAGGGACACCTCCCAAGCTCTCTGAACTCTAGCTTCCTCATCTGTAACATGAAGACAAACAATACTCACACTAGCTATGGTACAGGGTTGTTGTAAGACTTGGTAAAAAAAAAAAAAACAAAAAACAAAAACAAAAACTTGAGGCACTTCAGAGACATGGGTTATTAGGAGAAAATCATAGATGCCAGAATCAGAATGTCCTCTTCAGGTAAAGGGGAAGTTTGGGAGTATTCCTACCCGTTCTAGCTGACAACTTTAATAAGCACGAAGACAATGATAACAGTGAGAGACAGCAGAAACAAGAGGAGAGAGAATAAGCCCCAGAATCATGTAATGTGTGCCAAGCACTGTGCTGAAGGGGATGTGCAAAGAAAGACAAACCACATACACTGACTTCTTAAGTCACTTAAATTTTAAAGTGGGAGTTGAAGAGATGTGATCTGCATTGGTAAAGGGAAGTTTTGTATTTAGATAGATATGTATACGTATACGTATACATATACGTATATGTATATGTATATGTATATTGTGTAAATGTATGTGCATGTATACTCACACACGTATGTGTACATGTATATTGTGTGTATATGTAAATGTATGTGTATGGCATTGTGTGTACAGGTGCATGTATGTATTGTGCATATGTGTAAGTGTATGTGTATGGCATGTGCATGTGTAAGTGTATGTGTGTATGTATATGCACGTGCACATGTATGTGTATGTCTATATGTGTGTGTATGTGTGTATGTAAATGTATGTGTATTGCATTGTATGCATATGTGTATGTATGTGTATGTGTAAGTGCATGTGTATGGTATGTGCATGTGTATATGTAAGTGTATTTTTAAGTGTATATATATGTACATAATGTATACGTATATGCACACACATATGTGTATGCATATGTGTGTATGTGTATATGTAAATGCATGTGTATTGCATTGTATGCATATGCGTATGTATGTATGTGTATGTGTGTATGTGTAAGTGCATTGTATGGTATGTGCATGTGTATATATAAGTGTATGTGTATATGCATGTAAATGTATATTATACTCACACACATGTATGTGTATGTGTATGTGTATATGTGTGTATGTCTATATGTAAATGTATGTGTATTGCATTGTATGCATATGTGTATGTATGTATATGTATGTGAGTATATGTGTAAGTACATGTGTATGGTATGTGCATATGTAAGTGTGTGTGTAAGTGTATATGTATATGTACATGTATGTGTATATGTATGTATATATGTAAATGTATGTGTATTGCATCATATGCATATGTGTATGTGTAAGTGCATGTGTATGGTATGTGCACGTGTATATGTAAGTGTATGTGTGTGCATATATTATGTATATGTATATGCATATGAACATGTATGTGTATGAATACATGTGTGTATATGCAAATGTATGTATATTGCATTGTATGCATATGTGTATGTATGTGTGTATGTGTGTTTATGTGTAAGTGCATATGTAGCATGTGCATGTGTATATGTAAGTGTATGTGTATGTGTATGTGTATATGTATATATATGTATATGTATATGTATATGTATACGTATATATGCTCATCATAGCTCCCTCTATTGATGAAATCACAGGTCCATTCCAGCAACAATAATAACATTAATCCTTTTAAAAATATAAAGCACAATTTTAGGGGTGGGGAACCTTCAGCCTCAAGGCCACAGGTTCCCCACCCCTGCACTATGTAAACATGTGCTGCTAGTCACAATAGCCCTAGGACAGTGGAAATCAAACTCAAATAGAAACAAGACCACTAATTCATACATGAGGATCTCTGCCAATGGCATATTGTATTTTGATTTATGTTGGTAAATATTTCCCAATTACTTTGTAATCTGGTTCAGGCCACACTCAGGAGTGTTGCCATTGCTAGGAAGTGTGTTTGACACCTCTCTCCCAGGAGATTCATAGTTAAAGTTTATTATCCCCATTTTACAGATGAGGAAATGAGGATCAAGATGTTAAACAACTTTACCCCAGTCACAAAGTTAATGAGTGTCAGAGAAAGGACTTAAAAACCTGTCCTCTCAATTTCACAACTGGCTTTGTGTTTGTTTAGCTGCCCCCCACACCAGTAGATTAGGCTGAGCCCCTAAATCTTGTTCAATTAATGCCTGGGAAACTTTTAACAGGGACAGGACACTGGCCCCAGAGGGCTGCCGCAGTGTGGTGATGTTCACACTTCTGGTGTCCAGAAAACATTTAAAATTCATCAAGCATCAGGGTTAAAAAGCAGTCATCGATGGGACCTGAGTTGTTGAAAAGCATGGAAGCCTTTAAGCTGATTAAAATAGGGGAAATGGAGAAGAATGTCTGTTTCACTTTTATAATGACTTGTTATTTTTGCAGTTCACAGCTTGGATAGTAAAACGAAGCTGGAGAATTTCACTCTCTGGCTTTCACACACTCACACAATATGTCTTCATGTAGGAGTCTGATGTTTCCAGATGATATTTTTTTAATAGAGTTTTCATGAGCTGAAAAAGAAAAAAAAATGTAAACATCAAAGGTTTTGTGTTGTTCTATGTGTGTCTGTTTTCTCTTAGAAAATTTGAGGAAATTTGCTTTTTAGTGATTTATAGTATCTAAATGAGACTAGAAGGTCATGCATCATGGCTATTCTGGAGCAAGTTCAGTCTGTTTGTGGAGTGAGTCCTCAGGCCCACACATTTGGTTTGCATTGGGCACTCACCCTCTAGCCCTGCAGCAAATATTGTCAGCAAGTATGTTTGTACAACTGGACAGCAAGGTATCCCAAACAGCAGCTCAAATAGTCTCTGCAATATCACCAGCCACTCTCAAAGTTATTCACCCTTTATTGTAACCCCTCTGATTTTAAGGAGGTATCCAGCCCTTCAGCTGATCACTTTATCCATTCCATAGCCCCAAAGCATCAGAAAGAGAACCATATATTCAAGAGGGTGAGGTGTCAATCTGACTTCCCAGAAGGCTTCCATTTACTCATGCAAAACGGATATTTACATATCCAGATCAGGTAATTTGCAGGTACAAACAGGTACTTAGGTTTGCAATTACCCAATCTGCATGCACAAGCAGGTTTCTGCAGCTGTAGTGGAAGACTCAATGATTAATGGACACACCTGTTATACTCTTTTCAAACTCTAAACTGAAAAAAAAATGGTCTCAAAGGTTTATTGCCAACTAAGATACAAATATATTAGTCAAAATCCAAATGGTCCTGTATCTTACCTGTATTTCCTATCCCCTTGTTATCTTTCAGGACTTCTGGTATTGAGGTCTACATTTCATAGGATAGATTCATAGAGTTAGAACACCGAAAGTCATCTAATAATAGTTGGCTTTATAGAGAGATTTAAAGTTTCCAAAGCATTTTATAAATATTACCCATCAGAGTTTGGTCTTCTGACTTTCAGCTTGGAGAGAGATGACACAGACTCCATCTCTTCTTTAGGGAAAAATCCCTGAACGGAGAGGAAGCCCCTGAGAAGAAGCCAACATATAGAGAAGCTCATGTTTCCTTTCACTATGCCTCTGTACAGCTTACAGTATTAGAGATTACAGTGGATTTTCCCTTAGATGAGACATGAGACTCTCACACACATATCCTTGGACTGAGATATCTTTCCCACAGTGGGAGAGTTCATTCACTATGTGTATTGTCTGGTTTATTCCAATTTTTAAAACTTCTCAGGTTTCTCTTTTGTTTTTTAATAAAAGACTATAAAAAAAAATCTAATCAAATTACCCATTTGATCCTCACAAGAGCTCTGGGAGGTAGGTATTATTACTCTCATTTGACAGATGGGGAAACTGAACCAGGAGTTAACTAATTTGCTCAAAGTCGCACACCTAGTAAGTGTCTGAGGCCAGATTCAACTCAGATCTTCCTGACTCCAGACCTAGTGCTCTATCTACTAAGTCTCATAGAAGAATAAATCTCTAGGAAAAAAAAAATAGAGAATCACTGAAAGCCAGAGTCCTCTAACTGCCTTGTTCAACCTGTGTAGCAACAGGAATTCACTTGTCAATGTGCTCGACAAGGAGTCAGTCAGGTAGCCTCTGCTTGAGGCAGGGAATTCACTACCTCTCAAGGCCTGTTTGTCCCACAGCAGCCAAAACTGGCTACTCCACTGATGCTAGTCTTATCCTCCAGAGAAAGACAGAACAAGCAAAGGCCTCACACACGTTACAGTCCTTCAAGCTGTCAATTCAATTCAACATTTGTTGAACTATTTGACAATACTGTATAGGCTTGGGCATACAGAGACAAACCCCAAATAATCCTTGGCCTTCAGGAGCTTATATTCTCCTAAGGAAGACGGTTACCAATTGAAGAAGCATGGGACAGCAGAAAGACCACCAGATCTGGGGTCAGTGAAATCATATTCAAAGTGACTCTGTCCATGTGACCTTCATCAAGTTATTTGGGTTGTCTTCTCTCTGTGAATAGTTTCAGTTCCTTCAAGCAATCACAGTAGAACATAGTATCTGGTCTCTTCCCCTTCCTGCTTACCCATCTCTAAATGGGCTCCAGTTTGCCAATGACCTCACTTTAAGGTACCTCCTTTCTAATTTGCTTAACATGAGAGGTAATGTGGTACAGTTGAAAGAATCCTGGGCTGGGAGTCAGTTGGTCTAGATTCAAATCATGACAAGAAAGGAAGGAAGGAAGGAAGGAAGGAAAGAAAGAAGGAAGGAAGGAAGGAAGGAAGGAAAGAAGGAAGGAAGGAAGGAAGGAAGGAAGGAAGGAAGGAAGGAAGGAAGGAAGGAAGGAAGGAAGGAAAACAGGGGGAGGGAGAGGGTGAGAGAGAGAGAGAGAGAGAGAGGTCATGTATTAAACACTATATTCCAAGCACTTACGTAAGTGCTAGGAACACAAAGAGAAAAACAAGACCTTTCCTATTCTTACTACGCTCACATTTTAACTGGAGGAAACAATACATATGAGGGTTAGCTGAAGAGCATGAGAAAGGTTCAGTGGCATAGGTACATGTATAGGCTAAACCAAGTTCTTAGGGTCCATAGGTCAGATATAGTAGCAGGGAAGCTGAGGAGTCACAGTGGGTCATTTACTTCCTATGTGACTGTAGACCTCTCTGGCCTTCAGGGTTCTACCTCTAAAATGATTAGACTAGATGATCCCTAAGTTTCCTTCTAGTTGCAAACCTACAGTTCTATGATATCCTCATGTTTGGGTAATGCATGTAGTCTTGTCCAGAGGAGCATATCACATCTCAAATGACCTTAAACTCATGGATTGAAGATGCTGTCTGAGTTCCATTCCCTGTGGAGCTACATTCTTGATAAATAATTTTGGATTATTTGGACTAATTGCATTAGTGTGTCCTCTTTAGACCTCCTTTGGAACTCCCAAATGCAATCCAAATATTTCAAGTTAATAAAAACTGATATAGAATATGTTGGAGACCTGAGACCTGGAAGCAGGACAAATGGGGAGAGGTTCAGAATGTGGCAAAAAACCATAATATTGGCAAGGGTTATAATCAGTCTCCAATCTCCATCTTAATGATAGCCAAATAAAAAGCAGTATCCTTCCCTCATAAGAATGATGGGTCCCCATGGACCACTTTGTAAGGTTTTCTTTCCAATATCGCATAGTAACAAGAAAATTTTAATGGTTGCAAAATTCTCTACAAATATTATCTCATTTTATGTTCACAACAACCCTGGGAGGTGGGTGCTATTATCCCCATTTTACAGATGAAAAAAAATTTGAGACGGACATAAGATACGTAATTTGTTCAGGGTCATGCAGAGTCTGAGGACAGATTTGAACTGGCTCTTCTTGAGACACGACATCCAGTGCTCTATCCACTGCCCATCCCCCCATTCCCCTCCCCCAGCAGCTTCAGGTAAGAAAACTCTCAATGAGTTCGAGAATCACAGAATGTCAGAGCAGGAAGAGACCAAAAAGGCTGTCTAACAACACTATTATATATTGGGAGACTTTGGCCCAGAGAGGGAAAAGGACTATCCTAAGATTCCACACTAGAAAATGTTGGGTTCAAGCTTGGAACAAGGTCTTGTAACTCTAAAGGAAGTGCTTCTCTTTTCCCTCACCATACTCTCCCCACCCCACCCCAACATTAAAAGAGGAAGACAACTAAAATGATTAGAAAATAAAAGAATAAAGTGATAACCTTATGAGGACAGAGCAAAACTGTCATGCCTAGAAAGGTGATGACTAAGATAGACATAATTCAAGTCTCTAAAATAATAAAATGTATGGAAAAAGTGAATGTGGACTTGGTCTGTAGATCCTAGCATATTTGAATAAAGAGCCCCTTTGGAAGCCCTTGGCACCTACTATGTGCCAAGCATTGGAGATAGAGAGGCATAGAACAAAGCAATCTTTACTCACAAGGGTCTTACAGTCTGATGGAAGAGTAGATAGATAGGTAGGCAGATAGATATGGAGGTCTATCTATATCTATATCTCAGATAAAATATATATATATAGAATATAAAGATAATAAATGCAAATAAACACAATTTTAAAAGGAGAAAGGGCACTATGAGTTGGAGGGAATCTGGAAAAATCTCTCCCTGGAGATGGTGGTGCTTGAGTTGAGCTTTGATAGAAGAGCAAGGATATACTACAATAGGTAGGAGTTACAAAGTAACTCCGCAAAATGAAGGATACAAGATGAAGACTCCTATATAGACACAAAATAAATGCTACTTCATGCAGAGGTCATTAAATTTATGGAATTCCTTACCGGACAAGAATATAATTGGATTTTTTAAAATGGGTTTGGGGAAAAAAAAATGTCATCCAGTAACCACACCTGGGCTATTGCAATAACTTCCTAATTGGTGTTCCCATCTCTAGTCCCCACCTTTCTAATCCATCCTATTCACTACTGTCAGGCTGATCTTAAAGTCCAGCTCTGGTTATACTAACAGCTGGCATCTACAACGTACTTTAAGGTTGGTAAAGTGATTTACCTAATCCCATTTGATCCTCCAAACAGCCCCATGAGGTAGATACTATGAGGATTATTATCATTGTTTTCCAGAGGAGGAAACAAGTCTCAGACAAGTAAAGCAACTTACACAGCTAGCCAATGAGAGAGGTTGTTTTCAAACCCTGGTCTCTCCTTGCTCTGAGACCAGTGCTAATTCCATTAAGCCACATTGCTTTAGTGTTTCCGCCTTACCTATGGAATAAAGTCCAAAATCTTTAGCTTAGCATTCAAATTCTTCCACAATCTGGTTCCAACCCATTTTTCCAGCCTGATCTCACACTTTCTCCTGTGGTGTGCCTTATGAGGCTCCCAAACTAGATTCCTCCCTGTCACTGACTATGTGCTGCCTTCTCCCGCCTGTCTTGTCTATGACATTCCCTTCTCCTGAAATGACTCTCCATTCCATTCTACAATTGTTAAAACCCTGTGATTAAAGGCCCAATTCAAGTGCTACATCTTCTACTACATCTTCTCTAGTCAGCTCAGCTAGATGCAAGATGTTTCTTTTAGGAAGCCCTGAAACACTTGGTTGGAGTCTTTCTCTTTACACTTTATACATTCTGCTTGGTATTATAGTGATTCATATGTGTTTTATTTTTTCACATTCAATTGGAAATTGAATGTGAAAAATGTTTTTAAATGTTTTTAAAAATAAGAACCAAAAAAAAAAAAACTAAAAAAAAAAAATAAGGAGAACACCCACAGTCTTCAGTCCATTGGCTTACACATTTGATAAATATTCCTTGAATGAATTATAAACAGTTAAAGGTCAATTATATACCAAATTCTCTGATTAGTCATTTAAGGTGAATGTCAAAAAAGACAACAATGCCCATTCATGGTATAACTTTTGGGGCTTCAATTAACAACTGAATCCTAAACTGGATGGACCATGTGGAAATGCAGTAGGGTGTCAATTCCCATATTTCTACAAAAGTTATCCAACTTCCACAACCTCCATCTCTTCAAAATTCTTTCTCTAACTCCATGCCATAAGCAGTCAGCATGACCTCTCAGGTAGATGTCAAGTCCCAGTCTTTGCCTGGGTTCTTGTATTTAGGCTGTTCTCAGTTTAACAATCTTCCCTTATGTGTGGGTGTGAAGAGAGGAGGGGTTGGAGTTGGTGTTGTAGAATGTTCTAGACTATCGGCCTAAGGATACTTGGGCGGGAATAATAAATAAAAGAGTGAATAGTGTCAACAAATAGCTTCCTAACCTACTCTGGTTAATTCCTCAATATGAAAAGATTCTTTATCCCTTGGGATACCTGAGAGGTGACTTCAAGTAGTTCCCTAATAGCCCAGAACTAAGAACTTGAGTTTCCCTAATATCCGCCCTGGGAGTGACCTAAGCCCAGAGGAGAGTTGGCTCCTAACATTATAACCAACCATTTTTGTTCCTTACACTGAAAACTAAGTAGCTATTAAAGTTGACTTTAAGTTCTAACCACCAGTAGCTGTAACTTATGACTCAATCCAGGTTATAATTGAAGGGGAGAGAGCCAAAGGGAGACTGGGTGGAGCAAGGCAGCCAAACAGCTGAGCTGGAGTGGAAAATATCCCAAAGGGTGCCCTGGCTCCTCACAGTCCTCCAGACAATCTACGGAGGTCATTTTCTGCCTGTTCCCACCTGAGCACGCAGGGATGCTGTATGTGTGGGATTTCCCCTTGTGCAGGACCCTGTTGCAAGAGAAGACCCTGAGAGATCAGAGCTGGAGACAAAAAAAAAAAAAAATTAGAAAATGTTATCTCAGTACAATATGGTGACTACTCAGAAGCCGTCTTCTAGCCTCATTCTCAAGTCATCACTAATACTCCAGATCAAGAGTGGATAGAGTGACTGAGAAGTAGAGACAAACCTCAGATGTAGGGAGTGAACAGAGCTCTGCGCCTGAGTCAGAAACATCTGAGTTTAAATCTTACTTCAGATGCTTACTAGCTGTGTGACCCTGGAAAAATCATCTAAGCTCTTCTAGCCTCAGTTTCCTTATTTGTAAAAGGGGAATATTTGTAGCATCTACTTCATAGGATGGTTTTGAGAATAAATGAAATAATATATGTAAAGCGCTTTAAAAATCTTAAATACAACTATTTCTATCTGGAACTAAAAGAGAGAAAGGACCATGACATGGGCACCCAGATACATAAAGACTGAGGGTAACCTAGGTAGAGAACAATAAAGCTGGAGGGGGTACAAGGTGAAGCTGAATATTGAGCCAAGTCCTTGAGAAAGAGGGCTTCTGTATAGCTTCTCTGCTCTGGTCTAGAACTGAGGTCCTTGTGTAAGCAAGGAGAGCCCATGTTCTGGGACAATGAAGGACTCCTGATCAGAGGAAAGGGATGTAGACCCAAGGGCTGGGTAGCCTCAGACACAACCTCCACTACTATTCTTTGTTCATTGTTGAAGAGATTGAAAGCTCCAGGTGGACAAGAGCAATGTTTTATTTTAGAAATAGCAATTGTGTTCCACGTCTCCTTGGATGCTATCCAAGGTAGAACTTTGTACCTGAATTTTATGCTGAAGGCATTCAGGCTCTAGTAGAATTCTAGTCATACCTCAAGTTGGAGGAGGCTAATAATAGCAGTAGTAGTAGTAGTAGTAGTAGTAGTAGTAGTAGTAGTAAGAGGAGGAAGAGGAGGAGGAGGAGAAGAAGAAGAAGGAGGAGGAGTACTGCCACATCTCAAGGTCCATTCCTTATGACAACTACTGAAACATCTTGTTTTATATGCTTCAAGATTATTCTTTTTGTATATACCATGATTTAGTGTAGTCATTAGCTTATTGGTTATTTAATCCAATCCCCCACTTCCAAGCAGATGAAAGCTTAGTTCAAATATCCATATTTCATAAACTCAGAGTTTTAAATCTCAAAGGGACCTCAGAGATCGACTATTCCAATTCCACCCCTCACCCCATTTTATAGATGAGAAAACTGAGGCACAGGAAGATTGAGGGACTTCCTCTGAGTCATATAGGCAGTAAGTGGCAGAATGATGATTTAGACTCAGACCTACTGAGTTCTTGTTCCTCAAATCTAGCATTCCTCCTGTTGCACAATGGCTTGTCTCTGGTTTAAGTCAGAGATTTGCTCAAATAGTTTCCATTTCCTACCTTCCCTCAAGTGAAATCAAGTACGTAGAGACAACTCTGAAGTTCCTACTGGAAGGAACCTGCCCAAGATCATGTCATCCCACCCTCATTTTAGAGATGAGGAAGTTGAAGCTCGGATGGGGTAAATAATTTGACCCAGCTCACATAGAAAGTAGGAAGCAGAGCCAAAATTAGAATCCAGGTCCTTTGCCTCTAAATCCAGGACTCTTTTTTATTCTGCCATACCCACTACTCAAAATATCATCTTTTTAAAGAAACTGTATTCCTTACATATAGCCCTCACCACACAATAGAATATAAGCTCCTTAAGGACAGGAACTCTCTCATTTTGTCTTTTTTTTTTTTTTAATCATTGACATACAGTTTTTAGAACATAGGAAGTACTTAATCAATCCACAAAGAAATGAATGATTTGACCTATCTGTTGTTTGTGAGCCTGTCTTTTTTTTTTAAGTGAAAAATGTAAAGGAAAGATTTGTCATAAGGAAAACACCACTCTGCTACTGACAACATTTCATCGGATCATAGATTGAGGGTTGGAGGGGGCCATCAAACAGAAGGCCATCTGTTCACAGTAATCCTGGGGCCCAGCTAATTGTCCTTTGTGTACACGTCTGGGTGCGCTTCTGTCCACTGCTCCCTGACCCAGAATCACACCGTTAAATAAACTCAGGGATTACCAATAGCCTAGAGTTACAAACAAGCTTGTCAACCCCATTAAAATCTGCTGGATGGTCTCTGAGCTGTTTGTCACTTCCTGATGAGACCAAATGAGTCCAAAGAGGCACAGCGTGTTAAAGTGAGAAAAGCCTGAGACTGAGGGTCTGACACTGAGAAAGGTTAAACAACTTGCCCAAAGTATCCCCTATTAATGATTGACAGAGTCAGGATTGGAACCCAGATCTTCAATTTTTCTACTAAGTGAAGAAGGCTGAACTGGATGATCTTGAAATCCAAAATCTTGAAATCAAAATCCAAAACGTTATGATTTCTACTAAACTTGTTGTCTCACCATGGTGGAAGGAGGTTAGCTCAGTTTTCCCTTAGAGATGGAACTTACAGAAAACCAAATGACAGCAGTTTCCTTTTTAGCAGTTTCTGAGCTTCAAGACTAAACCAGCCGACAGCCTATGTCACCCATAAGATATTCTAACCTCAAATGCTGACCCCAAGCATCATGGCTGGACAAATTTGAAATCCCCCAAACCTGGATTAAGCCTGTAAGCTTCAATTGACTTCAGTTCAAGCCCACTCCCTGGTTTGATCATGTATGACATTACATCATTGCTTTGCAATGAAACGTATAATCAAAAACCCAGACACTGCTTTCCTCTGGGGTTTTGAAGGAGCAATTCCTTTTTAGGGGCAAAAATCTGGCTATGACCTTGTTCCTTAAACGTTCAGACAGGAACCAACCCAAAGTTTTCTTTTTAGAGAGAGGCTACTAAGCAAGCAAGTACCCAGCCTATTCAACCCTTTGGACTCTATATAGACCAAGGCCAACAGCTTTAAGGACATACAAGATGATATAGTGATTGCCCATATCTGCTTAATGAAAACATTTAGGCTTCAATGATGCTTATGACAGCTGTCTTTGGATATAAGTCTATGTGTCTTACCCATAGGATAAAATGAAAGAGACCTAGTTCTGAGTCTGGGACTTTGGATTTGGTAATTCTACGACATAAGGGTCAAATTCCTCCCTTTTACCATTGGTGCCAGGGCTTCAATTTCTTCTCAGTCTGCCTGGCTCCTTCTTCCCTTCATGCAGAAGTCCTCCTATTCCAGGCCACATTGCTTCTGTGCCAATTGTCTCTGGCTTGAGGTCACCCAGAACTCAAGGGCTTCTGTACATATTTGGGGGGGAGGGGGATGAGAAGTTGGATTACAGCAGCCAGGCAGTCTACTCCTTATCTAATACTGGTCTAGAATGATTCCACTCACAACTGATCCCAGAGGAAAGGAAATGTGTGGGCCCAAGTTAATTAGGAGTGGGGGCTGGCCTCAAAGGTACATGACATTCAGGTCTAGACTTCAGACAAGGTCAGACTCTTGCATTCAGCTTGCTTTCTCACTTAGGGGACTTATATGTCATGCAGGAAGTCTCTAAAGAAATGATTATAAAAGAGATATAAAATAAAATGGAGAAGCAGCATAGTTTCATGGATAAAGACCTGGCCTCTGAGTCAGGAAATCATGGGTTTAAGTCCCTTCTCCAAAATACAGTGGTTATAAGACTGGGAAAATTAATCACCTGCCCAGTATAGAGTGTAGGAGTCTCTCAAAGACTGTATATTTTGAAGCCATTTTCCATCTACATTAATTCTAGTTCCCTACATCAATGAAATCAAAACTTGAGACAAAAAAAAATGTCTAGAATAAAATTTGTGACTTGATGCAATGACCAGAGTAATGGTCTTAGATGTCAGATTTGGGTGCCAAGCTTGTCTCTAAAACGTCCTAAGGCTGTGAAAACCCTTGTCTCTCTCTCTCTCTCTCACACACACACATATAAACATGACTTTAAACTCCAGGAAGGTAGGGGGCATGTCTTATTTAAACTGTGCATTTCCCCCAACTACCAATTTAGAGTCCTATACATAGTTGGCATATAATATTAAATTTAGCAAGTACATATTAAGTTCCACTCTTTTCTAGGTACTGTGCTAGGTGCTGAGAGTACAAAGATAATGAAAACAGTCCCTGCCCTCCAGGAGTTCACATTCAGTAAGGAGTAATATTTGTTGAATGGAGCTCTTGAATTTCTGCCTTTATTAAAAAAAAAAAGAATGTAATAAAAACTATGCAAAAGTTATCATCTTGATCAGTCCTTCACTATTTTCCCAGAAAAGCTTTAATCTAAGTAGGATGTCTTAAAATATGCAAATCATTCCACTTACAAACAGTTAATAATTTATAATGATCTTTATTTGCTAATAATTTGAATATTATGAACTGCAGCACAGTGCTAAGCATACAGAAGCAGGACTCCGTGAATCCTTCAAACGGTCACACTGGGGCTTGACAGAAAAGAAGAAAAAAACCCATCTCTTTAGGCAGAGCTAAAATGGTGTTGTCTCATTTCAAGTTTTTGTGGCTTCTACAGAAAGTAAGACAGGCTTCCACTTTCAATGAGAAGGCAAAAATGAAGCCCAAGAAGCCTCCAGGGGAGCCCTGCTCCCCTCCACTCACATTGGGAGAACAGGATTCTGTTGTATATCACATCATTCAGCTCTAAAAGTCCCCACCCACCGCCATTCTGTGAAAGTGAGCTCCCTTCATGGAAGGGCTCCTTTGTCCCAAGCTCCTGGGATGTAGAATCCAAAGTACTTTAGAAATCATATCATCATAGATCACAGATCTAGAGTTAAAAGGGACCATAAGACCATTTTTGATCTAACCATTTGTTATGGGAATCTGAAGATCTTCCCTGCCCCTAGGCCCTTTGCTAAAGTGGCTATGTGACTGAGAACCTTACCAGATTTGAAAGTATATTCTGTTCCCTAATAGGCTGAATGTGACCACATGGAGCCTGTGGTGCCAGGCTTGTTTTCGGGAATGCCCGTGCCTTGTAGCTTTGTGATTGGGCAGTGGGTCTAGAGGGCTGTGACATTCTCTGAGCCAGGAGAAGGCTATATATACGCCCTGATGTGAGGTTTTGGTTTGGGGCTCACTTTGAGAAGAGTTGTGTGATTTGGCCAGACGAGATTCTGGGAAGCTGTTGAGCCCCCTGACATTGAAAAACCCAGATGTTGGTGCTTCCCTCTCTGGTAACTAAATAGGTAACTGATGTAATGGTCAGACGTTCGAAGCTATCTGCTGATCTGTTTTTCTGTTTGTTTGTAACTTGTGTTTGTAACTTGTGTTTGCATTCTCTGAAGTTCAGGGGGCTGACTTTTTCCCCTGAACTAGGTAAATGATATTTGTTTGACTGATTAAAGTGAGACTGTTCACCCATTTTGAGTAGCTTTCCTTTAGAAAAGCAGATCTAAGAACCTGTGCTAGCAGCCATCGTGGGTAAGCTAGGGTGCTTGCTGATACACCATTGCATTTTACAAATAAAGAAACTGAGACCCAGAGAGGTCAAAAGTCTCTCTCACGATCATACAGGCAGTAAGTGATAGAGGTGGAATTGATTTCCATGTTCACCATCATTAAATCCATTTTCCCCCATTATTCCAAACCATTATTAGGAATTGGCAAGGCAGATACTGTAGTTACATAGGTGGTGGTAACTAAAAAGACAGAAGGGCTTCCCAATCAACCAACTAACTCCTCAATCGACCTAATCGTAGTGGTTGAAATTTCATATTTAGAGATTCGTTCTTTAGCATCTTAAGGGTTTTTTCAATTTTCTGGAGTCATTTTCATGTAACTCCTGTGGGCTATCCCAGGTTATATATATTTTATAGGTCAGAATCCCTCCTACCTCTAATTTTTGAACTCCCTTAAGAGGTTTATTTTCACTTGTCAGAGGACAAACATAGTTCAAAGGAAGTTAATGAAATAGCATAGTAATGTAGGTGGCACAATGGATGGAGCATATTGAACTCAGAGTTAAGAAGACCTGAGTTCAAATCCTGCCTCAGATATTTACCAGCTATCTGACCCTAGGGAATTAATTTAATCTCTCTGAGAATTAATTCCCTCACCTGTAAAATAAGGCTGTTGGACTCAATGACCTCAAAAGTTCTTTTGAGCTCTAAATGTCTGATCCTGAGATCCCATACAATAACAGTACCTTACTTCCTATAAATACAATTATCCCAATGGGAAGAACAGACATGTGTAAGGATCATTTGTGAGTCACATATAAGGAACACAAGGTCAGAGAACTGGTGTAAAGGGGAGTACCAATAGGAAATTCTCATATCCAGGGAACATGGGTAATGGCCAATTCAAGTGTCTCATGATGCAGAATTGTGGACAGCTTCTAGTGATGACATTGTACTGCTCTTTTCTTTCATTGGGAGTCACATGCATGTTGTCTCTTCCTTTAGGATGTAAGTTGAAAGTAAGGACTGATCTTGCCTTTCTTTGTATCTTTAGCATTTTGCATAATTCTTGGCAGATACTAGACACTTAATGAAAGCTTATTGACTAACTTTTGCTACCCACTGTTCTTCAGCTACCCATCTATCTCTTGAGTCACCTAATGCTCTGACCACTATTTTTGCAAATTATAAGGCTTGGCTGACAGAAAAAAAAATGCTGAAAAAGGTAAAGACCTTTGCCTTGCTTTCACCAACAACAAATCATGTCCTGATTTCTTTCTGTTTTCTCTCCTGGACTCCCTCTATATCACCCTCTGCATTCAAATGCTCCAAGAAAGAGTAACATTTTAGTTAATTATTATTTTATACTGTAGGATTAGTTAATAGCCAAGTGAATACAAGAAAGGTGCCTAGGAAGGAGGGAGCAGGAATGCCATGGTACCAGGGGTGGGGAAATGGCCAAACACAGACTTTGATCCTAAGCTATAGGATGACGATGAAGTTGGTTATGTACAGAAGGAGGGTTCCAAAAATCTGGAAAGAGGGAGGAGCGATCTCTGGAACATAAAATTTAAGTCTAGGAGAGACCATCTATGTAGTTTCTCCCTTCTCCTCATTTTACAAATGAGGAAACAAAGTCCCAGAGAGGTGACACCATTGGCCAAGGGTCATATGGTTTATAAATGTCAGAGTCAGAATTAGAATCAGATTTCGAGTCCTGAATTCTTTCAAATACACCAGGGATGCCTTCCTTTTCTTCACCTCCATATTTTGCCATTCTGAGCTTAATTAAGCTAATGGTGGACTGATTATGGCCTCTTCCAATGGGGGCAGCCAAAGGCCTTGTCGGCAGGGGCTCTATATTTAATCTGGGATTTCATTGCATACATCGTAAGCTGTGCCTGCTTTGGGTCGTCTAGAATCCAACATAGCCATGGAGATACTTACTGCATATAGTGTGGTTTTGGTTCCCATGTGCACTAGAGCATGACTCAGTCTCCTAGCCCTTCCTCCCTGTCTAGCCCCTCTCCTCAGCAAGGTTGTGGCCTTTTGTATGGCTTGTAGCCAGTCTGATCCCCTGCCCTCCCAAACATGCACACAGCCACCTCAGAGAAAGAAGGGAGGAATTCATCTCTGCGTGTGCCTGAGGTTGCACAGACGTTAAATGAGGACGCCTAGAGCGATCTGGACCATAGAGCATAATTACTATATACAGAGAAGGTCAAATAACAGCCTCCCATATCCAGAATAATCAGTTAAATGAGGAGCTCTATAGAAGCATTGTCAGTCTGTGATTAGCAATGTGGAACTGGAGGTTAACTCTGAAGGTAAAGTAACATCAAAGGGAAACAGTATATGACTTCAGCATTCCTCTATGGAATATTTTAGCTATATTTTAATCTTCATCTTAAAAAGAAGAAGGAGGAGAGAAGAAATTCCACCTTAGGGAATAACAGAACCAGGTAGCATAGTGTAAGGGAAACAGTATTGGATTTACAATCAGAGAACCTGGGATTGAGCCTATGTGCTACTGTTAACTACTTGTAGAATCTTGGGAAGTTGTCTGTCTCTAGGCCTCAGTTCTGTCTCTAGGCCTGTCTCTCTGTTCTGTCTCTCTAGGCCTCAGTTTCCACACCTGTTCAATAAGGAGACTGTACTAGATGACCTCTAAGGACCCTTAAAGTCCTAGATTTTATGGTCCTACCTATATATATATTTTCTTTGCTTGTGTAGACCAAGCCAGGTATACAGGGAGTTAACTTCTTGGTAATAGTGATTGTCAGGGGCAACCTAATAAGGTATTCCTGGTTGCAAACAGTCATCATTTATTCTGACTAATGGGACTTGAGCTGAATTTGTAAAAGAAAATGACAAGAGGAAGAAAGATGGGATCACCCCCACACATAGTAGGCACTGAACAAATATTGTTTTGAAATAAATGTTGATGTGAGGTTTGTGAAACTCTTTAAGGGAAAGTTCCATTAGATTTTGCCCTTTTGTCCTACTGAAATAGGATGTGTGTAATTGGCAATTAATCAATATTTGTTATATGGAATTGGACTGAATCACTCCATTTTGAGAGCTCCAGGGAGGCATAGAATGGAGAAATGCCCCAGAGTCAAGGCTAGCTCTTCCCAAAGGCATTGGTGTCCCAAGGCGGCAGATACTTGTGAGACTGCTCAATGCTAACTGACAGAGAAATGAAGGAAGGAAGATGACAGAATGGCCAGGGCCAGACAGGGTGGATTCTGGATAAGTGTTGATTGGTGTTGTTTGGTTTTATTGATACATTTTGTTTTTGAATTTCATTTATTTCTAAATATATACCTGAATCCTGCCCTTCTCCAGCAGGACAAAAAAAGATTTATAGGGACATCCAGGGGAAACTGAGCAAAACCAACCAATATGCTGACCATATTAGGCTATATATATGAAATAGTTCCTATTCCCTACCTTTCCAGTGAAAGGAAGGAAGTACAGTTTCTCATTTCTCCTCTGAGGAGAGGTGTGGGCTTTCATTTTATAGCTCTGTTGGATGGTTATTTTGAAGATTCAATTAGATTCTATATACCAAGCCTTTACCAAACACTTTGTAAGGTATCGGGGATACAAAGGCAAAAATACAGCAGTCTCTACTCTCAGGAAGGTTTACATTCTATTAAGGATTAAAAAAATAAAAAATATTTCTTCAATATTAGGTTTTACTGATTAGGAATGTCTATACCTACCTCTAAACATTACCAAACACCTTCCAAAAAATGGATCTGGCCCAGAGAATACTTCCCGTCTCAATATTTCCCATCCTTTTTTCTTCCTGAAGACTGGCTTAATTTTTTTTTCTTTTTCCTTTCTTTCTTTCTTTCTTTCTTTCTTTCTTTCTTTCTCTCTCTCTCTCTCTCTCTCTCTCTCTCTCTCTCTCTCCCTCCCTCCCTTCCTTCCTTCCCTCCTTCCTTCCTTTCTTCTTTCCTTCCTTGCTTCCTTTCTTATTTTTGATGGGGGAAAGGGAGAGAAGATTAGTTAAGGAGTTACTTTGAAATATCCTGAGAAAATATGTTGGTCTTTTTTAAAGGCCTGTGAAAGTTAAATGGCTTCGGAGCAAGACCAAACATTCTTTATGGGCTAGGATAGGTGACTGGACTCTCTCCCCATTCACCTTTTAAAGCCAAACTGAAATGCCATCTTCTTCTTCTATGAAGCCTTTTTTGAACCCATTAAGATTCACAATTGGTCAATAATTTTGTATCACTGTGTTTGTAACTCTCTAATGTGCCTCTCCTGTTATACTGCATATTATAATGAGTTCAGCTCAAGAGCCACCTTCTGTGGGAAACTTTTCTTGTTCTCCCTGATTTTTAGTGATTCCCACAAATAACTCTGTATTTAATTAGTACATATTTTGTTTTTATATAAGTAGTGGTATGGTGACAAATGTTTAAAAACCAGCTTTTTTTTGGGGGGGGGGGTGATGTATGTAGGACCCACTTTTAAAGATTAACCTACAACATTAACATTTTCTCCATCATTTTCTTAAGTCTAAACAATCAAAAATAAAACCATAAACCAGTGGTTCTCAACCTTCCTAATGCCATGACCCTTTAATACAGTTCCTCATGTTGTGGTGGCCCCCAACAATAAAATTATTTTCATTGCTACTTCACAACTGTAATTTTGCTACTGTTATGAATCGTAATGTAAATATCTGATAAGCAGGATGTATTTTCATTGTTACAAATTGAACATAACCCACAGGTTGAGAATCGCTGCAAACCAAGTAATTTTTGCTGATTTCCAAGGTGTGAATGCTCACACTGAAAATTTAATCACCACTGAGATGAAGGGTATACAGTGAAAAGTCCAAGTTGAAGAAGAATTCCCCAGGGATGGTGAGGTCTTACATATAGATGATCCTGTTTGTGGACGGTATTACTTTGAACTCCATGACACTGCAGAACCACCTGGAAGCTATTTGTAATCATTCAAAGTATTTCAATCCATTCAACCATGCAAGAAAGACCAAGTGGATGAAGAGCATCTATTATTACTCAAATTTCAATTTGTATCCAAATGGATACTCTATAGAGCTTCCTCAACAGTGTGCATATCTGAGACAGGCAATACAGACTGCAATAATGCAGATAGAAATAAGCCCTAAAAATGCTGATTAAGCACTTCGATTAAGAGTAGATCCAAAGCAAAGAGCCCATCAATCAATCTACAAACCTTTATTAAGCCCTTGTTATGTGTCATATACTGAGCTATAGGGAAAACAGTCAACTCCTTCTGTCCTTAAATGAAACTCTCTCCTCTTATTCCTCTGTATCTTGGCTCAAATTATTCCCTATATCCTCCCAACCCATTTTCACACATTGAATTCCTATCCATTCTTTGAAATCCAACTCAAATGACACTCATACCCTTAGTTGGTAATGACTTTCTCCCTGAAACCACATATGGGACTTTGTTTTGTAACTTTCTAATGTGCAAAATCACAATGTGAGGTCTGAGGGGGAAGGAGATAGGACTAGATTGCCTCTTCAAAAAAATAAATTGTAGGTGACTTTTTGTTGACTTCTCACTTGCCCACTAGACTGTTAGCTACAGAGGATCGGGGTGATGTGTTTTCCAAACTTTGTAGCTCTCTTAGTTTTGAGGGTCTTCCTCTCCCAGGGTGATTCTTTTATGAGGGCAAACTAGGCCATCTTTCCCCTCAAATCCTATCCAGTCTTTATTCACTGAATGGATATTGTCTCAGACAAACTGAGACCTGGAAAAGGCCTTAGCTTAAAAAGGCCAAAATCTTCCTCTGTATCTGGGGCCATTGCCAGTTGTCCTGATCTATATCTTACTGCCGTACTCAGATGACTCTGGAGGATAGTGAGGCTGATGACTAGTTCTGCCTCACTTGAATCCAATTCACTTGCAAGTCAAGACATCATCCTCATCGTTCCTCTTCAAGCACCAAGGATGAACAACAACAACAACTTCTCTTAGCACACAGAATAGTTCCCTTTACATCATGAACCTTGCTAAATGTTCACTGATTCTATGGAACACTCAAGAAAATTCAAATCTATCACCTGGAGCTATGAAGGTCTAATAAGAACATTTTGTGGAACATCTCAGAGTAAGGGTCAGAAGAATCTCAGGGAAATTGGAGCTGCTATTTGGACAGTTGTTCTCCATGAAACATTGTACTTGACTTAGCTGAAGTACAATAGAGAGTGAATGAATTAACAGCAACCAAACCAAAACATTTTGTTAAGTCTTTATTATAAACCAATACCATGCTAAGCACTCTGGTGCAAAAGCTAGGAATTGTGAGAGCTACATGTTTTGTATGACTTCATATGCATAATGAGTATCACATTTCTTGTCTTCTCAATGGAAGAGGGGGAGAATATAGAGTTGAAAATAAAAATTAAAAATAATTTTTAAATCAGCATATTTCGTTGCAAATCTCTCATTCTTTGAGGAGAGGGGTAGTTTTGAAAATCTTGGCAAATGCAATGCAAATGTCTACAACAAGTTATTAATTCCTTACAAGCAGGGCTGGTGAGACAGTAGGAAGAGTGTGGAATTAGAGAATGTGGGTTCGAGGCCCAGCCCTGCCATTTGTTAGTCATGTGTCCTTTGTCCTTCCTCACCCTCCATTTTCTCATTTTTAAAAGGAAGGGATTTATCTTTATATGTAATTGGAAAAAATAAAATACTATTTACAAAAAAAAAATTATAAAGAAAGGGATTATACTAGATGACAATTAAGGTGTCTTCCAGCCCTGAATCTATAGTACTATAATCACCTCTTTAGGGTTGTGTGTATCTTCTTTACTGATTTCCTGTGTGGGGGTATTGCTACCTTCTACAGGGCTTATCAGAGTAGGTGCTGCAGGGGATGGAGGAGACCAGCACTAAAAATGGTGGCTATGGCTGTTCACAGCCCCGTTTGAGAGGCCATCACATAGAACCGTGGCTTCCCTTACAGCACACTTTGAATCTACCCACATGGTGATGGATTAAAAAGCTACAGAAGCAGTGGTCACACAGGGTGAGAGCCTTCTCTGAAAACTGGAACAGGAACCTGACCAGAAAACCCAAAGGAAGAGAAGAAATAAAAATAAGTAATCAAAGCAATCACATCCTTTTTTTTCACTTGAACAAGAAGCCATAAGCATAGTAAGAGCAGATCATTTTGCTTTTCCTGTGGAAAATTTATGAAACCCAGATTGAGAAAGTGTCCTGATCCTTTTGAGGTTGGCATTTCAAGTTGGACGGCCTTCTTGCAGCGGCACATAACTGCACAATTCAATAACTCTAACCATGGTGGAAAAATGCCATGTGCCAACAGCGATTTTCCACAATTTTGTTCAGAAAATCTGAAAGAAATGCAGAAAATTGATTTGCAGTCCTGGCAGCAAGCTGGAGAAACAGTAGCGTAAGGCTGCAGGCCAGTAATTTCTGTTTCAAATATCACTGAGTGCTTTGCCTGTAATTTCAGGGGAGAATGATAATAATTAAAAGCACAAACTTACAAGTCATTTCTTAGGGAGGGAAACTGCTGAATGTACTTAAAGTAGAAGGGGATTTCTTTAAATCATCTAACTTTTTCCAGAGTGGTTTCAAAGATGAAATTATTATTATTAATTATTATTATTATTTTAACATTCACATAACGATTTCTCCCCTGAAATGCTCTGAAACTTCTTAGAGTGGAATAAATTTACCCGTGGAACTTTCCAGAAGCACTTTTTAAAAAATTAGTATAATAGAACACTCCAGAAAATTCTGAGAATTCCATAGAGATTCCAGGACAGGCTGTTCCAAAGTGGGAATTGTGTTTCCAGGGTTGAAATGGAGCACTGTGTGTATGTATGTGTTCAACATGACAGCTGTTTAATGGGCACAGAACAATTTGGAACAGGGAATGAGAGTGTCAAATCTCGTTAAGCCCACAGGGTCCATTCTGGATGAAGTTTGGCTCCTATGGTCAAGTGAGCACTCTTACACTTGGCAAAACTCTGTGACGTTAGAAATGTCATCATGGGACCAAGACATGGATTTTGCAAACTGTCTGAGAGGGTTCTATCTCCTTGAATATCCCAGGATCCCTCATCCCAGCATGTGGCTTGAGTTCACTCTTGACTAACAAGGAAGAGAACCATCTGCTAAATTACCAACTTCTGATGACTAAGTGGAATGCTTCTGCCAACCCCACTAACTGTAACATCTGGATTTTTTGTGAAAGCTGTGTCTTCTTTCCAAGCACTGACCCGGCCTGACCTTCTGTAGCCTGGGAGAGTGGATGATATAACAGCCTAGAAAGGCACAGCTGAATGTTTATTGAAATGCTGTGATTAAAAGATAAAGTAGAAGGCACTAAGTCAATTCCATAATTATGGTACTATTCCATTAGCACTTTAGTAAATATAGTAATTTTGTGTATATGTGTGTGTGTTTTCCCCTTTCACTGCAGTTAACACCAATTACATGCAGACAAATCATCCTCACTTTGGCTTATCCAAGACCAATCTTATTTCCCAGGTCTCACTGATAACTAGTACCTGCAACAGGAACTTGATTCTTAATTCTTATGGAAGGGATAAGCCAAAAAGATGCTCAGATATAAGAAAGTTCTTCTTGCTCCACACTCCATGTTGAACTAAGGCAAAGCATCAGCTTAGGTAGAAGTTTAACAGAATACCTGAGGGAGAAATGGAACCATTATTCAAAGTCAATTATTTTGTTTTAACTTATGGGAAGAATTATGAATGCCTACATCAGCAGACTTATCAACTGCAAACATCAGTATGATCCAGAGCACTGATATAAAAACTCTTTGAAAACCATTTAAAATATGAAGATGATCACATTTATATAATATACCACAATTTGTATAGAACTTTCACATATATGATCTCATTCCAACTTTCTATTTTCAATAGTTATGTATTAGAGGTAGGTGGGTAGTAAAAGGGTTCTCATTTCCATTTTATAGATCAGGAAATAGTTTCAGAAAGATTGAATGTGATACCCAAGATTATATAAGTACTAAACCAGGATTCAAATCCAGTTCTCCTGACTCTCAGTTCACTGATCTTGTCATCATCCCCATCTTGGTTTTTTTTTTTCAAATATATGCGATGTTATTATTCCAAAGACAGATTCTTCAGATGTAAGAAGCAATTTACAAAATTCATATTAATACAGACGTTTTTCAGGAATGTATAGCTAGTGTAAAGGAGGGATGTATCCATAGTATCATAGATACTATGGGTTTTAGAGATGGAAGGGACCTTTGATATATTCTAATCCAACTTGCTTTTCAATAAGAAGAATGTTTACTTTGACAGATGGCCATTTATTAGGAAAACTTGTAGTCATGGGGAACTCACTATAAGGCAGTCAGCTGGCATAGTGAATAGAATGCTGGACCTGCAGTAAGGAAGATTTGAGTTCAAATCCTGCCTCAGACACTTAGCTGTGTAACTCTGAGTAAGTCACTTAGCCTCAGTTTCCTTATATCTTATAAAATGGAGATAATGATAGCACCTACTTCCAGAGTTATTGCGAGGATCAGATGAGATAATATTTATAAAAGTGCTTTGCAAACCTTAAAGCAGTATATAAATGCTAGATTTTATTATTTCCAATTTTAGTTTTGAACAGATAAAATTATCAGAAAATTCTTCCTTTTATGCAGCCAAAATTTGTCTCACAATCCTCATTCTGTCCTCCAAGGACAAGCAAAATGTGAGAGGATAGTCCTTCAGATATTTGAAGAAAATCATCATATTCCGTCATTCACACTCCCTCTGCATTCTCTTCTCTTGGTTATGTGCCCTAATTTTGTTGAACTGATTCTCACACCGAATCATATTCAATCCCCTTACCTTCCTGATCACCCTTCTTTGGAACTCCCTGTCAGTGACAACCCTGAAAACATGGTGGCTAAGCTGGATGTGACATTCCAGGTAAGAAGGGATTGGGACAAGGTTCGGGGGTGTCCTGACAACTTCCTCATTCTAGACACTGAACTTCTATTAATCTTACCTAAAATCCCATTAACTTGACTCAGAGGAAGCTTACACAATTTCTCACATGAAATTCTGTCTGGTCAAATTTCCAAATGGTGCTATGAAATGATGACCAGGGAGATTGACTCACAGCAATAATCAAGTTTTATTAAGCACCCGCTGTGTACAAAAATCTGTGCTCAGGAGAAAAGAGAAGGTTTAGAAAAGGTACAGACCTGTCCTCATGAAGCAAACTTTTTAGGAGGGGGCTAAAACACCAGCATGGAGAATGATACTATACGATGCCATATGAAGAGTGAGTGCCTTGGGAAAAGGAAAACCAAATGCAAAGTGTGTTCTCTGCCACACCACGGGTTAAATAGCACCCTAGTTATCTCAGAGAGTTTTCTGCAGCTTCCATCTGGCCTGCTTAGAACAGGATGATAATGAAGCAGAAGTTCCATGCCTGATATTTACCCTGCTCATTTAGCTTCAGAGAAAAACCTTTTCCATGGACACAAATTATGTTCGTAATGTTATCCCTGACTGCATATCACTGTTTCCATAGGGAAGAGAGAGTGTGAATGGCTCAGAACAATTCATCCCTTCTTCTGGGGGGAAAAAAAACAGCTCAAACTGTACATATTTAAACTTTTGCTCAATCCAATTTAATTGCTATATGTAAGTGCCTACTATATTCTAGACACTTAGTATACAAGATGAAAAATGAAATAATCCTGACCCTCAAGGAGCTTATATTCAATACCATTTACAAGTATAAATAAATATAAAATATATAAATTATAGTCAAATAATTCATAAATGTATAAATAAATAATATCTAAAATGTGCAAAATATAGCTGTGATATATACAGAGATAAATAAAAATAAAATTTAAATTAATATACGTCATGTAAAGTGGGAATATATCTATAGCATCATAGATTTGTGGCATGTTAGAGCTGGAAGGCACTTTTGAAGTTTCTCTAGTCTCATTCTCTTTACAATAAAGTGATCTTTTTCTGAACCCTCTCTAACAGATTCTGGGGATCAGGACCCTAATAGTAGAAGGAAATCAGGAAAGAACTTGCGTAAGTCGTGGCACTTGAACCAAGCCTTGCATGGAGCTAGGAATTTTCAAAGACGGTGCTCGGGGGGTATAGCACGTCAGCAATGGAAGGCAGTTTGTACAAAGGCATTGAGAGGGCAGATGGAATGTTGTGTAAGGCAAATAGCAAGTAGACTACTTTGACTTGAACCTAGAGTACATAGAGAAGTTGGGGATACAAAGTCATGTGGAATCTCTCCAGAAAGTTAAGTTGGAACTAGACTGTGAAGGCTCAGAAAAATTTATTTTATCCTACAGACAATAGGGAATCACTAAAGCTTTTGAGCAGGGGACAAATATATTCAGATCTATGTTTTAAGAATATCAAATTGGCATCTGGGTGATATATGGATTAGAGAATGGAGAGGATGTCTGCAGAAGGAAGGGACTGGAAGCTGTTGCAATAGTTGTGGTGTAACCTCAGTCACAAAACCCATTGGTATGGGTTTATTGGTGATGATCAACACTCATGCCCATGCAAAGGGTGGGGCAGAATTGGAGAGAGAGAGAGCTTCAGTGACTAGAGTCTTCTTTGAATTTTCTTTAAGTCTCTTCATTTCTCTTTGAGTTGACATGTCTCTTTACGTTCTGTAGTTGCTTTGGGTATTTCTGGTTTCCAGGTTTGAGAGAGAACATGGAAGAAGGCAACCACATTTCAGATTGCTAAAGGAAAAGACTCTGGGAATAAGACAACACAAGAGGAACTGGTAGTCTCCATCACATCCTAATCCTCAGCTTGTTACACTTGGAAGTTCTGAGGAACTCCCCCTTTTAGGAGATTTGGAACTCTCTCTCTTGAACTGAGTTACCTTGTTCCAAATGGGAGAGTTTCTTCACTCTCTATTGTCTGGTATATTTTCTCTATGTATGCTCCTTCTAATTTATTTTTGCTACCAATTTGTGCTAGTTGTTTTGACTTTTTTCTTGCCATTGGATTTCAATGACTCAGGAAGAGAGTGTGAAGCTGATGACTTTATACAACTCTGCCTCCCTTAAATCCAATTCATGCACAAGTCAAGATATCACCCATGATATCATTAGTCCTCTTCAAAAATGGAGGAACAACAAAAGAATGAATGAGATAAATGGGCTTCTTGGCTAATTGCTTCATATGTTCATTGTGTAACTGGTTTTGAGAGGAAAGAAGTCAAGTATTGGATATAAAGCTTGGAGTTCTGCAATTTCCCCCATTAAATGAACAGTGATCAAAAGTTAGCTTGAACCTGAAAATGACATCCCCTGGAGTAATAGTAGGTAGATATAATTCCAGCCCAGTACATCTTCTCCCTGAGTAGCCGAACTTCTAGCCTCGAACATCACTCATACTTCCTCTCCTAGCAAGAATTAAAATCTCCCTTGGAGAAGGTTAGAAAGAAAAAAAGCTAGAGATTTCTATTTTAAAACCCCTTCAAGGCGTATAATGACACCCCCATATTATATGTAGGGGACAGTTCTTGCAACATGGGTAAAAGGTGAAGAGCACCTGGTGCCTCTGTGAGTAGAAGGGAGGAGAAGGGAAGGGAAAGAGAATTTATTAAGTGCCTAGTAAGTGCTTTACAAATATTATCTAATTTGATCCTCACAATAACCCTGCAAGGTAGGTGCTATCATTATCTACATTTTACAGTTGAGGAAATTGAGGTAAACAGTTGAATTGATTTGCTCAGGATTATGCAGCTATCAAGTGTCCAAGGCTAGATTTGAATTAAGATCTTCCTGACTCCAGGCCCAGTAGTGTATCCCCTGCACCACCTAACAGGGAAAAGAGAATAGGTGAAAAAAAGAGCTCCCCAACATTTATGGAGCTTCTACAAAGTTTGATGAAAGGTGCTCTCCCCATGCAGTAAGGACAGCATGTTTTCCCATGAGCCGACTAAATACCCCTAACTTGCAATCAAGGACTAGCTGAGGTACTGGGAGAATTGGACTTGTTAATTATGCATGTCTACCGCGTGATGTTTACTGCATCTAGCACACTGCTTGGCACCTTCTGTAGCATGAACTTGTAGTACTGGCTTGGCAATGGAAGACACTCAGACACAGTACGTTGTGATACATTACTGGGATACTTCCTCTTCCCTACAGCTCCAGTCTGAAAATAGTTTGTCCCTAAACAGCACTCTGCCCCTCCTCAGCTTTGCCCTGAGAGTAGATAGCTGGATCCATGGCCTTATCACACTGCCTGATTAGAGTTAATCATTACACCCTTAAAGAATATCCACTGAATTTTAATGCGAATTGTTGCCATTTACTGAAGACTTCAGGCTGTGCTTAGTATTTCAATTAGAAGTGGAAGGAGACAAGGCCAGGGGAGCAAGCATTTGACTAAACCAAAAGGCTGGAGATGCCAGGGTCCAGGGTGATGTTGAATTAAAGCCTTTCTGGCAAAGGTGTGTCCTTTAGTCAGTGATATTAGCATCCACTTAGGGCATGTAGGTGGTATAGCTGATAGAGCACTGGGCTTGGAATCAGGGAGAATCATCTTCCTTTGTGAGTTCAAATCTGGCCTCTGACATTTACTATGTGACCCTGGACAAGTCAATTAGCCCTGTTGGCCTCAGTTCTTCATCTGTAAAATGGACTGGAGAAGGAAGTGACAAACCACTCCAGTACTCTCGCCAAGAAAGCCCCAAATGAGGTCACAAAAAGTTGACACTAGATTGAACTACAACAACCACAAAGAACTATTCATTATAGTGGGAAAAGGTCCCATATGTGCAAAAATATTTATTGCAGCTCTCTTTGTGGTTGCAAAAAACTGGAAATATAGGGGATGCCCATCAATTGGGGAATGGCTGAACAAGCTATGGT
>CM053585.1:259464817-259476454 GCA_028646515.1 Pseudochirops corinnae
CACCAGCAATTATTGCAATAGTTTAAGAGGGAGGTAATAAGGACCTGCATAAGGGTGGTGGCAGTATCACAGAGAAGGAGACAGATTCCAGAGATGTTGTGGAGTTGAAATCAATAGGTCTTGATAACAGATTGGATAGGAGAGATGAAAGCTAATGAGGACAACTTATAGGTTGCAAACCTAAGGACTGGGAAGATGATATTGCCCTCTATGGTAATAGAGAAGGTAGAAATAGAGGGAGAGTTTAGGGGGAGAGATAATGAGTTCTTTTTTTAGACATATTTAGTTTAATATGTCTACTGGACATCAGTGTGAGATACCTGAAAGGCAGTTGGAGAGGTGAGATTGAAGGTTAGCAGAGAGGTTGAGGAAGGAAAGTTGGATTTGAGAATCATCAGCATCAAGATGGTAATTAAATCCATGGTACCTTTACCTTCACTAGGTGAATTACTTACTATAAAGGGAGAAGAGAAGATTGCCCAGGACAGAATCCTATGGACAATTATGATTAGAAGGAGTGATGTGGACAAGGATCCAGTAAAGGGTTTGAAAAATAATGGTCATACAGGTAGGAAGAGAACTAGTTGAGAGTGGTGTTTGGAAAACCTAGAGAGAAAGAGTATCAAGGAGGAGAGAATGATTGACAGTGTCAAAAGCTACAGAAAGAAAGGAGAATGAGGATGGAGAAAAGGCCATTGGGTTTGGTAACTAAGAAATCATTAGAAATTTGGAGAGAGCAATTTCTGTGGAATTAGAACTTCAAAGTTGAATTATAAGGGGTTAAGAAGAGAGTGAAAGGAAAGTGGAGGCACCTATTATAGATGGACTTTTCAATGTTTAGCTACAAAGGATAGAAGAGGTATAGTACTATAGTGGGAATGGAAGGGTCAAGTGTGAGTTTTCTCAGGACTGGAGAGATATGGAAATGTTTGTAGTCAGTAGGGAATGAACCAGTGGAAAGGGAAAGATTGAAAATAAATGACAGAGTAGGGATGACAAAGGAGACAATCTATTGGAGGAGTCAGGATGCAATGGGATTACTTGAGCAGGCAAAGAGGTTAGGGGTTATTCTTGGTAAGGAGTAAGGTTACCTCATGTGAAACAAGGGTAAAGGAGGAGATAGTGGCAGGAGGCATATGAGTTACAGTAGATGAGGGGAAAAGGAGATCTGGACAAATTATCTTTTTTCCTATAAAACTTAAGGAGAGGATTTTAGCTAAGAGAGTAGTGAGAGGAGGAGCCATGGGAAGCTTAAAGAGGGATGGAAAGGTCTGAAAGAGCTGCTATGGCGAGTAGGATAGTGAGTCTATAAGGCATATAGAAGAATTGCCTAGCAGCAGGGAGGCCCCTGTTAAGGTAGTATAACATTTGCACAGTTTTCTTCACTTTTGTTAAGCAGCAAGTGCATAGGATTGAAGACAGTGAATGAGGGGAGTGATACAAGACTGAGGTTTGGTAGGGGATAATTAGTGATTTAATAAGGGGGCTGGAGAACCAAGAGAGGAGGACAGTATAGAATTGAACTGGTTCACGTCTATCTATCTATCTCTATCTCTACTATCTATCTATCTATCTGTCTATCTATCTATCTATCTATCTATCATCTATCTATCATCTATCTATCTACATATCTATGTATCTATGTATCTATGTATCTATCTATCTATCTAACCATCTATCTATCTATCTATCTATCTATCTATCTATCTATCTATCTATCTATATGTTGAAGTTCCCTAGTATGCATGCAATAGTTGGGAAGGAGAGAGAAATTGTGAGTCATATACCAAACTCACTGAGGAAGGAAGGGGAAGGATCTGGAAGTCTACAGACAACAGCTACCAGGATTTTGACTAGGTGGTAGAGAGGAATAGCATGAACCTCAAAGGAGGAGAGATTATTGAGTGATGGAGGTATGGAAAGAAACTGGAAATAGCAATGGGGAGTAAGGAGTATTCCAACTGCCCCACTTTGACCAGTGAGCTGAGGATAATGAGTGAAGGTGTAATCAGTAGTAGAAAGGGTAGTCAGGGAGGCTGTGTCTCCAGCAGTGAGCCAGGTTTCAGTAATAGCTAGAAGATGGAAGGTGTGGGGGTCAGAAAGACTTAGAGTAAAGGGAATTTTGTTGTCTATGGAATAGGCATTCCACAGGGGGCAGTGGAAAGGTGGGTGGTGTTTAGTTGAAACTTTAGGATGTGGAGGTGAGATGGGGATAGGAATAAGAAATCAGGTGGTGGGGGTGGGGTTGGGATGGGGTCTGGATGATGATTTATGGGAGTTCAGAGCCACTGGGATATGAAGGGCATGATCAGATGTAATAATGTTCCTCATTGAATGGAGGGTGCCACTTCTTATTCCGTAGAAAGTTAGAAATCAGACTGGAGGCAAGGGCAAAATGAAATGATAGGATGTAGTGAGATAGGAAACTTCATTTTTCTACTCCTCGTCTATCCAAAGGCTGGAGATTAGACTAGAAAGGGTGAAGAAGATAATTAAAGTTCAAGCTGCACAGCAAGAGAAAGAAGTCCCATTCTCCACCAGCTTCTCTTCCCACTTCCTCAAAATAAAGGCCTGAGGTCAAAGGAAAGGTTTCTCCACATCCTGGTCAGGATATGGGGCTAACAGTGGGAGGTGGAAGCTGCCTTATGCTGGCAGTGATGGAAGTCATTGCTTTGGGTCAAATGGAAGATGCCCACCAGGCCCCTGGTCAGCTTACCTCAAGGGACATGCACCCAGCAGAGGGAAGGCACAAGGTGCCTATTCAGAGAAATGTTTGGCTCTTCTTCTCACCCAAGGAGGCTAGAGATGAGGCAGTAGCAGGGAATTACATTCTAAACATAATTGTTCCTCTGTTAAATTCCTCTTTAGATGCCTTACTTTTCTATGGAAGTAAGTTTAGGGCCTCAAACTCTGTGCCAAAAGGAACCTACTTTAGCAGTTGTTGGGTTGGAATGGTTTCTAGTAGGGATCCAGGTCACCTACTGCATGTCTTCCATCTTTCTATTAGAGCTTAAATGCAGGGAGCATCATCTCTCAAAGGTCGGCCACCAGCTGATATTTTGTTTTATTTTGTTTGTTTTTGTTTCATTTTTGCTACAACAACCAGTAAAAATTCATTAAAGGTTTGGAAGGTGGTTAAGAAGAGAGAGAAAAGAGAGAAAGCAGAGGCACCTTTTGTAAATGGGTTTTTCAATGACTTTAGCTACAAAGGGCAGAAGAGATGTAGGATGGTAGTGGGAATGGAAGAATCAAGCTTGAGCTGTCTCAGGATTGGGGGGACATGGGCGTGTTTATAGTCAGTAGGAAATGGGCTTCATTAAACTTTAAGTTTTAATGTGTTTTGTGGTGGGAGTACTTATACTATCAAAATCATGGAACCTTGAACTATTTGAACTTTTATTTATATCACTAAAAGAATGTCCACCTATTGAGGGCAGGTGCTTCCCAAGAGCCTAGCACAGAATCTTGTAGTTAGTAGACACTTAATAAATATTTGATTGATCAATACATTATTAGAAATGCAGAGGAAAAATTCAACAGACTTTTACAGTTTTTTAGGAGGATTGTAATGGATGCCTGAGGTAGAATGTGTGGTCTGTGAGAGTGGAGAGGTGGGGGCAGATAAAGGAACTATTTCTAAGGCATAATAAGTAGTTCTCAAAGGCTAACTAATGGGGGAGGGGGGTGAAAGTGAATGAAGAGTTAAAACAAAGAATTTAAAATTCCAAGCAAAGAATTTAAACCTGGCCTACATCATGTCTATCCATGATGCCATTAACAGAAATAAGGAGACTAGGAGAAGATCCTCTTTGGAGTTGAGGATGGGGCTAGAATCAGCTGTGAACATGCCAAGTTTGATTGTCAGTGGACCATTTTGGGGTGATGTCTAGCCATCAGTTAGAAACATTAGGGTCATAAATTGTATGCCCCAGAGTAGCTGGAGCCAAAAGCAGCAAGCCCAGCAACCATTCCTGCCTGCCAGTCACCCATCTCTCCAACAACCTCTGTTCAAGGGCACTCACTGTTATTCAGGAAGAAAACAGAGCCAAGTGGGCTTTGGGGCCTGCAGGGTGTGAGGAGATGTTGCACAGATACAGTTTCAACCAGTTGCATCTCAGTATTTCCAGAAATGCAATACTCTTGGTATCGTCACGGCAACCTGGCTGCCCCATCATCTTTAGAATAAGAAAACTTAAGTGTATTTTTAAAGACTTGGACAGGTGTCCCCAAAGGGTCAACTTTTCTGGCCCTCTACCTTCTAGGCCTTTATGCCAAGGGGCAGGGATGGATTCCATGAGCAGACAGTGCCTCCCATTGGCTACTTCATTTCCCTGGTTGTCCTGTCTTATGACAAAGGAGTTAATGGGGAATTCACAGGCTGTCTTGTGAGATGCAGCCCTGAAAACCTATTGGATAGATAATTTAGGTCCTCTGCTGGCTTCTTTCTAACCATCTGAATTAATCACACAGTTACCTTGACACCCCCATCCCATTGCTAGCATGTTGTTGTTGTTCAGTTATTTCTGACTCTTTGTGACGCCATCTGAGGTTTCCTTCACAGGTACTGGAGTAGTTTGCCATTTCTTCCTCCAGCTCATTTTACAGATGAAGAAACTGAGGCCAATAAGGTTAAGCGGCTTGCCCAAGGTTGCACAGCTAGTAAGCTTCTGAGACTAGATTTGATCTCAGATCTTCCTGACTCCAGGCCCAGGTTCTATCCACTGTGCTGCCTTGCTTTGTTAGCATAAACAGGGGTCTTCGTGCTTTTACCTCATTAAGGAGAACTCAGTCAACTAGGTTTATTTCCTTGGTGAGAGTCTCTGCCTTTTCATTTACTCACTTTTTTTTGTTCTTATTGTGAGGCCATGGGTAAGAAAAGTACCATACATAATTACAGTTCACACGTACCTGGAACAGGTTAAAAAGATGGTGGTAGTGGGGAGGATGAGCAAGGGAAAGGAAAGATTGAAGGGGGAAGGGGAGGAGAAGTCATAGACAGGATGCAACAGAGACACACAGAGAGAAAGAGGTAATGGAGGGAGAGACAGACAACCAACACAGGAAAGAAGAAGAGGAAAGTAAAAGAGAGAGAGAGAGAGAGAGAGAGAGAGAGAGAGAGAGAGAAGTAGAAGGGAATGAAGAAAAGACATAGAGACAAAGACTGTTACAGAGACTGAGAAAGACAGTTCCTGAGAGAGAGAGAGGCAGGCTGAGTCAGAAAGAGACAGAGACACATATATATAGAGAGAGGAAAGGAAGGAGGAGAGAGAGGGAGAAGGAAATGGGAAGAGGAGAGGAAGAAAGTTAGAGAAAGGGGGACGAGAGGACGAGGGAATGGAGAGAAAGAGGAGAGTAAGTAGAGGGAGCAAGAGACAGCAGGGAGTAGTCTCACTCTGATCGTGCATCACACACCTGTTGTACAACTGTCAACATCATCTTCCTATGTGCATTTGGCAGTCGGTCTGCAATACAGGCATGATGCTCATTTGGTGGCCACAGATTAAGCCTTCTTTCACCAACTACAGGATGACTTTAGATAGATGACTGGGCCAATGAATGTAGAATATCAGAAATGAGCTGCTGATTGATATGCCTTCTTTTGCAAACAGACTAGGACAGTGATAATGACAGTGCTGTCCTGAACTGATGCCTGTGCAATTTTATCATTCTCTCTACAAAAATATATGATGTCTAGTGAAACAATACGCATGCACACACACACACACACACATACACACACACACACACACACACACACACTTTTGTTGTTCAGCCATGTCCGACTTCATGACTCCATGGAAATATAGGCCCTTGTATCCTCTACTATCTTGCAAAGTCTGTCCAAGCTCACATTTTGTGTTTCCATGATACTATCTATCCATCTCAGTCTCTGGTGTCCTCTTCTTCTTTTGCCTTCAATCTTTCGAAACACCACAGTCTTTTCCAATGAATCTTAATAGCTTCTTATTATATGGCAAAGTATTTAATCTTTAGCTTCAATATTTGACCATCTAGTGGATACTCTAAATGAATTTCTTTAAATATTAACTCTTTTGATCTACTTGATGTCCAAGGAATTCTCAAAAGTCTCCAGCACTGCAATTCTAAACTATCTGTTCTGTGGCACTTAGTTTTCCTTATAGTTCAGTTCTAACAGTCGTATAACATACATATGCATACACATACACATAAACATATATTCCTTATTTTTCACCTATTCTTTTCCCCTCTGTCATTAGATCGTTTATTTTTCATCGGTTTTTTTATCGGAAATCTTTCCTTTCCCTTGCTCATCCTCCCCACTACCACCATCTTTTTAACCTGTTCCAGGTACGTGTGAACTGTAATTATCGGTTTACTTTCCTCTTCTTCTTTCCTGTGTTGGTTGTCTGTCTCTCCCTCCATTACCTCTTTCTCTCTGTGTGTCTCTGTTGCATCCTGTCTATGACTTCTCCTCCCCTTCCCCCTTCAATCTTTCCTTTCCCTTGCTCATCCTCCCCACTACCACCATCTTTTTAACCTGTTCCAGGTACATGTGAACTGTAATTTATCGGTTATTTCAAACATTTGTTCATCTTCCTCCCTTCCTTCCTGCCTTATTTCCTTACCTCCATGCCTTCCTTCCTCCCTTTCCTTGCCTTCTTCCCTTCCCTTTATTCCTTTCCTTCCTTCCTTCCTTCCTCCCTTCCTTCCTTCCTCCCTTCCTTCCTTCCTCCTTTCTGTTTTTTCCTTCCTCCTCTCTGTCTCTGTCTCAGTCTCAGTCTCTTTCTGTTTCTCTCCATCTCCTTCTCTCTATTTGTCTCTTTCCTCCCTCTCTCTGTTTCTCTGTAAGATTTTGTCCAGATAGTCCCCCTCCAAACGTACATCTGTGGAGCCTCTCAGGACCAGTCACTACTTCCCCATACCTTTGTGTACCTGTCACATTTAGCTAATTGAGTCAGGATCATAGCCAGACTCAAGACCTCTGTACACTCATGTGCATTCAGAACACCTTCACTTGAACATGTAGCTTTAAGAGTTTTCATCCCAAAGTCTTTGACCTTCTTGTAGACTTAAACTCAGTTCCACCTGCTTTACCAGAAATCTTGATTGTGGAAACCTGGTCATTTGCCCACATATTCTTCCTGACCTTTGCTGAATCTTTGGCCTTTGTTGCAAGGTCACTCATAACTGCATCTGAATCTTTCTCTATTCTTTCAGGAATCCTTGCATCAGAAATTGTGAGACTCTTGTAGTCCGTAGACTCTGTATCTTGACAATAGCAGTCCATTAAACAAATAACATCAACAAGAATTTTAAAAAATTGGCAAAGAAGTAAATTGTGGTTATGTTTACTCTGCTGACCCCAAGGCTAATTCTCAGTTTCTAAAATCTCATTTTGATGTATAACTAATGAGGGCATTTAAATAAACAAGACCTTGCCTCCAGGATAGAAATATCAACACAAGCATAATCCACTGGTTTGCTGACTTTTGATGGGCATTAGCTGGTTGATGGATATTAGCCAGAATACATACAACCAAGGAATGAAAAAAATAAAAAAAAAAAGTAGTAGAGGAAATACTTCAAATCCTAGAATGTTTGATGTTCAATGTTAGTGCTGGGGGAGGGGAGACTCAATAAATCATCTAATCATAGCTCTTTTTGTAAATGGTGAAACTGAGGCTGAGAAGATCAAAATATTATTTACCTCCTACCTCAGGGGGAAAAAATGGTGTTTTTTTTCCATGAAAAGAAGTCAAAGATTCCTACCAGTCTAATTCAGTAATTGTTGATATTACAAAATAAAAATAAAAATTGCCAGTAAGATCCAGACTATAAATTCCGAAGTGGGGAAAGGGAGGGGAAGGGAAACCACATTACCTGGCATAGGAGGGCCTTGCACAGGACAGGCTGGCAAATCTTGTGCATGCTTCCCTGAGATTCCAGCCTGCCATTCACTTTGTCTCATGTTACAATGGGGACAAGGAGCCGGTGTATAAAACATACATTCCAGTGACCTCAACTCCTACCCTTCCTCCAAAACTTTGCTCCATCCAGGTGCAGATCCAGAATTTAGCTCTGCCCAATGTGATTATCCAAAGCTAAAAAAAATGAGAGCTGGGCCATCAGAGACTCTAGCACAGACTATGCCTACTCCAGCCTCCCATCATCAAACATGAACACCTTATTTTCCAAGGCTTCAAAGGGCCACTTAAGGGGGACCTTCATTTTCCAACAAGCCGCCAGCTGAAGGAAAGTGTTGTTAAACTCCCAGGCTGGCAGAGCTGAGTTTACACAGATGGAACAGTTAGCATAGACCACAAATACCAGCAACCAACCGGTTTCACACTTCTGAAGACAGAGAGGAGGGAATAACAGGGGGTGGCCAAAGAAAACAGACTATGGAAAGCTGCAAGCTGCTGCCTGAAACTTCAGCTGTTACTGTTCTTTTCCCACTCGTTTTGGGGGAGATAGATAGCCCCCCTCAGAAGAGCAGAAGAAGTCTAGGGCTCTCATGCCCAGTGATTTCACTCTCCTTGGAGAAGGGGGGAAGAGGGCACTCAGTGTCCAACTACAGAATACACATTGTTTGCAACTCCATTGATTTGGTTTCTGTGCTTCTGAAGGGGGCAGGCAGGAGGAGCTTCTTCTCCTCCTGCAAATGCTGTGCAATTGAATTTCCCACAGTATGACTTCTACGGCATTGGGTGTGCCCTTTCCTTTACTCTGCCCCAATTCTTCCAGGAAGAAAAAGATTTTCTATTCCCTAAAAGGGATGAAAGACTCCTCTTCTGCCAACGTGACCCCTCTCCATACACCCACACCCTTCAGTTCAAGGTGAAAGTGATCAAAGCAAGCCTTAATGTCCTGAAGGCAAAAGGGTTGTTGCTGACCAGGGATGGGTGACATTTCTGGTTCTGGTCACATCAGGACTGAGAATGATGTTTGGAAACAAGACTTAAATAGATCTCCAGCCCAATGTGATTACAACATGGCTGGTGTCCACCTCCAGTGGGGACACACTTCATAGACAGTGGTGAGTAAAGGCAGTGGGTTAACTCAGGAGGATGCCATGTCAGGACTTCAGTTACCTTTCTATAATTTAAGGGGAAAAATTCATAGGCATGAGTGAGAGACAGATCATGCTATAATCATCTCCACAGCCTCTGGGGTGGAAAAAGATTATCACAGGTAACTTGTTGGTTTCACTAGGTCCTCAATCCAGTTTATCACAGTGTGTAAATGTGTAGATATGAGGAAACTCTTGGTAATTCTGCTGGCAAAAAAAAAGGGTGCTTTGCTTTTTCAAATATTTAAAATCTTGAGTGAGAAGAGGGGAGACCCCTTTTAAGAAATAGATATACCTGAGTTACAAAGTATAAAAAGGGGAAGATAAAGAGGAAAAAAGAATCAATTCTATTCTGATGAAGTATTAGTTTTTTTTTTTTTAAAAAGAAGGAATGAACTAGGAGGTAGTACTCGAAAAAAGAAAAAAAAACCACCAAACAAAATTTAAAAAACCAAACTTTTCTTTTTCTGTTTGAAATGAGATTAATGTTATACTTTGTGCCTTTCTCCTTATCTCCTCCCCTCATTTCATTTTGCCTCTTCCAATAATAGGGGCAGAGAAAGTCATAGGATTTCCTGATCTATCATTGGGAAAGACCTAAGAGAGCATCTAGTTCAAATCTTTCATTTGAGAGATGAAGAACCTGAGACCCAGAGCAGGGTAAGCAGCGGTTTGGGAACAGAGAAATTCATCATTAAGTATGAGGGTTGCCATAAAAGGGCCTCACAATGTGCCTACAGAGATGAATATAAGAAGACCTAAAGAATTAGTAGTTACAAATGTCTATGGCAAGGGGGCCTGAGAAGATGAACAGAACAAAAGCAAATAACAAACTTTGTAGTAAAGTGATTAGTTCTTTCACTTTGTTCCAACAAGCTTCCTGTGTTACGATGGAATAAAGAAAACCGAGTAGTTACAGTGAAATGATCATTTATTCAGCTATGCATATGGTTGCAGAAATAAACAAGGCCCTTGGTAGCCAAGGACCCAGCACATTGGTTTCTACACATAATTTAGAGGAAATAAAAAATAGAATTGTAGGTACTGAAACACCTGGTTTCTGATTAATGGAGGGGATCAAGAGATACTGAGGTAAAAGGGAAAAGTATAGTTTTGTGGCATTCCTTAAGCCAGGTGATTTTTGGGAAAGGGAGTAATCTTGTGATTTCTCTAAAATCAGGTGATTTACAATCAGTTGAAACTTATGGGGGATAAAGGAAAAATGGAGTCATTAGTGTTCTTTTTAATGGAACATGCCCCTCTTTGATCCTGGGGTACTCAACTCCCAGGATCACTTATTTAAAAGCTTTATCTCTTAGGAATTTCTGGAGAGAGTAATAGTCTACCTTAAAAAGCATCAAAGGTGTAGGGTAAGAGGCACAAAGAGTATCTGCAGAGTAATGATTTTGTATATCCCCTAAGGAGACAAACTTTATAAAATAGACTCCATAGGTAACCTAAGTTAGGATATAGATCAAAATACTTAGAGGGCTCACAGTGGACTACTTTGAGAGGGGAAATTTACATGTGGCGAAAATAACCAAGAAAACCCCACAAACATAAATACCATGAAACAAAAGGTCAACGTAATGTAATAATGATCATTAATATTAAATCCCATTGAGTCTCCTGGTAACCTGGTAACCCACTCCCAATGACCCTTGAATCAGCACGTTTCACTTTGAGTTCCAGACATCTCATGTAGTCAGGTGGTCCCTGGAAACATTTCCTCTTGGACAATCTATAATAAGCTTTATTCTCAGAAGGAGCTTCCTCCTAGTAGATCTGCTTCTCTGGTTCCAAGGCTTTAGCAAAGATTCCTAGGTAATTTTACTAAAGTCTGCCAGTAGCAAGACACAATATAATTTAGTACAACTTCCCAAATTTGATTTTCCAATACCTTATTCATGTTGTGAAAACCAGTCCTAATACTGTTAACAACAGAGCTGTAAGAACATCAAATTAAAAACCTATAATTCACCTGAAACTTCAGAGAATTTCAGTTTTTACACAACACTTGCTGTTTCTCTCTTTACCCAAATCCTATACCTGATAAGGACAATGTGATCAAGACAGTGAAGGAAAAATCTGAAAGAAAAAAAAAGCAAAACAAACAAGCAAAAACATAAAAACATGAAGGCCTGATTTGAAAAAAAAAATGAGTCTTTCTATTTCTTAAAATCGTCAGAAGGCAGAGCCAAGATAGAGGTAGCAACTCTCCTGAGCTGTCCCCAGAACTCCTCTGAATACCTTTAAATAATGCTCAAATCAAACAATTCCTGGAGCAACAGAACCCACAAAAGGATGTGGTAAAATAATTTTCTAGCCAAAGATAACTTAGAAGGTCAGTAGGAAAGATGTGTTACATTTGCATGAGAGTGGAACACAGCCCATCTCCTGCACCAAAAGCTTCCAAGAAAAATGTAGACTGATTACAAGTCATAGAGGAGCTTTAGAAGGATTTTGAAAACCAAATAAGAGAAGTAGAGGAAAAATTGGGGAGAGAAATGAGAATGATGCAAGAAAATCATGAAAAGAGAGTCAACAACCTGACTGAAGAAAATAACACCTTAAAAAATAGATTA
>CM053585.1:259476954-259573932 GCA_028646515.1 Pseudochirops corinnae
ACTACATCAAATAATAGTACTGATGACCCTTTATCTTACTGGAGAAAACTTCAGTTTTGTTTGTTGTTTTACATTAGAGATAACATCGGATGTGAGTTTTCGATAGATACTATTTGTCATGTTAAGGAAAAGACAATCTATTTCTATGATTTCTACTGCTTGAAGTTTTTGTTGCTCTTAATACAGACTGTTGTCAAAAGCCTTTTTTCTGCATCTATTAACGCAATCATGAGTTTGTATTGTTTTTGTTATTATTATGGACTCTTATATTTATAGTTTTCCATAATATTGAAACAACCTTACATTCTTAGTAAGAAGTCAACCTGGTCATATTTTACAATACCTTAAATATATTCCTATAGTTTCTTTAGAAACAGCTAGGTGGCACAGTAGATAAAGTTTTGAGCCTCGAGTTAAGAAGACCTGAGTTCAAATCCAGCCTCAGACAATTAGCTATGTGGCACTGGGAAAGCTGCTTAACAAAGACCTCAGTTCCCTCAAGTGTAAATGGGGGAAAATTAATAGCACCAACCTCCTAGGTTTGTTGTGAGGATCAGATGAGATATTTGTCAAATGCAGAGCTTAATGCCTGACACATCCTAGATACTTATTACATGCTTCTTTCCTTCCTTCCTCTGTTAATATTTGTTTAAGTTTACAGATCAATATTCATTAAGCAGATTGGTATATACTTCTTTTTTTTCTCTGATATTTCTTCCTGGTTTAGGTCTCAGAACTCATAGAAGGAATTCGATAAGATGCCATATTTCCCTATTTTTACAAATAATTTTTTTTAATTGCAGTTAATTTGTACATGAATGAAGGATGATAGAATTCACTAGTAAATCCACTTAGTCCTAGAGAAATTTCTTTTCTTTCTCTGAGAGTTCATTTATAGCTTGTTGAATTTATTTTTCTGATATTGGGTCATTTAAATTTTCTGTTTTTTATTCTGATACCCTAGGTATTTTGTATTTTTGTAAATATTAATTTACTACATCAAAGCTTTTTTTATTAATGGCATTTAATTAAGTAAAAGTTTTAATAACTTTTACTATTTCCTTTTCATTTGTGAGAGTTCTTTTTTATTGAATATTAGCAAATGTTTTCCTCTTTTTAAAAAATTAAATTATCTAGCCGTTTTTGTATTTTATTATATTGTCTAAAAAGCTCCTAGGGTTTTTATTTTCTTCACTTAAATGGTGCTTTTTGTTTTCTACTTTATCTTTTCTTTGATTATTAGAATTTCTATTTTTGTGTGTATTTGGGATTTTTTGGTTTATCCATTTTCTAGTTTTTATTTTTAAAAGTACAATACCTAATTCGTTGTTCTGTTGTTCCTTTCTTTGTTAATGAAAATATTTTGAGATACATTTCCCTTACGTACGGTTACGGTTGGATCCCAAATATTCTATGTAATAAAATAACATCATTATTGCCATTTGCCTTAATGAAATTATTGTTTTTATGACTGGTTCTTATGCTCTTTGACCCACAAAATCTTTAATATTATTTAATCTTCCCCTAAGTTTGAATACTTTCCTCAGTGAGTTTTATTGTTTAGAATTTTTATTACACTGTGGTGATTAGAGGTTTATTTAATTTTTCTTCATTTGTGTGCCATGTTTTTATGCTAAAGCACACCATTTTTTCAGAAGTGGCATAAATGCATATAAGATAAAGGTGTATATTCTTTTCTATTATCATTTGGTAATCACGGTAAATATGCCTTATTTTCCCATAATTCTACTAGGACCTTTAATTTTTTTCCTCTTTTTTATGATTTGTCTAGATCTGAAATGTACACATTGAAGTCTATAGTTATCATATTTTGCTATCAAATTTTCCTTACAATTCAACTAATTATTTCTTTAAATACTTAGATCCCAATTGCAATGCATATATATACATATATATATATACACACACACACTAATATATATGTTAAACATTGATATTTTTCATTACCTATTGTGCCTTTATGCTTAATATATTTCTCTGCTTATCTCTCTTGATCATTTCTATTTTTATGATTGCTTTTTCAGAGATCATGGTCCCTACTTCTGTTGTTTTGAATTCACCTGAAATAGTTTCTACCCCAGAATCTCATTTCAACTGTAAGAATCTTTATATTTCAAGTGTCTTTCTTGTAAACAACAAATAATTAGATTTTGCTTTCTCATACATTCTGTACCCTCTTTTATATTCATTTCATTTATGTTCACTGATATTACAGTTAGTTGAACATTTTCCCCCACCATATCTTCCTAGGATTCTTCTTTCCTTCTCAATCCCCTCTTTACAAAGAATAAGGGGATGGAGAAAAAGAAGGAATCAGACAAACACTAGTAATCTATAATTAAAACAGACTGTTGCTCTGCACCTTAATTTTTGCTGAGCCTAGATCTCTGGCTGGACCCCCTACCTTCTGCCTAAAAGTCTCTTTCTGTTCCCCTATTTCTACCTGGGCTGGAAAAATGACTCACTGGGATTTTTCCCTAGATGCCCTCTTCACTACTCTGCCTAGTTCCTCTTCCTAGGTCTTAATTGGTACAGTTGCAGAGTCCAGGTGGTTTGGAACACTTCTTTGTCTTCCACCAATTTTGCTGGTTTCTGAGTGAGTTGCTATTCGTGTCATGGAAAACAATACCCACGTTAATGGAATCCTTGAAATATATCTGTCCTTGAGATATTGAAACATATCAGTGCAATAATGCCAATTGCTATGATGAGGTGAATATACAAAAAGATAAAAGTGCTTTAAGAGCATTAGATGGTGAAGGCATGAGAGGAAATTGCAAATTCAAGGTACTCAATTCTAAATTTCTTGACCAAAATAAAAGAAAATGTGCAGATGTATATTGGGATTTAAAGAGCTTTACATATCCATGCTCTCTTGTGTGTACTCTGGGGATTTTAAGTTGTTGAATACGTTGACCATGAACTTCTCATAGCCTGTAAAGGGGCGAAGTATCATTGCAAAAGTAATTTTCCCTTCATTTACAATGAGTTCTTGAAATGAACCTCTGAACCCTCAGATTTGACCTATGATCTCAAATTGTCAAACTAACTCCTCCTAGATTATTTTGAGTTGATGGTCATGCCATATGCTTCCACGTTTACAAAGTCAAGTGTTAGGTCAAATTCCAGACTACTTTGCAAATCTATAGAAAATTACCATTCCAATAACATAGGACTTGACTTTTAACTCTTAATTGTCTGAGGCTTCATCTTAGATGGATTCAACATTTTTACTACTGGTTATAATTTATCATATTGGCTACGTCTACCCGAATATTATAATCTATTTTGAAAATATTACCAATTTCACATAAGGAAAAATAAATTACTTTGCTAGACTTCAGAATCTTAATATATGAAATTAAGAGTAAAAGAAAAGTGGTCTCTGAATTCTCACCAATTCTCATCAAATCTTGAATAAATCCAACTGAGGACTCTTTGTCTGATAGACCTGCTAAAGAGTAAAGATTTCTTCATTGGTATTCAAAGCTTGGAATTAACCTTCAAATGTCCTATAGTTACTTGCAACCACACTATAAATCTCTTATCTGTGCATTTATCTAAGCCTTAATAAGAAACTACTTGTACAATCAGTTTATACTTGTATTATACTTACATTATCACCTCTTGAGATAGTGAGTTCTAGATTCTTGCTATCCATTGTCAGAATTAAGACTTTCTTTTATCTGATCTAAAATTTTTCCTTTCAAATTTTCAGTTACCATCTTAAATGTAATATTGTAGGATTAGGTGTACAAGGCCATATATACCTGTCTAATGCCTTCCTAATATTATGACTTTCTACCCAATTCTCTTTCAATCTCCATTTTTTCAGTTTGGAAGAGAGGATAAAGGTCTTGCTTTATTCTCTAACCTGACTCCCTTCCTCCCTATAATTTATTTATTCATCTTGGGAAACCCAAGGCTCCAAAGCTATGTATAGTCAGACTCACGAATCAGGTCCAGTTTCTCTAGTGATCAATCTATATTTATGAAACATCTACTATATGCAAAGGCCGGGTGCTACATCCTGATGGTGATAAGCCTGCTCCCACCTTTTAAAGTACTTAAAATCTATTTTGGGAGATAAACCCTAGGCCAGTGAAAAGATAACTGATAACACCACTATAGTGGAGTGATGAAAAGAGCCTTAGCATTTCAGTCTGAGGACCTGGGCTTGGATCCTGCATATACTATTTACTACTGGGGCCTTGAGTTGGGGCCTTATTTTCCTTCACTGAAAAATAAGGGGGTTGGTCTTTAAGGTCTCTCCTAAAGCTAAATCTATGATGTGTCTTTGTCTCCTGTGGCTCATACTCCTGACTTCAATGAAGCCAGGGTAAGAATAGTAACAACAATAGCAATGAACTAGGATGATGAAGGAGAACATTCTCCACTGAGTTTGTTTGGAAATGCCTACATCCCAGAAAAATAATCTCAGGCTAATGCTACATGTCAGGAATGATCAGGACTCCTCAGATGAGATGCTCCCTATGATCCAAGTGCCAGAGAGATGGCCTCGGGAAAGCAGGTGTGAAATGCCAGAGAATCATCCCTGGAGAAGCCGGCAGAAAACACTGCATGGGATAGGTAAATGGGCCACTGATGGACAGGAATAGAGGGTCCCTTACGGTCTCCTCAATGGCAAGATTAGTACAGCTGAGAATTCTTTATCTAGTGGAACTATGAGAGATACATAAGCAGAAGGTCACAGATGTCCTCACTGGTACTCAAAGGATCAGAATTAACTCTCAAGCATCCTCTAGTACTCAGTCTGAATGACCCAAGATGAACCTCTCTGTGAATTTATCTAAACCTAATTATTTCTGAGAAATCCTTAGAAACCAGACTAAGACATAAAATAAAGGCTTCTATTTCCATTAGGTACCAGCAGCTGGTAAAAAGCTTCTAGGTGAGCATAGGGGAATAGATTTGCCCTTTACAAGAAAAGTCTGTGCGATAAAGTAATTTAACTCCATTTAGGCAAAGCATAGTTATTTCTTATTGACTCCATTGGATGCGAATTAAAGAGAACTGGATTTCCATGAAGGGCTTTTAACTAGATGATATAGACTCCCAAGAGACAATGTGACAAAATGGATAGAGAGCCTATCTCCCCACTTCTGCGTCAGGAAGACCAGAGTCAAGTCCTGACTCTGACACATACTGATTGTGCCACCTTGGGTAAGTCAGGTAACTCAATGCCTCTAGGTAACTCTCTAAGAGTGTATGTTGTAGAACAGGTAGTAGTGGTAGTGGGAAATTCTTCATCAAGGGTTCCTTATAGAAATGAAAGCACAAGTCTGGTCCCAAAACAAGATGTAGGATAGGTAAAAGTAGCAGACTCCAAAACCATCACTCTTTTCACTGCACTACTCTGTTACACTGATATACAATAATCTTCATTTTTAAGAATATATTAAATTTAACATGATCATAACAAAACTGGCCTGATTATTTGCAGACATTTCTGAACATCCTTCTACTCCTTCCATTTCATGTAATTTAACATGCATTATTGATGTTTTTTTTCCCTTTTTTTTTGTATCACCAAAATTACCCATAAGTTCTCTAATGTTAAAGTCCCTTTCTCTAAATAGATCTCTTGTAATAAAAAAGCATAATTAAGCAAAATAAACATCATAGCTATATCTGAAAATGTATGTTTCTTTCTAGCCTTTAGCCTCTCACTTTTCTGCCAAGAGATAGAAAGCATATTTTACCATCAGTTTTTTCAGGACATGATTGTTTATTGCTTTGATAAGAAATCCTATGTCTTCTAGAGTTATTTTCCTTTTCTTTATTATTTTATATGAATCATTCTCCTGTTTCTGCTCACTTCACACTGTAGTAGTTCATACAAGTTTTGCCAACTTTCTCTGAATCTGTCATTTTCATAATTTTTATGGTATCATTAATAATAGTGCATTACATTCATGTGGCATTACCTGTTCAACTATTACCCAATTTATGGCTAACCACTTCATTTCCATTTTTTGCCACAATAAAAAGTATTACTATAAATATCTTTTGTACTTATGGATCCTTTCCCTCTCTTCTTGACCTCTTTGGGACATATGGCTACTGATGCTATTTCTGTACATTTTAATGATATCTTAAATATATTTCAAAATTCCTTTTTTCAGAATGTTTAGATTAATTCATTAGACTACTACCTGGTATAGTAGATAGAATGCTAAATCTGGAGGCAGTAAGACCTGAGTCCAAATGCAGCCTTAGAAACCGGATAGCTTTGTGATCCTGGGCAAGTTATTTGACCTCTATCTTTTTTTGTTTCCTCAACTGTGAAATGGGAATAATAATATCTACCTCTCAAGGTTGCTATGAGGATTAAATGATATATTTGTAAAGTGGTTTACACATAGTTGGTACTTAAGGAATGCTTATTTCCTTCCTTCCTACCAACAGTATTTTAATGTGTCTTTCCTGCCCTGGCTCATCTAACAATTGCTATTTTCCTTTTTTTTTCTTTTGGGGGGGGGGGGCGGAACATATTTGGTAATCTGATGAGGAGGAGGTTGAACCTTAGAACTGCTTTAATTTGAAATTGTTAATTAGTAGTGATTTGGAACATCTTTTCAAATAATTATCTATCATATTATTCATTTATTCATTTGAAAACTACCGGCTCATATTCTTTGACAATTTATCTACTGGGGAATGACTCTGGTTCTGAAACATTTATGTTGATTCCCTATATGCACTGGATTTCAGACTTTATCAGAGAAATTTGCTGCAAAGATTTCTCCCCAGTTGACTGTTTCCCTTCTAATTCTTTCTGCATTGATTTTGTAATCAAAATTGCTCATTTTATCTTTTTATGATCATCTCTCTCCCTTGACTAGTCAACTTTTCTTACTCCTACCTTTAGTTGTAAAAATGATCTCTTTTCCCTCTCCTCTAATCTGTTTGTCGAAATCTTCAAAATGCCCTGCTTTGATTAGATCGTTTCCCTAAGCAAACACTTTTATGCCTCCTCATTGTCTAAGAAATAAAATGTAAACTCTCTGGCATTCAAAGGCCTCTGCAATTTAACTTTCCTCTATCTTTCAGGTCTTAATCTCCTACAACTCATTTTATACTCTAAGTTCTAGTAACACCAAATTACTCCTCATCCCCTGTTCTCATTGTGCTTCTTCTAATCTCTGTGCCTTTGCTTTTATGTCTGAAATGGACCCTCTCTTTCATTTCCATCTGTGGAGGTCCCTCTGTTCTTCAAAATCACCTCAACACATACAGCCTTCTTGATATGCTCTCCTCATTACTACTCTTTTTTCTTGGTGAATTTATTGCAGTACATCACCAGGATTTCTTCTTTATACATTTGAATTTCCTTTACATCAGTTATTTTTGTGCATTTCCCCTCACTTTCAATTCTAAGCTTTCTGAGAGCAGAGACTACCTCATAACTATCTTTATATACCCAACAATGAGCCCAGATCCTTGTACAAAATAGGATTTTTTTTTTTTTTTAAGTCTCTTCTCTCTATCTCTCCCAGGCAGGAAATATAGAGGCAACTCACTGGTCCATGGGACAGCTAGGTGGCACACTGGATAGAGTACCAGCCCTGAAGTCAGGAAGATTCTTCTTCCTGCATCCAAATCTGGCTTCAAGTGTTTACTAGTTATATGATCCTGGGCAAATCACTTTATCCTGTTTGCCTCAGTTTCCTCATCTATAAAATGAACTAGAGAAGGAAATGGCACATCACTCCAGTATCTTTGCCAACAAAACCCCAAATGGGGTCATGAAGAGTTATACAAGACTGAACAATACCCATCCATCCTTCTACTGATTAGAATGGGATCTTTTATCTGCTGTGTTTCCTACCTGGGCCAGGTTCAATTCTTCTTAGGTAACTTGGTGGCCCTTCTCCATTCTCATAGGCTCACCATATTATAGTGACACTGGACTTAGCATTGCTCCTCTATCAGCTTAGCCGACTGTAACCCAGAATTCCTGAGTTCAAGAGCTCCACCAGCCTCAGTCTCTCTAGTAACCAGAATTATAGGTATTCCCTAACACTCCCAAACATAATTCACTCTTGAAAAATATTTTTTTTAATTCAATTAAATTTTTTTTCATAGCTCACTCTTATATTTTATTTATTTTAGTTTACATCATTCATTTCCATGAGATTTTGAGTTACAAATTTTCTCCCTATCTTTCCCCTACCCCCCCCAAAAACATCCATCCCCTTGTATGATCCCTCCCCCAATCTAATCTCTCCTTTGTCCTCCCCCATCACTCCTCTAACTTTCCGATAGGGCAGGATGTTAATTCAATTAAATTAAAAAACTATTTCCATTTTTCTTTTTATGGACTTTGGTCCTTGTTCTGTGCCATAAAGGGATAATTCTTATCTTACTTCTCAGGTTTCCTATGCTTGTTGCTCATACATACAGGACAGCACCAATACCCCTTCTTTTTGATGCTGAATCCCCTGCATCCCTCCATCCCACCTCCATTATGGAACATCGCACAGCCTCTATAGGAATGTGATTAACTCCTTAGCCTGAATTTTACAAATATATGGCCTCATCTTCAACTTCTCCCTCCCCCTCCATTTAATTTTCCCCTCCTCCAGTAAAACAAAATAAGGCTTCTGAAAATCATCTCTTACCCACTAAGACAGTGGTTCTCAACCTTCCTAATGCAGCAACCCTTTAATACAGTTCCTCATGTTGTGGTGACCTCCAACCATAAAATTATTTTCATTGCTACTTCATAACTGTAATTTTGCTACTGTTATGAATCGTAATGTAAATATCTGATATGCAGGATGTATTTTCATTGTTACAAATTGAACATAGACCACAGGTTGAGAACCGCTGCACTAAGAGATAAAGGGCTTTTCCTCCCAGATAAGAGAGCTGGCAAAGTATCAATAGAGGTGACTTCTTGAAAACAGGGGCCTTGAATCTTGTATACTTTCTTATTCCTCATAAGTCCTAACCCCCAGGGTTTACCCTGTATATGTTTGTATATACCTGTATAAATTTGTCTAGTATATGAATCAGTGAATTGATAAAAGAACAAGAGTCAAGATGATACAGTGAAAAGAAAGCTAGATTTGGAGTCTGAAGATCTGAATTCTAATCCTGACTCTGCCACTTATTAACTTATAAAACTTTGAGCAAGTCACTTATTTTTCTAGACTTCAGTTTCCTCATCTGTGAAATCAGGGATCTAAATCTGTTATCCTATAAATAGCAAAGAGTCTTACTTCTTCCAGATCAAGCAACAGTCCCCTCCTCAAGCAGGAAGAAGAAAAAAGAAAGGCTTCAATGATATTCATGCTAAGGAGACAATTTCAGTCTTAATTTATTTAAACTGAGTCCCAATAAATAGAAAAAAACAAAATTACTATGTTTAAAAGCAAGGGCAAGCATGTAAGCCCTCATTTATATTTTTGCCTTCCTACAGAATCTTTGTTACCACCTAAGACTACAAGACAATGATGTGAGTTTTAAAGTAGGGACTTTTTTTTTTTCAGAGCGTGGAGGAACACAAACACGGGAACAGGCTAGGAATAGTAGTCCTGTTTGAAGGCCTTTGGCAATGGAGCCCTTTCTGAGGATCTGGGCCAGCCCTCCCGCTCAGCACCAGGGAGGAAGCACATTGGGGCCAACTCATACATCTCAATCACGCAGGTGAAAAGTGATGATTTTTTTTTTTCTGGATGGTAATGAGAGAGGAGAGCAGAGAAGGGGAAAGGGGAAAATTATGGGCTTGGTCAAAGCTTGCAAAACTGCACCAGTGATTAAAACATCTTATGCTGTCCTCGGGCTTCAGAAGCTATCACCGACAAAAGATCTCATACACACAACATACAAAAGGAAAGAAATAGGCCATTAAGAAATATTTCAGCATAATGCAATTATTACAGCTGTATAATTGAATGGGGAAACCATTGATCTGTAGTAGAAAAGAAATTGCTCTTTTCATTGTGTTCCTATGAATATGTGAACATTAATCTCAATCTATAATCAACGTTCATTTCAAATCTGATTGCGTGCTACTAAACACCCGTAGCTATGCTAACATTATGTTAATATGGTTCAACATCATAGCTCCCAGCTTCACAGCACAAATATTTTTCTTTGGCAATCAATAGTAATTTCAACTGAGTGGATGGAAGTCACGTTTTAATGGTAATCTTTTCTCCCAGCCTCCAAGTGGAAACTCGGCTGGTGTCTTAACACGGCTGCAGTGCGTTGCATGTAATCAGATAAATTAACCTAAAAAGAAATAAGAGAGAGGAAGAAAGGGAGGAAATGTGGATCAGAAATAAAGAGCAGCACCAGTGAAGCTCTCCATTTCCCTAATAGATTAAAGGGCTCATTACCATGAAAGGAGAGAATAGGCCTGGCAGGAGGATGGGGGAAGGGGATGGGGGTGGGGGAGATCCGTGGCTTTAAGAGAAGCTAAATTCCTTTTGGCTGCCAGCCAGGGCCGTGGAGCAGTTGGGTCACAGTGCAGCCTTCCCATCCTCCCCCCATCTCCGGCCCGCCCCCCAGCAAATAGCCCTGGGTTGTGTTAGGGGATAGAACTGCCACTGAGGCAGGTGGATGGAATGTTGACTTGCTTTTATCCTGGGAACCCACCACAGGTGTCTTTAGGTGCTTCTCTTACAGTTGAGCAAGAAACTAGACAGGAGGAGGGACATAAGGCTATTTTTCCACCTTTTTGTTGTTGATATTTTTAAATTGGCACATGGTATAGTGGGAAGAATAATGAATTTGGGATCAGAAATTGTTGTCGTTCTGTCGTTTCAGTCATGTCCAACTCTCCATGGCACCATTTGGGGTTTTCTTGTCAAGGATACTGAAGCGGTTTGCCATTTCCTTCTCCAGTTTATTTTACGATGAGGAAACTGAGGCGGACAGGGTTAAGTGACCAGCCCAGGGTGACATATCTTGTAAGTGACTGAGGCTGGATTTGAACTCAGGTCTTCCTGACTCCAGGCCCTGCACTGGAAACAGAAGACCTGGGTTCAAGTTCTGGGACTGGTCTTTATTTTCAATGTGACCTTGGACAAGGTACTTCACTCCCTTCTCCTATCTCAGTTTCTTTCTCTGTAAAGTGAAAGTATTGAACTACATCTATTGAGGAACAAGATTAATTAGATACCCACTATGTTCCCTGAAAGGTCCAGGCACTGGAGATAAGAAGCCAAAAGCAGGACAGTCTACACCCTTAAAGAGTCTACATTTTACTGAGGGAAGGCTGGAGACCATGTACAGGTAAGGAAAACTTTTACACACAATAAAGAACTCTTGAAAGAGATGACAAGCTGAGCCTTGGCAGGAGTAGACTGGTAAAAGTTGAACAACCAGCTGTCCAAAAAAAATAAATAAACAAAAGTACACGTTTTTCAGTTTAATTTGCATTATTAGCATGAAGAAATAATTACTTTCTTAAATCTAAACAATCAACAAAACAATAAATCAAGTCCTGATTCGTGGCTTGCGGATTTCTGAATTCTCACACTGAAAATTTAATAAATTGCGCTCCTCGGCTGGCTTGACCTGGCTCCAGCACACTGCTGGCTTCAGCTAGGACCCCTTCCGACTTTAAATCATGTCATCATATGCCCCCCTGCCCTGTCCCTTTGCTATGACCTCCTCTGCAGAGTTTCTGAGGGGGGGGGGGGGTTGCTGGTGCTCATGAATTATTTACTTATTTATTTGTTTGTCTTAATGGTGCTCATTTAGGAAGACACTTATTTTTCCTGAAAGTTCCTGCTGATTCCCTCCTTCCATGGGTCTCTCATGTGTTTGTTTCTGCCCAGGCCAATGCCTTCAATCTTCCTTACTTCCAGTCTCAAGAGTCACTCTCTGGAGAGATGGGGATGGGGCGGGGAGGAGGGGCTGGGGTTAGAAATTTTCCTGTGTGAGTGTGTTTTTTTTACTGTTAACCTTTTGTTGTACATACTTCTGGAGTGGAAGATAATTAAGTTAGGAGATTTAGCAACTGCCACGGTGACTTCTAAGGCCTAGTCACATGTTCCAGGAAAGGAAGCAAAGGAAGGAAAAAAAAAGGATAGGGGGAGAGAGAGAGGTAGAGACACAGAGAGATACAGCAGAGTGACAGAGACAGAGGAGAGACAGAGAGGTGGAGGGGCGCGGGGAAGGAACACATTTATGCTGTATCTCATTTATAGAAATGACGTTTTTTTGTGCTTACAAGCATCTCCAGGAAACAAGGCAGTAGACAGCATCCAAAAGTCATTTTTTCATTGTTTTCTTTTAGGTCTGTATCATTATAGCCCTATTCAAACAAGGAACACCTGCAATTTCTCATAACTATTCTTCACTACAAGGTTAAGTGGATAATATTTTATAGATTTCTTTTGGAGCAATGTAATCCAGCCTCTCTACATCATCATTATCAGTAACAACAACAAATATTTATAAAGCACCTACTGTGGGTCCAATACTGAGAACACCGAGACAAAAATGAAAATACCCCTCCACCACCTTACATCTTACAGGACGATGCTGATCGCACTCATTGGATTCGGGCTTTGAGACCGAATGTGTCATGTACAGAAATGCTTCAAAACATCATGTAGGGTTTTCCTCAATATCTCTTGTGTGTAGAGTAACCCTGCATTCTCAAAGGCTGTGTTAGCAAAGTGCTAGCTCTAGAAAGTTTACCCAGACTACTACTAATAATAATAATATTTGTGCACTGATGTAGCAATGAACTGTTTATATCATTCAAAGATCATGGAAGAGAGGAGCATCACCCGAAGGTTTCCCAACAGGTGATGGATTTTTTTTTTAAATGCAACATTTGCATTCAATACACACTGCCACAAAAATTTGTTTAAAAAAAAACTTCAACTAGGCCAACACTGGCTAGAGAAATAAGCTTGGAATCAGGAAGACTTGAGTTCAAATCACTGCCTTAGATGTTTTTCTAGCTATATGACCTTGGATAGGTCACTTGACTTCTCTCAACTTCAATTTTCTCACCTGCAGCCAGGTGGCACCATAGTGCTCAGAGTGCCAGGATTGGAGTCAGGAAGATTCTTCTTGAGTTCGAATGTGGCCTCAGACACTTACTAGCTGTGGGATCGTGGGCAAGTCACTTAACCTTGTTTGCCTCAGTTTCCTCATCTATAAAATGAGCTAAAGACAGAAATGGCAAACCTCTCTAGTACCTTTGCCAAAAAAAAAAAAAAACAAATTGGCTCATAAAGAGTTGGGCATGACAGAGAATGACTAAACAATGATGACAAGCTCTGTGACTATGGAGAGGTCACTTCTCTCGACCTGTTTCCCCATCTTTATATAATGATTATAGTAACACCTACCAAGCCAAGGTATTTGTGAGACTCTGATGTGATTGTGCATAAAAGCACTTTGCAAACCTTACACCACTAACCACATGCTGGCACTTACTATTTTTATTATGCACAGGGCACTGTGCTCTCTGCTGAGGCGGCAAAGACAAGGACAAAGCCACTTGGGGAGTTTACATTTGTTTGAACTATGGGGAAATGACATCTATACTCTATAAAGACAAAACACATCCAGAATGAATACGAAGTTATTTCAGAAAGCTATTAGCAACTGGAAGGGGTTGAGGAAGAGTGGCGTAGGAAGTGACCCTTGAGCTATGTTTTAAAGGGAAATGGGAATTTCAAGAGTCAGAGATGAGACAGGTAGGTGCTGGAGTGAGGGTAAGGATAAGAATGGGGGTGGGGGTGAGGGAAATGGTAGCATCTTTGAGACCATGGAAGGAGATGGGATTTTGCTTTATTTTATTTTTTTGCTTTTTGGAGGGGGAAGGCAGTGCAATTGGGGTTAAGTGACTTGCCCAAGGTCACATGACTAGTTCATGTCACAGGCCAAATTTGAACTCAGGTCCTTCTGAGTCCAGGGCCATTGTTCTGTTCACTGCGTCACCTAGGTGCCTCCGAGATGGGATTTTTCAATACAAGTTAACAACAAGTAGCTCATTTGGCTAGAATGTAGAGTGTTATGAAAGCCATATGTCAAATCAATCTGGAAAATAGGTGAGACCTAGGCTGTTAAGAGCTTTTCATGTATGAGCATTCCTGTGAGGTCAGTGCTATTATAGTACCAGTTTTACAGATGAGAAAGCTTTGGCTCAGAAAAATTCAGTGGGTTGTTGAATCATATAGCTAAATGTTTGTGGCAGGATTCAGACCTTAGCCTTCCAAACTCAACTCCAAGTACAAGACTTGATCTACTATTTGATTCTGTTTCTTCACCTTAAAAGAGTGTTTTAGGCAAAGCCCTTGGTCAGAGCTGCTCCAGTAACCTCTGGTTTTGTCCCAGAAAGGAATACTATAGAAACCATTATGTGGTTCAATAGCATCCTCAACCTTTGGGATGTCATCCTTCATCTACCATTAATTAGCATCCCCTGTGAACTGCTCTGTACTGCACTACACACCCAAAGATAATTAAGATGTTGTCTCCACCCTCATGGAGCTTACAGACTTTGGGGGGGGAAGGAGCAGAGATAGAACACATAGGCAAAAATAAAATATTGTGCAATAAATGTAGGGCTTGAAATATGGATGGACAGAATTTCAAAAGTCAGAGATAGCCCAAGAGGGAGGTCCAGACGTAGGAAATAGCATGAGCAAAAGAAAGATGGAAAAGCATAGAGAAGTTTGCAAAATTCAACCTGACTGGAACATAAAGCATGTGGAGTGGATTGATATGAAATAAAGCTAGAATAGTAGCATTGGGTTGTCAAGGGATTAAAATGCCTAGTTTAAGATCTTCTTTACCCAATAGACAACAAAGAGCCATGAAAGGATTTTAAGAAGAGGAGAGACACGATGGGATATATGTACATAAGATTACTCTAGCAGCTGCTAGGAAGGCTAGAGTGGAGAGAGAAGAGTCTGGAAAGGGAAATGCTTATTGGTGAAATCTCAACTCTCATTTTTTCAATAATGGAGGTAATTGTTAATGAGGGCCTACATAGTGAATGGGTGAATGAATGCTTGAAGCATTTAGGTAATAGTCACTATGTGGAAAGCACAGTTAGGTGGTGCAGTGGATAGAGCACCAGGCCTAGAGTCACAAAGATTCATCTTCCTGAGTTCAAATCTGGACTCAAACACTTACTAGCTGTGTGGCCCTGGGCAAGTCACTTAATCCTGTTTGCCTCAGTTTCCTCATCTGTAAAAGAGCTGGAGAAGGAAGTGGCAAACCACTCCAGTATCTTTGCTAAGAAAACCCCAAAACAGGGATACAAAGAGTCAGACTTGACTGAAAAAATGAGTGAAAAATGCTTAGAATTAAAGAACTAGAAAGGACCTTATGTGAAATACAGCTCTACTCTTTCATTCTACAAATAAGGAAATTGAAGCCTAGAGAGGGGAGGAAACTTTCACCAAGTCCCATACTACCAGCACATATCTGAATTGAGATTCAGATTATCTCCTTTGCCTCCAAATCTGGTATTCTTTGACTCCTTGCTAATCCTTACACAAGGCACTCCATCACCCCTTTCTGGGCATCTTTGCCAGGCATCCCCCATGCCTGAAATGCTCTCTTCTCAAACTGAGGAAGGTGAATTGACTTGCCACTAACTCCATTTTGTAAAGTGTGGGCAACGGAGAAGAGCCGTAGACTAAGTCTGAAAAAATATTGAGGTCTTTTGTCTTCTCCATTGTAACTTTAACCACCCAAAAATCTTTGAGAATGTCCCATCTTATTGAGGCCAATGGGACAGAGCTCACACAGGGCCCAAAGCCTCTGAGGAGCTCATTCAGCCTTTATAAGTCTCAGCTTCCTGAATTGTAAAATGAGGGGGTTGAGCCTGAAGTCACTTCCAGTCTCAAGCTAGGATCCTCTGGTCCTCTGAAGGACATTTGTTGTATCATGCCTATAACAAATAAAGGTGAACAAATTTGGACACAAGGAAAGATTTAAGCAAACATAGCTAGTACAACGTTCCTCTGAATTGGGAACCTGGTAAATAGAGGTGTAGCTTACCTTACAGGAAAGAAATCAAACTTATTTGGAAAGAGTTCTGAGGCTTGAGTTAGACGTTCTGAATTTGAATCCCAGCTCTGTCTTTTAATACATGTGAAATTACATGCAAGTCTCTTCCTTCTCTGGGCTCAGTTTCCTCATCTGTAAAATGAAAGGGTTTTATGAGATAACCCTGAAGATCATTTCCAACTCCATATCTGATGATCCTATGGGATTTCGGTTGAATCTCTGATCTACCCCTTGCTAATTCTGTGCCCACGAGCAACTCAGTTTCACCTCTCTCTGCGTATTTCCTCATCTGTAAAACGATATTTTAGTGTGATGCAAGCTACCTATAAGACACAAAGATTTTGAGATGGAAAGGACTTTAGAGAAAATGGGACCACTATTACGTTTCATTTTATAGATGAAAGAGATTAGGTGAAATGCACCACTTCAGAGCAGAAAATAGCAGATTTGATTAATTCAAAGAAACATGGGAAGACATGTTTCACATATGTGTGTATGTACATAGATATATATATATCTATGTATAAAATATGTATATATATGTATAAAACTGATATAGGGTGAAATCATAAATACTATCTACCATTCACATATTACTTAAAGATTTGCAAAATACTTTACAAATATTATCTCATTTGAACCTTACAACAGCCCTGGTATATAGGTGCTATTATTACCCCCCATTTTACAGATGAGAAAATTGAGGCACAGAAAGGTTAAGTGACTTGTCCCAGAGTTATAGCTTGTAAGTGTCTGAGGCCAGATTTAACCTCAGGTCTTCTTGACTCCAGGTTCAGGGCTCTATTTCCCCTTTGCACCACTGAACTTCTATATCAAACAAATTTTATATACATATATATATGTATTTATATATATATTTATATATATGTATTTATATATATACACATATAATGTATATGTATGTATTTGTATGTATGTATATATATATACAACACACATATACACACGTATACTATTTCAGTAATTTATATTAATTAAAATATTATGTATATGTGCAAATATACAAATAATATATTAATATGAATTACATATATACAATGATAAAAGATCAATATAAATTTAAAAATCACTAACAAGTTATCTGAACTCTATAACTAAAAAAACAAACAGTATCAGTTTTAGAGAAGAAATAAACCAATACATGGCCCTCTTCACAGCAGAGAGGTAGGGGGACTACTAGGCAGCTAGGTGACAGAGTTGATAAAGTGCCAGGGTCAGGAAGACCTGAGTTCAAATCCAGCCTCAGACATGTACTAGCTATGTTATCCTGGGCAAGCCACTTAACCTCTGTTTGCCTCAGTTACCTCATCTGTAAAGTGGGTATTAGAGATAGCTACGTGGTATAGTGGTTATAGTGCTGGTCCTAGAGTCAACTCAGCTTCCTGAGTTCAAATCCAGCCTCAGATACTTACTAGCTGTGTGACCCTGGGCAAGTCACTTAACCCTGTTTGTCTTAGTTTCCTCATCTGTAAAATGAGCTACAGAAGGAAATGACAAACCATTCCCAAATCTCTGTCAAGTAAACCCCAAATGGGGTCACAAAGAATCAGACACAACTGAACAACAACAAAATGGGAATGATGATAGCACCTTTCTCCCAGGCTTGTTGTGAAGATCAAATAAAGCAGTATTTGTAAAGCTCTTAGCATAGTGCTTAGCATGTAGTAGGCACTAAATAAATGCTTCTTTCCTTTCTTCCTACCAGGCACTGTGTTTATTATACTTTATCACTCTGTTATAGATTTGTATGTGAGAAGGGAACTAGGACTCCAGAAATTATTGTGATATAAAGTCAAAAAGAATCAATAAAATATATTTTTCAAAATAGAACAAGGATTTGAAATCAATTCTTTTCCCTTTCCCCTTTCCTTACCACACTGTTACTCCACATAGGGCTGCTATGAGTGTCATAGGTTTCTATCTATCTGATACCAGAGAGGTTTGTTACCAACATTCAGTCATTTTCGGTGGAGGCCAACTCTTTATGACCCCACTTGGAGTTTTCCTGGCAAAGATATTGAAGTCGTTTGCCATTTCTTCCTCCAACTGTAGAGGTTATCTAGTCATATTATGATTATAGATTTAGACTCGGAAGGGATTCCAGAAGTCACCAACCTCATTTTAAAGATGAGGAAACTGAGACTCTAAGGCAGGATTTGAACCTGGCCTTCTAATTTCTAACTACTTTCTACTGTTTCATGCTCTTTTCTATCTCACCCTCATTTTATAACGGGGGAAACCAAGGCAGAGATAAGTTGAATGACCTGGCAGAACCCAGGTGGCAAAACCAAGATTTGAACCTAGGTCCTCCAGTGCCATATCTAGAGCCCTTTCCACTGCCTGTTCTGATTCCTCTGAGGCTTAAGGTACTGACAGAAGTGTGAACTGTTGTTAGTAGTAGTAGATCATTAGAATGGAACCACAGAAAGCATGTGGTCCAGTGACCCCAGGAATCAAAGAGTTTCCCTTCTGCCCTTCCCCCAATCTTTCTAGCCGTCTTGGATTTAACAGCATCCTCCACTACTAAAACACAGTTACCAAAGGATGCTCACTTAATGTCTGCATGTAGGCAGGACTGTAGACCAGATGAGGCTGTTATCACTCAGAGAAATCATAGTCGGGGGCTGACAAAGCGCCCTAGTCCCTGGCCCTTGTGAGCTGAGTCAAGTTGTCTCAGGATTATGAGCCTCAGACGTTTAGAGCAATTTCAGCTGGATCAGAGGTTATAGCCCCTGCTTCGGAACATTCCACTTTTATTTGCAGGCTATGAAGTGTAATAGTTCACCATTTTGCCTTAAGTATCACAATAAAAGTCAGTGAGATGGAACAAGCAATAAGCAGCTCTTTTACATCCACGCTGTTGTGACTGAGTGCTTAAGTCTTCATTAACCTACAGAGAGAGGAAGGAGCTACAGAAACGACGGCGGGGAAATAAAATGCCAGGGACAGGGCGCCATCTCTTTGGGAATCGTGCTGCCAGGCAACGTCGAGAGCCTAAGGATCCATCTCATTTTCTGTCTGTCCCATCCTCACTTTCTCCATTCATCCTTGGCCCTGTCCCAGCATCAAGAGAGGGGGAGCTGATCTCTTGAGAAATCGAGGGTCAGATCTTGACTTTAGAGAGTGTTGATGAAGTCTGACTCCTGCTTGCTTCAAAGAAGTGATGGTCTAGAGATGCACAATGACAAATGGTTTAAGATGTGGCCAGTGTAATGTAACAACATTGGCCAGTTTGTGTCCCTTTCTGACTTTTTGGGTTTCTTGTGCATGTTTTTAAACGATCTATTGATGTTCGCGCTCCTGCTCGCGCTCTCTCTCTCTCACTCCCGCTCTCGCTCTTCCCTCTTTTTTGTTCTTTCTCTTTCTCCTCCCTCTCTCTCTCTCTCTCTCTCCTTTCCTCTCTCTCTTTCTCTCTCCCTCCCTTCCTCCCTTCCTTCCTTCCTTCCTTCCTTTTTTCTTTCTTTCTTTCTTTCTTTCTCTTTCTTTCTTTCTTTCTTTTTCTTGTCTTTCTTGTCTTTCCACCTTCCTCATTACCCATTAACTTAACCCCTATTAGAAATGGGTGTGTTTACATATATATGTATACACATATATGTATATATATATGCATATGCATATACACATATGTGGAAATGTTCTCTTTAATAGTGTATATATTACATATAATGTGTATGTACATATACATATCATATACATTTGTACATGTATGTATATATACACACAGTATTACTAGAGAGAATTACTATTACAGTGTAAGTTAATGTGTAGTGAGAGAGACACAAGAAAGGAAGGAAGGAAAAAAGAGCATAATAAAACATTTTTAAAATACACATAAGATATGAAAAAGATCAGAAAGGGATATGAACTGGACGATTTTATTACTGTTTTTAAAATTTAATATAAACTTAAAAGCAAATGATATAACAAAAGTTCATAGTTTTATATATAATGTACCTTTGTTCTCTGAATATTGAAATGATTGCTTGTTGATGACTTAAGTTTATGATGAAGAAGATATAAAAAAATAAAACCTAGGGTCATATAATCCAGTCTATTAACAATTCAAGTCAAGGCACTTATATTAAATGTGTTCCATGTGTAAGATCCTGGTGTGTAGCACCAAAAATGAAGAGAGCTACATGGCAGGTTCTGCTTCCAAAGAGCTTATGTCCAAATGGGGTAAAGATGTTTAAATGAATAACTCATATACAAGAAAGGGGACGTGCAGCACAAAGAAAAGGTCCCAGGAAAAAAATATGTCTCTAAAGGAGCAATTACATTAGGGAATACTAGATCTTAGCATAAATGAATAAATAAATGAACAGATGAATGAATAAGTGAAAAAATTTATTAAACATTTACTGTATAGAAAGTACTGGGGGTACAATTACAAATGTAAGTTGATTATTGCTCTAAGGAACTCACAGTTTTATTTTCTTTAGCAATTTTATTTTTATTATATTATTTATTTTTAGTTTTCAACATTCACTTCCATAAGTTTTAAATTTTCTCCTCTTCCCTCATTCCTCCCTCCCCAAGACAACTTGCAATCTGATATGAGTTCTACACATACATTCCTCTTAAACACATTTTCACATTAGTCATATTGCATAAAAGAATTATAACAAATGGGAAAAACCGTGAGAAAGATAAAAAACAAAAACAAAAAAGAAAATGGTCTGTTTCATTCTGCACTCTGACTCCGTAGTTCTTTCTCTAGATGTTGCTGACATTTTCCGTCATTTGTCCTTGGAACTGTTTTTAGGTCCTTGCATTGCTGAGAAATGCTGAGAAATTTTGTCTGTCAAAATCAGTCCTCATACACTGTGGCTACTACTGTGTACAATGTTTTCCTGGTTCTTCTCCCCTCACTCAGGATCAGTTCACATAAATCTTTCTAGGTTTCTCTGAAGTCTGCCTGTTCATCATTTCTTATAGCACCATATTATTCCATTACATTCACATATTACAACTTGTTTATCTATTCCCCAATTGATGGGCATCTCCTCAATTTCCAGTTCTTGGTCACCATAAAAAGAGCTGCTACAAATATTTTTGTACATGTGGGTCCCTTTCCCTTTATTATGATCTCTTTGGGATACAGCCCTAGAAGTGTTATTGCTGGGTCAAAGGGTATGAACATTTTTATAGCCCTTTGGGCATAGTTCCAAATTGTTCTTCAGAATGGTTGGATAAGTTCACAGCTCCACTAACAATGAGTTAGGGAAGGAACTCACATTCTAATAAGGAAAGACAACATACATACAGAATCTTAGCTGCAAGTCAGATGGAAAAGGTCCATCATCCTCAGTGTGCAGCAGCAAATTAGATGGTAATGTATCTTCTTTAATGTCATTTCTACCCATAATCATCTCTGTGTCCAAGGTTAAACCATTTTTTTGTGCCAAGGACATTGGTGGCAAGAACTTTATTTTCAGGGTCTTTGGTAGGTAGCCATGGTACCAAGTTTTATCAAATTCTTTTTACACAGACACCTTTCACTGTATCTACCCAAAGCAAAATATCTGGATGAAACACAATAATGCTTCATCTACATAATACTGATCATTTGATAGAACAACATGTAGGTTGAAAGAATTTAGAAATGGAATGGACCTTAGAGGTCATCTAGCCATTGGATCAGGAGACCATAGAGCTAGAGATGGAAGGGACCTCAAAAGGCATCTAATCCTATCCCTTTATTTTTTGTGGGGGGAGGGCAGAGAGGCAGTCGGGGTTAGTGACTTGCCCAGGGTCATACAACTAGTGTCTAAGGCTGGATATGAACTTGGGACTCTAGAAGCAGTGCTCTATCCACTGTGCCACCTAGCTGACCCCACTTCTTTATTTCTGAGATGAAAGCACTCAGACACAGAGAAATTAAGTGACTTGATCAAGGTCGCAAACCTAATCAGAGAGCTAATTTTCAAGTCTGAAGTTCTCTATCTAAAAATTTCCCTGCAGATGCTCTTCTACCACCACACCTACCTTATGAGCACTGTCGGGGAATAAGGGTTTGGGGTGACTTTTCCAGAATAAGTACTGAAAAATTTTATACCATTTAAAAATAGAAGTCACAAATAGGCACAGAAGTGGGTAATTATTTGGAAAATGGACAAAAACAACAAACGCTTATGTATCATCTTTACATGCTTTACCTCACTTGAGCCTAACAATGGGAAGTAAATGCTGCAGGTGTTATTGTTCCATTTTACAGCTGAGGAAGACTGAGGCACAGAAGACAAATGACTTGCTCAAGGTCACATAGCTAATAAGTGTCCAAGGCAGGCTGTGATTCCAGTTCTTCCTGATGCCAAGTTCAGCATTTATCCATATAACCCATCGCCTCTCTTTGAAATCCAATTAACTCTATTTTTGAGGACATTAGTTATACTGTGCTTCTAAGTCTGCAGATGTGAATGGTATAGAATACAAGAATGACAGGGCATGAATCTTGGGAAAAACCATAGGACAAGCTTTAAAAAAAACCCTGTTATAGACTGATTTTTGCTCATTTGCCTCTTTCTCATTGAAGGCCAAGTGAAAGGATGTACAGCTGCATGACCTCTGGGGCAGGCAGCCTTTCTGCTGAATGAATTAGTAAAACAACCCCTTCCCAAGAGGTTTATTCACCCTCTGGTGAAATCAGCATCCTCTGACTTGTCACTGCCATTCAAAAGGTCAAGTCAAGGTTCACGCATCTCCAGCCCAGTGGACCACCTGATGGAATGACTGGCTGACTAGAAGTGAGACACTTTGGTGTATCCCTACCTCTGCTGCCAAAGGATGTTGCGAAACAGATTCTTCTCTCTCTCTCTCCCTCTGTCTTTCTCTCTTTCCCTCTCTGTCTCTCTCTTTCTCTCTCTTCCTCTGTCTCTGTCTCTCTCACTCACTTTCCCACTCTCTGTCCTATCTCTTTGTCTCTCTCATTTGCTCTCTCCATATCTATCTTGTCTCTCCATCTCTGTTTTTCTCCATCTCTTTCTTTCTCTCAGTCAGTCTGCCTGTCTCTCTGTCTCTCTCTGTGTACCTGTCTCTCTCCATCTCTAGCTCCATCTCTGTCTCTCTCCACCTCAGCTTCCAAATCAGTAAAATGAGATTGTCAGGAGGCAATGAAAGAGGTCTTTGGAGGAAAAAAGAGGACTTCATTTCAAATCTTGGTTCTATCACTTACTACTTGTATGATCTTGGCAAAGTCATTTCACTTCACTGTACTTCAGTTTCCCCTACTGGAAAATGAGGGATTTGAGGTAGTCCCTTGCAACTCTAATTCTATGACTCCAAAGTCCCTTCCAACTCTATAATTATACATAATTATATATAATTGTATATATAAACAAAAATAGTGTTTTTACCTTATCCCTAAATATCCTATCTTCCATTCTAGCCTTTCACCCCATTCCCCATGGGTATGCTTTGCTGAAAGCTCATAACTAAATTAAAAAGGACCATAGGTATCATCTTCCTTTTAGGGGTGTCACTATCTTTGTCAAGCCAAAGATTCTACTTCTCCTTATTGCTTGTTCTTGGATAAGGCTAAAGGCTATGGGTGTCCTAAATCAATGTAGACAAACCCATCCCATTTAGGTTACTTCTCTGAAGGGACCACATGTTTGTAGGCTCTTTTCTGGGAATTCCCCTTGCTCTGCACATCTGTAGGCCAAGAAACTCAGCCCCACCTCTTCTCCAACCCTCCCACCCCCTTCCACTTAAGGACCTCACGATGGCCTGTAAGATTTGGGCACAAGCAGCAGCTGTAGCTGCAGCTGTGAATGTGAGGTATGGGGCCAGGTCCTGGGCCCCCAAGCCCAGTGGGGAGAAAGGGGATTTGGCTCTTCCAAGTATTTGTCCTCTCATTGCAGAAGGACTCAATCCCCCTGACAGATTGGAGGTCTGAGGAATGAAGAGCTCCCTCGCAGCCAGTTTATTTATATGCCACATGAATTTACACAGAGGAGGGAATAGAAAGAGTGCTCTCAAAGCCAGGGCCAAGGTCCAATTGTTCCAGAAGGAGGCCTGGTTCCTTTCATGGTGGGGGGTCCAAGAAAATGAAATGGGTCTGGTTCTGGCAGCTGAACCCCAGCTCCAGCAAAGGTTCTGACTTCAGATCCTGGCCCTCCACCTCCCCAGTTCAGGAAATTCCAAGTTAAAACTGAAACTGGAGCCTTCCTCCCCATGTAGTACTTACAACGCCTGTATGGCAAGGACCCCAGAGAAGTGCACAAGTCACCAGGCAGGCCATGTGGGTTGAATTACCAAGGCAAGAGATTGTGGTGGTGAAGTCCCAAACATCCTCCTTAACTCTTCATTGTCCTGGTTTGAGAGCCCACTATACTCCCTTATTCTTGCTGACTGTCTCTGTCTCTATCTTCATTTCTCACTGTCTGTCTATCAGTCTCTCTCTCTCTCTCTCTCTCTCTCTCTCAGTCTGACTCTATCTTCTCTCTGTGTATTTCTGTCTCTTGGTCTCTGTCTCTTTGCTTCTTTATCTATTTCTACCATCTCCATCTCTGTCTTTTCCCTCTGTCTCTGTCTTTCTCTGTGTCTTCTCTCTCTCTCTCTCTCCCCCCCCTCCCTTCCTCTCTCTCTTTCTCTCTCTCTCCCTTCCTCTCTCTCTCTTTCTCTCTCTCCGTCTCTCCCTCTCTCTCTCTCCCTCTCTCCCCCTCCCTCCCTCTCTCCCTCCTTCCCTCTCTCTCTCTTTCTCTCTCTCTCTCTCTCTCCCTTCCTCTCTCTCTCTTTCTCTCTCTCCCTCTCTCTCTCTCCAGCCCCAAACTGTAATTTCATTTGTGTGGCACCTCCTTCCACTAATGCCCGCTGGCAGCTCCTTTGTAACACAGCCTAGGCCATGGCACATAATAATCACTTTAAAAATTGTGAAACGGCAAAGAATGCCCTACTATATGATTATAAGTGCTCAGAGTGGCTCAGGGAAAGATTCTGAAGCCATCTTTCTTGTCTTGTGTTATACAAGACCCGTGCCCACCTACCATTCCTAGCACATTTTGTTGGTAGCATCAGCATGACTGACAGCCCACCAACTGGCAATCTTTCCTCATAATGGTCTAGAAAAATAATTACCAACCATTAGAACGAACAGCCAGAAGGTGTTATGATTTATACATGACCTGTGGACTATGAACCAGGAAGGCTAAGCCCATTCCCAACTCTATTGTTAAGTCATTGTAAGAGCCGGTCACAAAATCTTCCTTTATTCAATTAGTTCTCTCTCTGTTAAATGACAAGAACCAATTAATCAATTAACATTTATTAAGAATAAATTATGTGCTAGGCTGAGGACATAATTGCAAACTATATACAAATAAAACAAAGTTATTTCAAGGGAGATGCACTTACCAGCTTGGGGGGGGGGGGGGTAGGAGGAGAGGAAAAGGATTCACCCAGAAGGTAGTACTTATGCTAAGATTTGAGAACCCTATAGAGCCTAAGAAGAATAATACCTCATTCATATCTATGGAATGTTTTGAATTCCAAGAGTGATGCTATAGAGTATTATGGTCTGTAAGACCCTTAAAGAGTGATTAGCACAACACACACACACACACACACACACACACACATCCCTTCCATTTTATAGAAGAAGAAACTGTTATCCAAATGGGTAATATGACTTGACCAAGGCCTGAATATTGTGAGCTCATGGAGTTTATAACCTGGGAGGCTCCCAGAAAATAAAAGGTCTAGAAGACTCTTCCAAGAAAGAAAGAAGAGAGAAGGAGGAAAGATAGATAGATAGATAGATAGATAGATAGATAGATAGATAGATAGATAGATAGATAGATGGATGATAGGTAGATAGATAGATACCATGTTAAAGATTTTATAGTTACAGTACTTCCCTAAATCCAAGAAATTTACTGTTTATTTGGGGATATAAGACTTATTTGAAAAGTTAAATGACTTCAATATAACTTCAAAATAACTTCAAAATGGACATCAGTAAAGTCCAGAGTAATAATAAACAAGATGTCACAAGACTATATAAGATTCATTGAGAAATGAATGGTATAGACATTAAGTGCAGGAGAAATTAAGGAAAGGAGAAACCCCTTCACTCCCTCCAGAAGGCTCCTTTGCCCATTCTACTTCATCTGCCTACCCCTGGGATCTTAATTGGAAGAGCTAGACTTCCTGAGGAATTCTTATAGTGTTTCTGTTCCAAAGGAATTCTTATCCTTGTTTGGTGTTCAGATGTCTCTCTCCCTCTGGCTTTGAGCACAAATGTCCAAACCCCAAATCCATCCATTGACTAAAGAGTATGTGGTCTAGCTACAGACAGCCTCACTTATCAAATTTCCAAATGATACAAATATGGGCAGCATAGTTAATTCACCAGATGACAGAGCTGGGATTCAAAAAGTTCTAGACAGACAAGAAGAGTGGGCCAAATCTTATAAGACAAAATGTAATAGAGATAAGTGTGAATTCCTATGTTTGGGTTTAAAACACAAATCCACTGCACAAGTGTAAGATGGGGGAGGTGTGGCTAGACAACAGTTTGTGTGAAAATGAGCTGGAGTTTTTTAGTAGACTGCATGTCAGCCGTGTGATATGACAGCCGAAAAAGGGTAAGCCATTTCAGTTGCATTGAGAATGTCACCTTGTCTGTGATGTAGGAGGGCACAACCCTATGGTCTACATTTGTAGTATGGCCTGGAGAATACCTAGCGCAGTGGTTCTCAACCTTCCTAATGCCACAACCCTTTAATACTGGTATGTGGGTGTATCTGCATGTGGGCAGACCCGCCTGGAGACGTATAGAGGAGCAGTTTCTTGGTTCCTAAGACCATGGGAAACATGTATTTTCTAATGGTCTTAGATGACCCCTGTGAAAGGGTCATTTGACCCCCAAAGGGGTCACGACCCACAGGTGGAGAACCGCTGAGTTAGAGAAACTCTGTTCAAATCCTAATCATTTTCCTACTTGGGTAATAAGAATGACCTTAAGTAGATTCACTATAAATGTCTTTGGGACTTACTTTCCTCATCTGTAAAATAGCAGACTGTTCTAGATGACTTTGGAAGTTCTTTCCAGCTCAAAATCTATGATTCTCTCATTGTGAGAAATATAAGATCAGGCCAGAAGGCAATCTGTGGCACAGTGGATGAAGGAGGAGACTTGGAGTCAGGAAGGGCAATTCAGTTCAAATCCAACATGAGACATTCACCAGTTATGTGATCCTGGGCAATTCATTTAACCCATCTGCCTCAGTTTCTTCATCTGTAAGTTGGGAATAACAATAGCACCTACCTCCTAGGATTTTATGAAGATAAAATGAGATATTTATGAAGTACTCTGCAAACTTTAAAGCATCATATAATACTGTTGCTATTATTAATATAAAACTAATATTTCATATTATAGGATATTATATATTATTATAATAGAATATGATATATGAGGCAATGTAATACAATGAAATACAATACAAATGGCACAACATGATAATATAAAATATGACACAACATGAGATGAGAGGAGACAATACAATACAATAGATGACAGGATGGGATAGGATACAGTGCAATACTATATGATACAATAACACAGTGTGAAATGATAAAACACAACACAATACAACACCCTGTCATACCATACCATAATTTCATCATCACCATCATCATCATCATCGGCATCATCATTGTCGTCATCATCCCACTGCATGGCTGTTACAGTCCTCTTTTATATGTCACCCTACTTCCCACCTCTGTCTAACACCCAATTTACGTCACATAGTCTTGTCCCTTCATCCAATAGCATATAGACTCCTTGATGGCACAGCAAAGAGAGATAAAGTCATTTGCCCCTCTACCACCAGCATTCTGAATAGTGCTTGACACATAGTAAGCCCTTGATAAATGTTTGTTGAATTAAATTGAATTCTTGGCCAACCTAGCCCTAGCTTTTGGCCGTGGGAGTGTTCTTCCCCGTGTAGATACAAGATAAGACAGTCTAAGCTTTCCAGTAGACAGCACAGTACAAAGTAATATATTGAAACCGTGGGACAATAACAGTTTCTTATCACTTCAACCCATTATACAGGGGAAAATACTATTTTAGAATCTTTACTTCAAAGTGATATGTCCTACGGTACTAAGAGGAGCCAGATGTCTCACAACTGTTTGCAAGAGCATAAGCATAAAATTTCTAGTTGAAAGAGATCTAAGACTAGTTTCATTTCTTCACTTAATATACAAAAGAAATTGAGACCTAAAGAAGGTGTGTGAGTTAAGTATCTTACCCAAGTTTATAAATCTCATAAATTAGAGAGCCAGGATTTGGACCCATGTCCTCTGATGCCATATCCAATTCTCTTTCTGCTCTGATACATCTAGGAGATTACAAGATTCATACATACACACATACACACATATGTGTATGTATATCTATCTATATCTATGTATTTATCTCTCTCTCTCTCTCTCTATCTATCTATCTTTCTATCTATAGTGTATATGTTGATCAGAGCAAAGTATAGGGGGTGTATTATCTCCTTAGTTCTAGAATCTATGTCTCTCATTATACAGCCCAAAGTCCTCCCAGGTTTTTGTCTGCCCTATCATAATGCTGACTTGTATTGAGCTTGTAGCACTAAAACCTCTTGATCTTTTTTAGGCAAATCACTGTCTATTTATGACTTCACAATCCTAAATTTGTTAATATGTTTTTTAATATGATTTCTTGTACCCAAGTGTAATGTATCACATATGGCCCCCTACTGAATTTCATCATATTAGAGATAGTCTAATATTCCATCAGGATTTTTTTTGGACCCTGACACTGTTATCTAGTGTGCTAGCTATCCCAGCTCTTTGTCTCACTACAGGTTAACAAGCATTTATTAAGCACCTATGTGTCAGGCACTGTGCTAAGTGCTGGGAGATACAAAGAAAGGAAAAACTAAACAGAATTAAAAAACAAATCAGTTCCTGCCTTCAAAGAGCTTACAGTCTAATGGGGGAAACAATGTGCAAACAACTTCAAACAAATAAGATATATACAGTGGTAAATTGGAGACAATCTCAGAGAGAAGGCACAAAGGCTAAGAAGAACTGGGAAAGGCCTTCTACAGAGTCCTGAGCTGTCCTTCAAAGCCAAGCCTTCATCCCTAGCTGTACCAATGTTCATTTGTTTGAACCTTGATGAGGATCTTACCCTCGTATGGGTTAGGTAGCTGCTTCCGATGACAGATATCATCTATTTTGCCATCTCTGACACAAACCTTATGCTTAGCCTTTGTATCTTTGTTCATGCCCTCCTCTTTATATGGCCTGACCTGACTCACCTATATTTCTGTATATAAAAATGCTACCTATCCTTCAAGGCCCATCTCAAATGCCACCACTCTACCAAACTTTCCCTGATCACCACTGTGAGGAATGAATTTTTCTCCCCCCTCAAAAGTCCTATAGCTCTTATTATCTTACCTGTATAAATCATGTGACACATATCACATACTACCTGATTATTTATTTATGCATCTTTTCTCCCCCCACTGTGGGATAATCTTCTTGAGGTTAGTGACTGTGACTTGGCCTGCTTTAAATCTTTCCTAGTGCCTAGTTCCTCTTGCTGAGATTGTAAACAAGATGGAGAGATCTGGCCTAGGTGATGGTACTTTGAGGTGGATTTGGTACCATTTTAATGACTAACTCTAAGAAGTAATCCTTAGTTAGTCAATGTCAGCCTGGAGAGAGGAGTTTTCAGGTGAGTGCCCCAGCTGTCCTTGGCCTTATGGTGTTGAACATTGATATTAACGACTTGGATGAAAAATATAGAAGGCATATATAGCAAATCTGCAGTTGACACAAAGCTAGAAAGATAGTTGTCATGGCTGATGACAAAGTCCAGATCCCAAAAGACCTTAACAGGTTAAAATAATGAGCCAAATTAAATCAGATTAAATGTAATAGAGATAATATATGGTTATACATATGGGTTTAGAAAATAACCATGAGTTCAACACAGCAAGAGACATGGTTAGACAAGAGTTCTTTTGAAAAAGCTGTTAATTTTACTATGAAGAAAAAGGAGGCAGTCATGTGATGTGACAGCTATATTTTGTTGGGCTGCAATTAGAGAGGTTAGAACATCCAACACAATGAATGTAATAGTCATCGTCATCATCATCATCATCATCATCATCATCATCACTAGCATTTATATTGCACCTACTATGTGCCAATCACTGTGCTAATCACTTTACAAGTATTATCTCATTCAATCCTCACAATAATCCTGGAAAGTACATATAATTAGTCCCATTCTATACCTGGGGAAACTGAGGACAACAGAGGTTAAGTGACTTGCCCAAGACCACACAGCTAGTATCTGAGGCCAAATTTGAATTTAGGTCTTCCCAATTCTAAGCTAAGCACTCTTATCAACTGTGCCACCCAGATGTCTGCATGCTCTGCCCCATTTAGGCCAAAACTGGAGTAATATACTAAGATTTGGGCGCAGAATTTTAGGAAAAGACATAGACCAACATATCTAGAAAAAGAGCATCAGATGAAGAGAGAATATTAGACAAAAGCTGGATGGATACTGGCAGGGGATATAGCAGGAGAAATGGTTAGATTGGGCCAGATAATCTATGAGATCCCCTGAAAATCCATGATTCTGTCGTATAAAATGCTATATGTAGTGGGCACTCATAGTATGACAGAGTGCTGGACCTGGAGTTAGAAAGAACTGGGTTCTAATTCTGCCTTAGCTATTCACCCTGTATGAACCTGAGCAAGAAACAACTTCTCTAGGACTCAGTTTCTTCATTTATAAAATGAAGAGATTGAACTTTATGACCTCAAAGGTCCCTTACAACTTTGAATCCTATGAAATATTGAATTAATGAACAAATAAATGATTGGAGAACAAAGGTACAGACTAAAACTCAATTCACGATCTCTAGGAAGTCTTCATCCTCTTGAAGAGAGTGAGTGTCAAAAAAAAAAAAGATCTATGACTCTAAACCAAGCCCAGGTACATTATATATTTGTGGCACCATATCAGAAGCAGTATGGTGTAGAGGGATGAATATTAAACTTTTAGTAATAAGTACTAAGCTTGGGCAGTGGACAGAACACCCCATTTGGAGTCAGGGAGACCTGAGTTCAAATTCAACCTTAGACACTTACTAGCTGTGTGACCCTGGGCAAGTCTCTTAATGCTGTTTGCCTCAGTTTTCACATCTGTAAAATGAGCTAGAGAAGGAAAAGGAAAACCACTCTAGTATCTTTGCCAAGAAAACCCCAAATGGGGTCACAGAGAGTCAACCATGACTGAAACGACTAAACAATAAAGGTATGTTTGGAGCCACAGGATCTAAGTTTGAATACCAACTGGATCTGCTACTTTCTTCTTGAGTGACATTGTATGAGTCACTTAACCTGAGTTTCCTCATCTATAAAATGATGAATTTGGGCTTGATAATCTATAAATCCCTTCTAGATCTGTATCTATGATCCTATAGAAATAGCAAAGAGGAAAACATTGAGGGTCCAAAAGGTGTTGAGAAATATTTTTGTCTCAGTTTTCAAGGCCCTTGAAGATTGAAATGGCTGGCACAGGGCCATTAATAATATAGGAGAAAAAAGCCAGCAGAGAAACCAGATTCTGAATAGACATTCCTTCAGGCCCCACCTGTCGTTACTGGTCATCAAGGACCAACAGACAGAGACCTAGGGAATCTGACCCAACTTCCCTCTGACAAATGATGTCATTAAAAAAAAAAAAGTTTTATTGATATATTTTGATTTTATGTGACAAACATTTATAGATTACACCTCCTTCCTGAGAGGTCTCTTATGACAAAGTAAAACGGCTAAATGAGATTAATAATACGATAACTTCATTAAAAAGTGCATGCAACATTTCATACCTATAGCCAACCCCCATACACATATATCTTTCTAGTAAAAAAATTAACAAATCTATTTTCTCTCCCTCTCAACCTTCATCCCATTGAGAAAAAAGAAAAGAAAAACAATGTCTTGGGGCAGCTAGGTGGCGCAGTGAATAGAGCACTTCCTCCCTGAAGTCAGGAGGACCTGAGTTCAAATCCTGCCTTAGTTACTTAACACAAAAACTAGCCATGTGACCTTGGGCAAGTCACTTAACCCTGATTGCCCTCCAAAAGAAAAAAAAAAAAAAGAAAAACAATGTCTTGTACAAAACAAATTCCCTCAATGACTTTATATAATTATACATATATTTGTATATACACATACATACATATATATTCTGCACCCTAAATCTATCAACTCTTTGTCAGAACATAGACAGCATGTTTCATCATCAGGCCTTTAGAATCACAGATGATCATTTCCTTGATAATAGTTCTTCCAAGTTTCAAAGTTTGTCTTTATAGTATTATTGTTATTGTATAAATGGTTCTTCTGGTTCAATTCATTTCATTCTTCATGAGTTTATTAAAATTCTAAGAATTATTTATTTTTATTGATGTTACAGTATCAATTGTTCTATTTCCATTTATTTTGCTCTGCAAAGATTCATATAAATCTTTTCATGTCTTTTTGAAATAATTTACTTCTTCATTCCTTATAGAGCAATAGTACCCCATCACCAGCACAGAGAGATAAAGCCATATGTCCATGGTCACTAAGTAGTAAGTGTCTGAGGCAGGATTTGAACCCAGTTTTTCTTGGTTTTTAACTCCAGTGCCCGGCTAATTGGGACCTGATGCAAATCTGAGCCTACTGCTCTTGAAACATCAAGCTGACTAATGCTATAGCAGCCTTTGAAGTAGGCAAAATCCATTTTAACCAATGACTAAGCCAAAATTATGTCTAGTCACAGTTTCCTCCATTTTTTTAAGTCTTAAAAAAAACCTGGCATTGTTAATTTCTAAATATTTTTGGAGACATATGGCTTTCTATCTACTGTGCCAACTAGTGTGAGTTCTGCTATGATCTGACATATAGTTTCCTAAAAAAATCACCAAGCTACATGAAATTAAACGATAAAAACCACAGGGTTTATGGGTGAAATGGAGTTAGGGGAATAGCACTCAAAAAACTTCATCAGTGACAATTTTTTTAAAAAAAGATATGAATTTAATGAAAAGTGGTAGCACATTTCCACACATTTTAAATGATTAAGAAATACATCAGTTGTGATGACATTCTTGGCCTTGGGCTACAGCTGGGTTTTTACTGTACCATGACTCTCTGCCAGAGAAAGTGTGAGGGACTGTGGAGCTCATGGGTACAGACCAACAATCCTACACTCACAGTTCCTACTGTGTCAAAAGATATCTAATGAATATGATATTATATCTTTAAAAAAAAAAAATCCTGAAGTTGGAAGTGGTTGACTGAAGTCCATCGCATAGAAAGCTACCAAGGCTGAGACATGAGAAATCCCCATTTGGTTCGTCAACAGTGTTAGACACGGCCTTGCAAAGGGGCATAGAAGAGATCATCCTCTGATCAGAATGCCAGAATCGTAGGGATAGCTGGGTGGTGCAGTGAACAGAGTACCAGCCCCAGAGTCAGGAGGACCTGAGTTCAAATGCAGCCTCAGATACTTAACACTAGCTGTGTGACCTTGGGCAAGTCACTTAACCTCAATTGCCCTGCCTTCCCCTCTCCAAAAAGACAAAAAGACGAAGAAGAAGAAGGAAGAAGAAGGAAGAAGAAGAAGGAGGAGGAGGAGGAGCAGGAGGAGGAGGAGGAGGAGGAGGAGTAGGAGAAGAAAGAGAAGAAGAATGTCAGAATGGTAGGATGGCCTCCTCCATTAAGTGTCCCTGGAAACTATAACCTAAACAATGCCCAGCCCATTTCCACTGGGCTTCTCTCTGGACAAGTGACTGGAGGCGCTGGTGTCAAAGGAGCCAAGTCACCATGGTATTTATTCTGAGATCTGCAAGGGGGGGGGGGGGGGGGCCTTAAGGATTTGCCTGCCTTTCCTTCCCCTTCCTCTATGGTCTCTCGAGGCCACCACCTCTAGCTCCCCCATAATAGAACTCACACTAGGTAGCACAGTGGATAAAAAGCCATGCCTGGAGTCAGGAAGACATGAGTTCTAATCCGGTCTTAGATACTTAATGGTTGTGTGACCCTGGACAATTCACTTAATCTCTATTTGCCTAAGTTTCCTCATCTGTAAAATGGAGGTAATAATAGCATGCACTTCCTAGGCTTGTTGTAAAGCTCAAATGAAACAATAATTGTAAAGTGCTTAGCACAGGGCCTGGCACACAGTGTTAGCACTGTGTGCTGTACAAATGTTAGTGACTATTGTTATTAAATACTTCAGAAATACTTTGTTGATTGATTAATTGGTGATATCTGATCTACCAGTCTACTTTTCCAGTGCTCTTAAGGAGTAGCATGAAATTCTCAGAAACAATATAAGTTTAAAGCATTATTGTTTGCATTTTACATTCCATCATAAGATCTAAACATAAATATCTGTGAATGATTGAAATATATCCCCATGAGGTAAGACTCTAAAGGAATGGGTTTAGTTTTCTTGTGGTACTGAAGGTCACATGTAAAAGGAGTTTAGAAAGTGCTAGTTTGTGTGAGCCTTCCCAAGGGGGCTTCTTTGGAAGACAACATGCCTTTGACTTGATTGTTTATAGTCACAACTGCTGTAATGTTTTTTTAGAAGGAAAGTGAAATTCCACTATATCAAAGAGACAGTGATAAAACGACACAATCCCCCCAATGTCTGTGGTTGATAGGTCTAAATTTCCAGTCTGGAACACTTAGAGCTTCCCAGCCGAGACTTCCTAATATGTAAAAAGCAGATGTATGGGTTTCTGACCAGGCCATTTCATCCATTAGTTTCTTTTTTAAGCACTACACAGGTATGGTAAGCATCGTGCGATGGTGATGTGTCCAGAGGATTCATACATACCAAATACACCCAAACACTTGTGAGAGAAGTTGAGCCTTCACTCTCTTTCCTGATTATTCTTAGTGGAAGAGGGACTAAAGGCATAAAAGTCACTAAGAAGGGTCTCCAGGGTCAGCTCAAATAGGAGGAAGGTGAGGGTCTTCTAGTTGGCAGACTTTGAGGGGAAGAGAGAAGCGACAGAAGCAGCAGGGGCTCTTGAGGAGTTCCTGAGAAGTTCCTGAGCCACACATAGACCTGGAGGGACCCGGCTTAGACACAGACCGTTGCTTCCATGTTCAAAGACAGCCACTTTGACTGTGCAGATGAATAGTTTCCGGAGGCAAGCAGGTAAATAACTAGACACAAGGAGTTCCTTTCCCCAAAGTCTTTACTTCTTCTTCTAGTCCTTTGTTGTTTTTAAGTCATTTTTTTCAGTCACATCTGGCTCTCCATGACCCCATTTGGGGTTTTCTTGGCAAAGATTCTGGAGCAGTTTACCATTTCCTTCTCCAGTTCATTTTACAGATGAGGAAACTGAGGCAAACCGGGTGAAGTGACTTATCCAGATGGTACATGTGGGAGGCTGGATCTGACCTCATGAAGATGAGTCTTCCTGATTCCAGGCTCAGCGTTCCATCCATGGTGCCACCCACCCACCCTCTCCCAATCCTAGTAACACAGGACTTCGCTTACTGACAATGTGCATTTTTCACCACTTTGGGGAAACTAAGCTCATGGGTGGAAAGTCATTATTTGACTTACAGATGTGAGTCCCTTCTTTTTCTTTTATCATCCTTTTCTATTTTAGTGCTTAGGAAGGCTGATGCTCCCAGGGACTAGGCAGGGATCATGAGGCTTAGGAGCCACACATTCTTTGTGTTCTTAAGGAACATTTCTTGATAGGGACAATAAACCAGAAAGGCTAATACTAGAGGGAAACCCCCAAACTGAACCCACTCTGTTGGAGGATAAGGGATTAAGTCTTGCATTGACACAAGGATTATCCTCAGATGTAGAAGCTACAGTCACAAACATAGTATTACTGAACTGAGACAAAATACCCCAGCTTTGAGGGTATCGAGGGTAAGCAGAAACTGCAAATTTTAGAGTTGACACATCAGAGAGAGACAAGAGCATCCTACCTTCAAATTCAAAGATGAGTATGTAGGTATGTATATTTTTAAAGTATACTAGAAGTCTGAAGCACTTGCTTGAGAAACGTGTTGTGTTGTGATGCTATAATAGAGATAAAATAATAGAGGTTTAAATATTCCTGATGTTCTAATATTTACAAATTGTGCTTTTTACTGTTGTAAAGTATAGAAGGATCTTTATCATCCCTATTTGACAAAAGACATAATATCTGGGATGTCAAAGAAAGATCAGGTGGCATAATTAAAGGTAATGTGGAGCCATGGATGGAGTACTAGATCTAGAGTCAGGAAGACCTGAGTTCAAATTTGACCTCAGATACTTACTAGCTGCATGATCCTGGGCAAGTCACTTCCTCCTGTTTGCCTCAGTTTCCTCATCTGTAAAATGAGCTGAGGAAAGAAATGGCAAACCGCTCAAGGATCTTTGCCAAGAAACACCAAATGGGATTATACGAAGTTGGACATGACTGAAACAACTGAACAACAACAACAATAGGCCCATCAGTACAGTTTGCACCGGAAACTGGACTGAAATAGATAATTTCTAAGCTTTTTTATCCAGCTCTAAATCTTATAATTCTATTTTTTAATGGAATAGGAAAGGATATTAAACTCAATGAACACCAGAGACAAGTGGTACCTGGAAAGGAATATTTGGTATTTTAAAAATCATCAGAAATTATACTCCTTCAGTGATGGTAATGACTAGATGTTGGGTGGGTGGCTTAGTCATAAGTAATCATCTGTTTCAGTCCCCATTACCTTATTTTGAATCCCAAATCCAGCCCTCTGATTTCTGTTGTATTTCACTGAAAAAAGCTCCATTGATGGATACCTTGCCACCTGATCTTCCATTTAAATATCCTGGATATTATCTCATTTGTCCAATGAGTATGAGGCAGTGAAAAAAAGGCAAGGACTCAGGCATAGGGAGATAAGACATGGAATCAGTTACTGAATCAAGAGGAAATCCCTACAGGTGAGTGGTCAGCATCATGGAGTCATGGGGATTGTCTGGGCAGTCTGATGGGTCACAGATCGATATCTAGCAAGAGAGATGGTCAGCTTCAAAAAGGTCTGAAATAAGGTAGTAGAGAACAATTATTAGGGAGTTCAAGAAAAACCATAACTGGGCAACTGGAGCTTGGCCTCTGGATACAAACTCCTGAGTCTACACTCCCTTCCCTTCTACTCTGGCCTGGTATTTCTGTATTTTATAGTCCTCTGCCAGCACATGTCACATGGCACAAATGCCCCTGTCCAGATCTTTCCCAATTCTTGCCCACCCTCAGGGTCTCATCTTGTCGACTTTCCCCATTGCCTCTGCATTTTCCTGTGGATTAGAGGCAATGCTGTCAAAGGGACCGCATAGCTTCTTCAGAACTCAGGCCTCTTCCTCCCCTTTACTGCCCTGCCCCAGGGTGACTGTAACTAAAGTGGGCTTCTCTCCATGATGCCACCTCTCTTACCACAATCTGCCACCAGGACAAAAAAGTCCAATTCTCCCTTTAGGTGTGAGGAAGGCCTCTAGTCCCCAGGAGGATGGATTGGAATAATTACTAACTCAGACACAGTAAACAGAATGTGGAACTTGCAGTCAGGAGACCTGAGTTGGGATCTTGGCCCTGACACTCACTTGCTGTGTGATCGTGGGCCAGCCAATTCATCTTTCTGAGCCTCCATTTCTTTATCCGTAAAATGGGCATTATAATCCTTGTGTTACTTAACCACACAGAACTATTGTGATGGAAATGCTTTGCAAACCCTAAAATACTATCTGAAAATGAACTTGTATTGAGGTGGTATCTGAGTCCTTAAAAACTGGAATTCTGAACAAGAAATCAAGGTACAGGTTTCCATACAGAGGGAGGGGCAAAAGAAAGGAAGGTAGTATAATTAGGCAGCTAGGTAGTACAGTGAATATAGTGTTGGACCCAAAGTTAGAAAGACCTGAGATCAAATGTGGTCTCAAACACTTATCAGTTGTTTGTCCTTTGCTCTCAAAGAGGACCAGTGACTTCAAGAGGTGATGTCTTGACTTGAGCATGAATTGGTTTTAAGTGAGGTAGAGTTTTGAAAGATCCTGGACAAGTCATTTAACCTTAATTTCCTCATCTTTAAAGTGGGGATAATAATAATAATACCTACCTACCAGGGTTATTGTGAGCATAAGATGAAATATCTAAAAAGTGCTTTGTAAACCTTAATGTACTATATAAATGAGAACTATTATTTAACTATTAGAACTAGGGGACAAGCCAAAAATCTAGTTTCTGGAAGTAAGCTACAAGATCAGAAACGATACCAGCAACAATGCTAAGTTTATGTTGAGTTACAACACTATGCATCCAGAAATTTGAGGGGGTGGGGGTGGAATATATACAATGGCCAAAGAGCTGTCAAGGATTTGGGGCTCAGACACAAATGAGATACCATTGATCTCCACATTGATCCAGAAGTCAATTAAATACAGGAAACCATTGAATCTATGAGAACGAATCAGTTCTCCAAGAGAGAATGAAAAGCAATTTCTGGGCAGCACTGCCAGTGATTTTTGAAAGATTATGGAGGTAGTATATGATTTATACATAAATAGTGATAGCATAAGCAAATTAGGAAAACGTGGAAAATTTTACCTGTCAGATCTATGGGTAATGAAAGAGTTTTGAACAAGCAAGAAATAAAGAGGATTACAGGAAGTAAAATCAATAATTTTGATTACATTAAATTAAAAAGTTTTTGCCCAAACAAAGCCAATGTAGCCAAAAAATTTTACATCAACTTTCTCTAATAATTGGTTCATTTCTCAAGTATATAAGCAACTGACTAAATTTTTTTTAAAAAAAGAGGCATTCCTCAATAGACAAATGGTCAAAGGATATGAACAAGCAGTTTTCAGGTGAAGAAATCAAAGCTATCAATAATCATATGAATAAATGCTCTAAATCACTAATTGATTAGAGAAATGTGAGGTAAAACTCTGATTGACCACTTTATACCTATCAGATTGCTTAACATGACAGAAAAGGAAAATGACAAATGCTGGAGGGGATGTGGAAAAATGGGAACACTGATGCATTGTTAGTGAAGTTGTGAACTGCTCCAACCATTTTATAGCCCAAAGGGCTATAAAATTGTATATACCCTTTGACTTAGCAATACTACTACTAGGTCTGTATCCCAAAGAAGTTTACAAAAAAAAAAAAAAAAGAAGAAAAGGACTTATATGTACAAAAATATTTATAATAGCACTTTTTGTGGTGGCAAAGAATTGGAAATTGAGAGGATACCCATCACTTAGGGAATGACTGAACAAGCTGTAATATATGATTTTGATGGAATACTATTGTACTATAAGAAATGATAAGCAGGATGCTTTCAGAAAAACCTGGAAAGACTTAAATGAACTGATGCAAAGTGAAGGGAACAGAACCAGGACATCATTGTACATAGTAACAACAATATTATAATGATGATCAATTGTGAGTAACTTAGGTACTCTGACCAATATAACTATCTAAGACAATTCCAAAGGACTCATAATGAAAAATGTTATCCACCTCCAGAAAGAGAACTGACAAACTCTAAGTACAAATTGAAATATAATTTTTGTGTGTTTTTTTTTGTTTTGGTTTGGTTTTGGAGGGAGGTGGGAGACAAGGCAATTGGGGTTAAGTGACTTGCCCAAGGCCACACAGCTAGTAAGTGTGCCAGCTAAGACAGAATTTGAACTCAGTTCCTCCTGGTTCCAGGGCCAGTGCTCTATTCACTGTGCCACCTAGCTACCCCTAAATTTTTAACTTTATTTTTCTTGCTTTTTTGCAGTGTGGCTAATATGGAAAGAAGTTTCACATGATTTCAAATGTATAGTTTATATCATATTGCTTGCCTTCTCAATGGGTGGAGGAAGGGATGGAGGGAGAGAATTTGGAGCTCAAAAATGTTTTTAAATGTTAAAAATAAGTAATATTGTTAAAAGCAAGATTATGGAGGAGAGAAGAATCACAGGATTGGAACGTGGAAATGCTGATTTTTAAGAATGGGAAGATAATCCATTTTGTAAACTATATGTCAGTGAACTTGATTTCAATTCCTGGAAAACCTCTAGAATATGTGATTTAAATGATTATCAGATAAATCTAGAAAAGGAAGTGGTAATGATTTAGAATGAACATAGCTTTATTGAGATCTGATCATGTCAGATTTGTCTTATTTTGTCAGCATTACTAGACCAAGTAGACAATAGGAATGAATGCAGAGATATGACTTACCTAGATATTAGCCAAGCATTTGGCAAAGTTTCTCATAAAATTCTCATGGAAAAGATATGGGTTAATGTTAGTAAATTTAAGGGGGATTTGGGACTGATTGAAGGCCCAGATCCAAATAGAAATCCTTAATGGCTCAATAGTTACTTGGAAGGAGGGCCCTAATAGAATACATCAGAAATCAGTGCTTAACTCCATACTGTTTAACACTTTGGTCAATCTCTTGGATAAATGCATAGGTAGCATGCATATCAGATTTGTAGATGATGCAAAACTGGGACAGATAGCTAACTCAATGAAATCCAGGTATGATTCCAAAAAGATCTTTCTGGATTAGAATATTGGACTAAATTAGGGAAGAGGGGAGGAGTTTAAATTCAGTAGGAATAAATGTAAAGTATTAGACTTGGGCTCAAAAAAAAATCAAGTTCACTAATACAAGATGGCAGAACCATGATTAGATAGCAATTCATCATTGAAAGATCTAAGTTGAGTTTACAGAAAGATCAATATGACAACAACATGAAAATGTCAACCAGAAAGGCTAATAATATGATCTCAGCCTACATTAAGAGAGGCAAAGTTTCTGGAAATGGGGAGTTGTTTATCCCATTGTACTCTGACCAAGTTAGATCACATGTACAGTAATGTTTAGTTCTGGTATTTGGAAACACATTGATAAACTAGAATATCCAAATGACAGCAACCAGGAGGGTGAACACCCTTCAATTCATGTTTTGTAAGAATTAATGGAAGAAACTGGGGATGTTGAGTTTGAAGAAGAGAGAGGTTAATGAAGGCACGATGACTGTCTTCCAGTATATGAAAGGCTGTTATGTGGAAGAGTGATTAGATTTATTGCGCTTAGATACAGAAGGCAAAACTGATGATAATGACAATGACGACAGTGGTGGTGGTGGTGGTGGTGGTGGTGGTGATGGTGGTGGTGGTGGTAGTGGTAGTGGTGGTGGTGATGGTGGTGGTGGTGGTGGTGGTAGTGGTGGTGGGGTGGTAGTGGTGATGGTGGTGTTGGTGGTGGTAGTGGTGATGGTGGTGTTGGTGTCGGTAGTGGTGTTGGTAGTGGGGGGGGTAGTGGTGATGGTGGTGTTGGTGGTGGTGGTGGTGGTAGTGGTGGTGGTAGTGGTGGGGTAGTGGTGGTATTGGTGATGGTGGTGGTAGTAGTGGTGGTGGTGGTAGTGGTGGAGGTGGTGGTGGTGGTGGTGGTGATGGTGGTAGTGGTGGTGTTGGTGTCGGTAGTGGTGGTGGTAGTGGTGGTGGGGAGGGGGTAGTGGTGATGGTGGTGTTGGTGTCGGTAGTGTTGGTATCGGTAGTGGTGGTGGTGGTGATGGAGGTGGTGGTGGTGATGATGGTGGTGGTGGTGATGGTGGTGCTGATAGCTGGCATTTACATAGTACTTTAAAGTTTGCTGTGAGCATTACGATCATCATCTCATCTGATTCTCTCAACAACATGGGAAAACAGGTGCTATTTTCATCTCCATTTCACAGTTGAGGAAACTAAGGAAGCCAGAGAAGGTAAGTGGCTTACCCAGGATCTCATCCTGCCAGTAAATGTCTGAAGCAGGATTTGAATTCAATCTCCCTGACTCTAGGCCCAGCTCACAATCCACCATACCTCCTAACTGCAACTAGAAGTATTGGTAGAAGTTACATAGAAGAAAATTTGGACTTGACATAAGGAAGTGTTTCCTGACCATTAGTGCTCTCAAAAAGTACAAGGAGCAGCCAAGAGAGATAGCAGGTTTGTCAGGCCTTTAAGCAGAGATTGAGTGACCATTTCTCAGGGTTGTTATGGATATGATTCTTGTTCAGGTATGGTTGGATTGGTGATTGATGAGGTCCCTCCCCCTCTGAGATTCTATGATTTTTGTATTTAAGAACAGAAGGCAAAGGAATGGGCTTTGTGGATTGTCAAAAGTTGGAGTAGGGGTAGGTTTGCTAGTGAGGAGGATTGTAAGAGGAGGAAGGGATAAATAAATGAATGAAAAAGCATTGTTTAAGTACTTACTAAATTCCAAGCCCTACATTAAGCACAGGAGTTAGAAAGATAAGCAAACTAGACAGTCCCTGCCCTCAAGGAATTTACATTCTAGTAGAGGAAGACAACCCATCAAAGGGTCCAAAAGTGAAAACCTAAAACTCAAGGAGGGGTGAGGAGCAGATAGGGGAGTGGAAGGGGGAAGGCCGGAAGGGTACCAGGGGAATTTCATGGTTTGGGAATGGAGAAAAAAGGGGTAGGAGGCTAGGGACCAGCTTAAATCAGGTGCAAACTCACCCATCAGAGTACAAATTTCCAAGAGATGTAAGTGGGAGTTTGGGCGGGAGGAAGAAAGGCCCAAGGGCAGTCACAAAATTGAAGTTATTTGGCATAGATAGGGGTAGCAGGATTAAGTAAAAATGTTGTCTTTTTTAACTTTTCAAAGCATGGGAAACTGAATTTTTTGAAGGGCTGTTTGTAAGGTACTTATTTTTATGAAGACAGAGAAGACTGAACACCTGACTGAGATAAAGCCCTTTCTCTATCCCTGACTGAAATTTCCAAGTTGGTTTCTGGAGCCTGGGTAGGGTAACTAAGGCTTTGTCCCCTGGGTGATGATTTTAGGGGGACCATATTTGGATAGTGCTGAGTTTAAAAGGCTCTAACAACAATTATAGTCCATCAGTACCACAGAAAGAATAGAGTTCAGTACTTAGTTAGCAAAAGCAATTAGTTAATATATTAAGCTATCTTATAGAGACCAGAATGCCTAGGGTTAGATTTGGAATTCTAGCCTCAATTTTCAAAATTCCAAGGGATGACTCTGTTTGGAATCCCTTTACAACTGGGAACTCCTTCCTCCCTAGCCTAGTAGGGGGTCACTTGAGATTAGCTACAACCCAAGACCCTATTATTTCAAGGCTCAAAGAGACCCGAGAGATCATTTCATTCAACCCCTTCATTTTCTAGGGATGGAAATTGAGGGTTTGCCTGGTCAGGACTAACCAGGGAAGTGGTTTGCCCAAGATCCCACAGGTGGTAATTGGAAGAGTTGAGACAGAATCTCAGGTCTTCTTACTCCAAATCTCTTGTTCTTCTTGCACCCTGTTGCTCACTTACTGGCAGAAAGTTTATGTTTAGATCATGGCCTAAATATTTTCACCCCACTAAGAGTTTATTTTGTAAAACATAGAAGTCTTCCTGAGATGCTTTACCACATCATGGTACTGGCCCTGGGTTCCTGAAGACCCTGCTAGCTTGACCCCAAACTCTAGGAGCTTATATGAAAATAGAAGAAGGACTTTGAACATGAAACCCAATGAAGACTGTGTTTCTCTGGTCTCAGAATCAATTCAGCTAATCTCAGAGAGGCTCATCACTAGGTTGACTTTACAGGGTTGAAATTTTTGGCTGTGAAAACTCCAAAAATTTAAGTCATAGACAGGATAGGAGGAAATCACCAATCCTTGACATTTTTAATGATAGCAGCTCAAAAAATAATGGAGTCAATATTAAAACTCAGCTACGTGGAGGAACAGCTAAAAGGGACAGTGTGTGACAGGCCTGAGGTCAGGAAGATTCAGCTTCCTGAGTTCAAATCTTGCCTCAGATAATTACTAGCTAGGTGACTCCAGGCAAGTCACTTAACCCTGTCCACCTCAATTTCCTCTTTTGTAAAATAAGCCAGAGAAGAAAATGGCAGATCAATCCAGTATCTTTGCCAAGAAAATCCCAAATGAGGTCATGAAGAGTCAGACATGATTGAAACAGCTGCTCAACAACAAAACTAAAACTCAGAGGATTCAAGCATGGGATCCTAGGGGATCTGATTCAATTCAATTCAGCCAACATCTATATGTCCAACCAACATTTAATTAAATATATATATAATTCTAAGGTGGAACAATGATGGAGCCCTGGACTTGAATTCTGGAAGACCTGAGTTTGAGTCCCACTTCAAACCCTTACTTAACTGTGACTCTGGGCAAGTCACTTAATTTTTCAGTTTTCTCATCTGTAAAATGAAAATAAAGATAATGACAATCCTTTCCTGGATATCATGATCTCTAGATAGTCATCATTCTGCAGGATGAAATCAACTCTAAAACTCACACCTCATTGGTTCGACCTGCCCCTGGGGCCCTCCCTCTCTCTGATTGGAGGGTGGACATTGGAGGGTTTCTCCCAGATCCATTCTCATCTAAGGTACCTCATCATTTTCTACTCATCTACTTTCTTGGATTTCATGATCTCCAGGAACTCATCAAGTCTGAAAATCTTTCTCCATCAGATCATTTCCACCCTCACCCAATTTCACCCAATCTCCTCACCATCTTTTCAGTTTTTGTTTGTTTGTTTGTTTTTAATTTGTTGAGCTCCTCAGGGTTAGAGAACGGCTTATGCCTTTCTTCATATCCTTAGTACTTACCACAGTTCCTGGCACATATTTGGCACTTAGTAAATGTTTTTTGACTGGCTCTTTCCCTCTAATAGTACCAGTCACCTAAAGTCATTATGAGGAAGAGCTAGTTCATTATTATCGTTATTGTTTTTGTATCACCTTCAGTTTCAAATATATTCCTCCTCTATCCCTCTCTAGAGAGCCTCCCCCTGAAACAAGAACAACAAAGAAAGAAAAAAAAAACAGTTCAGGAAAATTACCTGGAACATCATCTGAGTCTGACAGTAAATATGATGCTCTACATCCATTCTCCTCCACCTTTGCAAAGAAGAGTATGTATGAGTGGGGTGGGGTTGCCTTTTCTCCTTACATTCTTCTAGGCAAGTCTTGGTAGCCATAATTACACAACTTTCCATTTTTCAACCAATGTTCATTAATTACCTTTGGTATCATGGACCCTATGCTCTGGGCTGGAAGCACAAAAAAACTAACTAGTTCTTAAGGAACTTATAAATGAATAGGGAGCAAGTATAGGAAAAAGATAAAGATTCAAAGAAGTGAAAGGGAGGAGAGTAAGCTAAGTGCAGAGGGCTAGGAGAAATCCCAAGCCAGAGAGGCCACCCACCCCATGCTTCTTGCTCTCTGAGGGGCCTAGTCTGATGCTGACAGCCCCTCTGTCACTGAACAGAAGGCAGCCTAGTGTGGCAAGGCATGATGTGGAATAATATGGTGTGACCGAAACGTCACAACAAATGAAAATGCAATCCCCACTTTGAACGGATTAGTGATCCAGGGCTAAGTGCGCGTGTCCCAAATCATCCAGGAACAGTTTTCAGTATATACACAACTCTCCACGGACACATCTCTCCTAGCGGCTGACCCCCAGGCTTCCAGGGCTTTCAGTTGCTTCCTCTGAGAGGGAGGTCCTTCCCAGAGTATTTCTTCAGCATATTTAGCAGGCCATTAATCTTTGTTCCCTGAATCTCCCTGCTTTTCTGCTGGGGCAGCTCTGAAAATGACTAGTGTCCTCTCATTGTCAGGGCTTTTTGTGAAGGTTTTACATCTTCAAGATTTACTTGTTTCCATTGGCATCCTTGTGTATGTCACACTTGGTCAAAAAGCCCCCAGCCCAAGAGATAGAGGTGGGGTTTAATGAGAGAAAAGAGGGCAGATTTAGGTTGGGGTTAGAAGGGAGCACATGGTGGGGGGGGGGGGGGGGAGTGATAAAAGAAATCTCAAATTCAATTTCTTTCTTTTTTTTTCCATAAGATCCCTTGAGCTCCTAAAAATAAGTGGTCTCTCCACCTGGAAGATAATATTGACAGTGAGACAAGGGGATATGTGGATGGGGCAAGGGTGGGAAATCTCTGTAAAAGCTCCTACCTCTTCAGAATACCAGCTCTGCTCCTGATCATCTATGTGCCTTTGGGTAAAGCGTCTCTGGTCCTCAACTTCATAGGATCATAGGACCTCAGAACTGAGAGGGACCTCAAAGGACATTCAACTAAACTACCTTCAGATGAGTAAAGAGAGGTGCCTAGCACTTAAGTGACTTGCCCCAGGGGATACACATCTAGCACCAGAGTCAGAATTGCCAAAACTGGTTTTCTGTACACAAAAAGTGGCCCCTTCGTGTTACAGTAGCTGTTTCTTGAGTTTGCTGAAATGGAAAAATTAGTTACTGAAGTGCTATTTACCAGGTGAAAATGGACATTTCTGAGGTGAAGAGACATTGATTCTGATCACCATGGAGGTAGTTAGCTTGGGGTCCTTAGAGGGTCCTTGACTTTTGGGTGTGGTGGAAGGTAAAGGGCACTTGTTTGTGGTCATGTGACTGACTTGGGAGAAGGCGCTCACCTAGGTGCAGCAGTTGTCTCTTCTGGATAAAAGAGGGGATTAGGCTAGCTAATCACAGAGGACCATTCTAGTCTGAAATCCACATCTGCTTCAGTGACCAATATTTAGCATAATGCCTCCAGTCCCCCCAGCATAGTGCATAGCACATCCTATAATAAGTGATTAATAAGTGCTGATTGGTTCGCTCACATTTCAGAACAGTAATCAGTCTAGGAATTGGGAAACCTGAGTTCTAGTGTGGTCCCAGACTCATGACAGTACCGAGCAGCCTGATACCAGTGTTCTTCCTCTCTGAACCTTAATTTAATGGGCTCATGAGCTGTAGATCTAACAGAAACAGGGACATTAGGGATGATCTATCCCAATCCCTTCATTTTAGGACTGAGGATTGCTCAATTTGGTGGTAGACTGCTGGACAATGTAAGGAAGACATTGAGTTGCAATCCTGACTCTGGTAAGAGCTGAACTAAATGATCTCTAAAGGTCCCTTTCAGCTCTGACAAACCCATACTTTATAACAATAAGGCCTGTGTACTTGACCTAGAGTAAATCACTTACCTTCTTTATCTCCGCCCTCTTCATCCCCTGCCCCACTTACATGAAGTCAGTACAGAGGAGAATAAGATAGCCTCCTGGCTAAGGAATGCACCTTTTTATGTCTGACCTGGCTTTTGAATTTCACATATTTTACTTTTTTTGTCCTTGCTGGATTTCCTTAGGTTTTATTGGCATAAAAAATGTTGGGATGAATGCTAACCTGAAGAAAGACTTTGTAAAATCACCTCTGTACATCTACACAGACTGTCCCCAGTACCTGGAATGTGCTCCTTCTACATATTCCCCTGTAGGCATCTTTTCCTTCAAAGCCCAACCCATGTGCTCCCTCCTCCTTGAACACTTCCTTGATATCACCAGATGAACATATTTTCTTCCTTCCTAAAATTTCCTAGGGCTCATTATATGGGCCTCTCCACTCCTTTGACTTTCTGTTTAAAATATCCTTATTCACTACCCTTGGTCCATAAACATTTAGTCAAAAATATTTAAGCACCTACTCTGTGCCAGTCACTGGGTATACACATACACAAAACAAAGACAATCCCTGTACTCAACAAATTTAAAATCTGATGGAGGAAGACTGGATTAGATCAGATGCTAAACTTGAAGGGAGAAACTCTAGTCTTTTTCAGCTTTGTATGCCTAGCACTGAGCACAGGATCCCTGTCTAAAGTAGGTGCATATTAAATTGTGACCTTTTGGGATGGACTGATATGACAAAGTAGAAAAATATTTTAGAAAATAGCCTCAATAGGGATATTCTGATGAATAAAATAATTGAACACTGATCCTATATTGCTATATGTGGTGAAATGGGAGGAATAGTAGTTTTGGAATTAGGACATATGTTTGAATCTTGGTTCTACTGATTAATTTTTTTTTTCCATTCAGTATTTTATTTTTCCCTGGTTACATGTAGAAACAATTTTTGACATTTGTTTTTAAAACTTTGAATTCCAAATTCTCTCCCTCCCTCCTCCCACCCCATTGAAAAGGCAAGCAATTAACATAGGTTATACATATGTGGTCATGCAAAACATATCGGTAATAGTCATGTTGTAAAAGAAAACATAGGTAAAGAAAAACTCAGGAAAAATAAAGTTAAAAAAAAGTATACTTCAATCTGTATCCAGACACCATCAGCTCTTTCTCTGGGAATGTATAGCATTTTTCATCCTAAGTCCTTCAGAGTTGTCTTGGATCATTGTGTTGCTGAGAATGGCTAAGTCATCCACAGCTGATCATCTAACAATATTGTTGCTACTTTGTACACAGTACATTTCGCTTTCCATCAGCCCATCCAATTCCTTCCAAAATTTTCTGAAAGCGTCCTGCTCATCATTTCTTATAGTACAATAATATTCCATCATAATCACATACCACAACTTGTTCAGCCATTCCCCAATTGATGGGCATCCCCTCAATGTCTAATTCTTTGTCCCCAGAAAAGAGCTACTATAAATATTTTTGTACATATAGCTCCTTTTCCTTTTTCTTTTTTTTTCTTTTTTTTCTCTTTTGGGATATAGACCTAGCAGTGGTATTGCTAGGCCTTTTAGGCACAGTTTCAAATTGTTCTGCATAATGGTTGAATCAGTTCACAACTCCATCAACAATGCATTAGTGTCTCATTTTCCCCATATTCCCTCCACCATTTATCATTTACCTCTTCTGTCCTATTAGCTTATCCAATAGGTATGAGATAGCACCTCAGAATTGTTTTAGTTTGCATTTCTCCAATCGATAGTGAGTTATAGTGTTTTTTCTATGGCTATAGATAGCTTTGATAACTTCATCTGAAAGCTGATCATATCATCTGGTAATTTATAAACTGGGGAATGACTTACTTTTATAAATTTGATTCAGTTCTCTATATGTTTGAGAAATGAGGCCTTTATCTGAGAAACTTGCTTCAATTTTTTTTTCACATTTACTATTGCTAATTATATTCTCCCCCTCCTATTCTCCTCCCTAACTCATTCTATTTTCTCTCTTCTTTCACCCTGTCCCTCCTCAAAAGGCTTTTGTTTCTAACTACCCCTTCCCCTAATCTACTGTCCCATCTATCACCCCCAGCCCCAACCCATTCTCTTATCCCTCTCCTCTCCTTCTTTCCTATAGGGTAAGTTGCTGCTTAATTTCTGTATGACACTGGACAAGTCATTCCATTTCTGGGATCCTTATCTATAAAATTATGGGGTAGGTTGGACAAACGATCTTTCTAAAGCCCCATCTAGCTGCCAGTCTATGTCCTGAGATCTTATATTTGCACCATGCTTTATAGCATAAGGAAGAAGAAAATAAGGTCGGGTCAGGTCACAGTTCTAACCCCAGGTCAGCCAATGAGGACTTAGCTGAGATGAGACTAAAGCCAATTTACAATGAAAACTCTAGGAAAAGCACCACCAGTAATACTAGGGCATTTAAAAGGTTGCCCTCAGTGTGACCTACTTCCCACTGCTCCACCTTTTCCCTCCTGCTGCACAGCTCCCCACAGAGACTTGTCCTTCCTTGGGCAGTGGTCTGTGATTCCCAGAAATCTCTTTTTACTGACATCAAGATTTCTCCTCCCACTCATTCAGTAGTAAGTACCCAGTGCCCAATGGGCTGTCAATGAGAAAAGTAAATTAGTAAGTCAATTTATATAGTAGAGTATGACTGATTGATAATGATTGAATGCCAAAAAGAGTTTGTATTTTGAAACGGGTGAAATGCTAACTCAAAGGAATGAATTTCTAATAGTGGGAATTTCAGTCATCAGTGACAGGTTGATAATGGGTATATTTTTAGGGGAATTCTCATCTCTTCCTGCAATTCTCAAATCACACCTGTGTGTAGGACTTACCTGCCCTCTAGAATAACAATGATGGTAAGAACATATGTCTGAAATGCATGCAAATATAGTTTGAAAAATGAAAATGTTAAGGAACATAAAGTAGGCCTTTAAAAAAATTTTTTTAAGAAAACTACCACCAAAAGATGGGATGGAACACATGGCTTTGGGGAGGCAGTGTGGCATGGTGTCAAGAATACTAGACTTGGAGTCCTGAGAGACCTAAACTTCTTCCTATATTTATCACTAACTTTGTGACCCTAAGTGAAATATTAACCTGTTTGAGTTTGAATTTCCTCATCTGTAAAATGGAGCTAATAATAGCTTGAGTACCTACCTCATAAGGTTGTGTTTTGAGGTTCTTATGAGATGATGTACATAAAATGCATCATAAATTTTAACGTGTTTTAGTGATCCCTCTAAGACAGGAATCATAGTCCTCTTGGAGAGGAGTGGGCAAGATTCCTGAGATACTTACACATGCCTCTCTTTGAGCCACCTGGCTTTGTCTTCAGAGATCCTGTATGGATAGGTATCTTACATAGCAGAACACTTTACATTAGAAAGGACATTAATAAAGGAGAGACAATGTAGAAAAGAGAAAAAGATAGTGAAGGGTCTAGAACCCATATCATAAATTGTCTAGTTCAGAGGATTTTCATTTCATCATTTTTTTGTGTCCCATGGCCCCGACAGTCAGGTGAGGCCTATGAACCTCTTCTCAGAATAATGTTTTAAAATTAATTGAATAAATACATAGGATGACAAAAAGAAAACAATCATATTGAAATCTATAAAGATTTTTTTAACAAAGTTCATGTACCCCATGTTAAGAATCCCTGATCTAGTTGAAGGAATTTGGAATGTTTATATGGAAGAAGATACAACTTGGGGGGTGTGTATGTGTGTGCGTGTGTGTGTGTGTGTGTGTGTGTGTGTGTCTGTGGAGAGAGGCAGTGGGTGATCATTGTCTTTAAGCATTTGAAAGTTTATTGGGTAGAAGGAGGATTAAACATGTTCTGGTTGAAACTGGAGACCAAAACTCAGAGCAATTGGTGGATATTTCAGAGAGATATCTACTCCAAAAGAGGCATGCTTCTTAATTATGCAATACTTCATGGAAAAATGTGGAGTAAATTGATCTCCTTCATGTCCTGGTACCACAAGAAGACAATATACAGTGGAATGCTTCGGTGTCAATGCTACTGATAACCAAAGAGAGCAAATCATAAGAATCCTTGAGGGGAACTGAAAAAGTCATGAACACTTTCATTATGTACACCAACATTTGATCATAAAAGAAACAATTCTTGCCAGTGATAGACAAGAGTTTCATTGAGCCCCTTTCTCCCGCCATAGTAGCCTCAATTTGTTGTCATATAATAACCAACATATTGCTGAACAGTGTAGAGCAATAATAAAAAAAAATCATGTCTCAGATCAGATTAGATAAAATAAGAGAAAAACCAAAGCATTTACTAAAATCTAAAGAAGGAAAAGTTGAACACTCTGAGGTTACTGAAAATTTTCCCTTGAGACCAGGCCATAATAAAATGAATGCTCATTATTAGAACGTAGAGTCTAATAGGATGTGGAGACTAGAAGTGGAAGGTGAAGGCTGGCATACTGGTCATAGTTCAAGGCTCATCTCTGGTAAGGACATGGAGAACACAAGGTAATAATAACTTGTATGTTCATTACATATTCATCTACATTTTTATTTTGACAACATCCTAATGAGGCAGGCAAGGAAAATGGTATGATACGAACTTTTTCAAATGAAGTTTAGGCTCAGAGCAGTCACACTGTCTACCCAATGTCACAGAGCTGAGTAGTGATAATTAATCTAGAACTAAGATTTCTTTACTCTTTTTCTGTTGACTTTTCTCTGGCTGTTCTGCCTCTCTGAGAAATGCACTGAAGCATTACAAGGTTGAAAAAATTAAAGAAAACTAGATTATCCAACACAGAGAGATCTTGAATAGCAGGACTCTCATTGAGAACAAAGTGATCTTATCAGTCTGTAAGGTGGAAAGGAATTTAGTGCTGGGAAAGAATGAATTATCAATGGTTACATAATGGTAAAATATTTCACTGGATAGGAAGTTATAGAGGCCAAAGTTTCTTTTGTAATATTAATTTGTATATAAAGGAAGAGTTTACTAAAGGAATATTATAAATTAGGTTTCAGAGGGAATATTTAACCTACAGTAAAAGAATATATTTATTTTTTTAAAGACTAATTTGTACTGGTATCTTTGGCTTTTTTATATTACTTTCATTCTCCAATATATATCTCTTGTCCACCTAGAAAGCTATTCATATATGATAGGGTAAAAGAAAAATTGGAAAAAAGATAGGGGATAAAAACAAACAAACAAACAAAAACCACTTTTAAGTCTCTTTTAAGATCATGAATTTGAAACTAAAGGGAGCCTCAGATACTATCCAATCCTTTCCCCACATTTTACCCATGAGAAAACCTAAGTCTAAAGATGTTAAATGAGTTCCTCAAGGTCATATGGACACACAATAGCCAAACCCAGCTTCTAAACAAGGTCTAACTACCCCTGTGAGCTTGGAGAAAATCAATCATCAAATCAATTAACAAGCCTTTATTTATTGTGTCTATCATGTGCGAAGCACTTTGGGTAGGCACTAGAGATACAAAGACAAAAATGAAAGATTGCCTGCCCTCAAGAAAAGTACATTCTATCAGCTGAAACAACACAGACACACACACACACACATATTTACATCAACAAATATATATTAAACCTAATATATCTATATAAACCTAATATATATATATATATATATATATATATGTATACACATATACATGTAAAATAAATTACAAGATAATTTTGTTGGGGAAGCTTTATCAGCAGAGGATGGAAAAAGGCTTCATATGAGATAGCCTTTGAGAAGAGGGAAAGTAGTGACTAAGTCTTTAACCTCTCTGAAACTCAATTTACTCTTTGGAAAAACAGAAGAGTTGTGTGAAGATCACCTCCAAAGTCTCTTTCCCTTAATAAATATGAATAGAATACAATTCTATTAAGAATCACATAATTTATAGTAGAGTCAACTCCAAACAGCACATGAATTCCCACTGCCTGCAAGGTGGCGCGATGGAGCACGGAGGAGACAAAGACATATTTGGGCCTATACAAATTACACTAAAGTATAGGTGGCTCCTAGAAGACTGTTTTTGTGCCAAAGATCTTGGAACAAAGTCTTGAAGGTCTCATGAGGTTTCACTGGTTTTATTGCAAGCTCCTTGAGGCCAAGGGGTATGTTTTCTTTCTCTCTTTTATTCAGCCCACATCAAATACAGGGATAGCTCATGGTAAGTATCCAGTAAAGATTTGTGGACTCTGGCGTTGGTTCCAAAGTTTCAGTCAGTCTTCTTCATCAGAGCCACCTAGAATTGCTGTCTGGCCAAAGAGGATGCATTCAGAAAAACATGGAATCCTTTATTTTGAGTCATGTTGTTGGATACTTGGAGCAGGGATGGTGAGACTGACTGAGTCTTACTGGAGGGGATAATTGAGGAAGTTCTTCCTTATGGAGTTAGATGAGATAACCAGTCTTTATTACATAGATGTTCTTACAAGAAGAACTACTGAGTTCTCATCCTAGGAGTCACACAAAGCAACAGAAAGAGCCCTGGATGGGGCCATGCCAGTTCTAATCCTACTTCTTCCTGCATGATTTTGAATAAATGACTTCCTCCTTCTAGGCCTTAATTTCCTTGTCTTTAATAAGGACCAGAGGCACCAGAAGACTTCTGAAGTTAAGCCTCACTGGCATACTTGCCATTACACACACACCCCATTCCATTCCTCATCTGTGCCTTTGCAATGGCTGTCCCTCAGCCCTGGAATGTTCCTCCTTCTCACCCCCACCTCTTAGAATCCTTGGCTTCCTTCAAAAATCAGCTCCAATGCCCTCTTCTGCAGAAGTATTTTTCTAATATCTTGAGCTGCTAGTATTGCCTCCTTGGAGGTTACCTTCCTTCTCCTCTATTGAAAATACTGTTTCCTTCATTAGAATGTAAGTTCCTTGAGGGCAAGGGTTATTTTTGTTATTTTTTCCCCCTTTATATCCCTAGCCCTTAGCACCATGGTTGGCATTAAGTAAGTGGCTGGTAAAAGCTTCTTGATTGAGTGGTTCTCTTCTACCAGTAAAAATGTATGTTCCTATGACAAGGACAGGAGTTGAGTATCTGAAGTCCAGAAACGCAGATCCAAAGTTTTCCAACTCCTGCCATTGGAGAGAGTGGCTGAGAGCTGCACACTTATAGGTGTTTCACATTGCCATCTTGCCTCTCTAGAGAAGCATGGGATGACCCTTCTCTGGGATTCCTTGGGCTCTGGTTCCACATCTCCAACTGTATATTAGACATTTTGAATTGGGTATTCTAGAGGCATTTCAAACTCAGTACGTCCAAAACATCTTATTATCTTTCCCACAAAACCCACTCTTCCTTAAGCATAGTGAAGGACACCACCATCCCTCCAGAGTCCCAAGTCTGTCCTCAATGCTTTACTCTCTCTCATCCTACATATCTATTCAGTCATCAAATCTCGTACTTTCTATCCACACAAAATCGTTCACATATGATCCTTTCTCTCATTCCCAAACCACCACCTCAGCTCAGGTCCTTATCACATCTAGCCTGAGTTATTGCAATAATCTCCTAATAAGCCACCTAACCTGAATTCTCTTCCTATTCCAATCCATCCTCACAAGGTCGCTGTGAAGATCAAATGAGCTAATACATAAAGTGCATTTCGCAAACTTTAAATTAAAATAAATATTATCTATAATTGTCATGTGCATATGAAGATAGTGTATGTGTGTATCAATGAGTGTGGATGTTATATCATTCTGTGTGTGTGTATGGGTGTGTATGCATATGCGTGTGTGTCTGTGTGTGTGTTTGTGGGGGGAATCTCTAACTTTCAGAACCTTGTCAGATGGCATTGGGGCCAATTGTTTTCCTGCAAAGATGCTGCAAAACTAATGAAGTCCACAGGCCCTAGCCATGAGAAAATAGAAATATTGTTGTTATTTTTTTTAAAGTACCCAGTTTCCAAAAATATGGTAACCACAATACCACAGAGACAGCTCAGTTTAGTGTTTAATCTCAAACCCCCATCAGTGGCCACAGTCTATCTTTTTGGGTTTTGTGATTTGGCAGGAAGCTTTAATCAGCTTAACCCTCCCAGTCTCTGAAGGCCCTAAGGCCTTTGGGGGCATTTTCATGCAGCTACCCCTAGGAAGAGGTTCATTGGCTTTAAATAAATGTGTAGCTCCTTCTGCCAGTTCCAAACTGGGAGTTCTTGGGCTCAACTGTGAGTTTTTGTGCTCTAGAGAGGTTAGGAGAGGAACAGAAGACAAATCATGCTCAGCTAATCCCAAAGGAAAGAGAAGAATGCCATCTTCTTACAGAGTTCCCTGAGCCTGGCCTGGAGTCCATAAGGTTTGGTGCCAAAGTTGAGCTGCTTGGCTCTCCCCAGTCAGAGCAGACAATATGTTTTTGTTTCTATGCCCTGTCATCTCAGCCGTGCTTGAAATGAAGCTGCTCTACCACAGACCACCCTGAAAAGGGACAGTGTGTCACTTAGCACACTCTTATGGACCAATGGAATGGTCTTCAGCCAATACAATGACCCCCTGTTCCAATAGAATCACAAAATGTGAGAAAGTCAGGATGCAAATCACACATGGGTAAATCAAGTCCCTGCTAGATGAACCAATTAATTGCTAAGTCACAATAATATCATTTTCTTTATTCTCTGAAATTCTCCTTTGGTTTGGGATAGGGTGACTTTGGCAATTGCAACTCCCTCCAGGGGCAAGGCCTTTTAGCCAACAGACCTCAGAGCTAAGAAAGCTTTTTGGCTCCTCCAAAGTCTTACCAGAAATTATGAAACAGGAAGGCAGATGCCTTCATACAGTAATAAAAAGACACTGAAAACATGTACTTTGGGAAAATTCAAGTTGGTGGCCATCTTGGCCTGAGCCTAGCATTCAGCCCTCAAAGTCTATATATTTACTCAAGAATAATAACATTTTTTTTGTATTTTCTCCCATCCCCCACAGTTACTTTTCTTCTCTTTCTTTTATAGGCTTCTGTTTATCCTTCTGCCTTCTAATTATGGTTATTTCCCACCACAAAGGCACTAGAGCCAAAGGGGTTAAGTCTACCCCACTCTGTCATTTAACAGATACAGAAACTGGAGTCCAAAGAGATTAAATGACTTGTCCAAGGTAAATATCAGGGGCCAGATTTGAATCTAGGGCTTGAACTCTTATTTTCTGATCTGATTCTCTCTCTCTCTCTCTCTCTCTCTCTCTCTCTCTCTCTCTCTCTCTCTCTCAGTGTCTCTGTCTCTCTGTCTTTATCTCTCCCATCCAATACTGTCTCATAGCCTTAGGTATTATCTCAATAATGATACTGTCTCTAATTCTGAAATGAACTCTGGTCCCATAACTCCAAGGGACCTCAGGAAATCCCTACACAGATATCTAGTTCCCTAAAGAGACAGCAGATTGTGGTGCTGCTGATAGTGACAACTCAGTATAGTGAAGACCCCTAGACTTGGAGTCAGGACAAGCTGGGTTTGTATCTTGTTTAAGACACCTGTTATGTGACCCTGGGCCAAGAAGTCACTTCAATTCTCTAACCTCACCTTCCTTAGACCTGTATAATGAGGGACCTTGTTTCAATGACTGCTAAGGATCCTTTCAACATTAAATCTATGATCCAATGACCTGAAGTCAGAAGACTGATCCTAAGACCTAGGTTCTGTTCTGCTACTCCTTAAGTGTCTGAGGATAACAATAATAACAATAATGCCTTCTCTGTCTGCCAGGATTGTTGTGAAGCTCAAATGAGATATGTACATCAAAAGTGCTTCAAGGTCTATGAACATTAGTGACCTATATAAAAATCAGCTATGACCATTTTCCATCTTTTCAAACTCAACTCATCCCAAACTAAATGAATCATCTTCCTCCCTCCAACTTAGCTTCTCCTCCCAATTTCCCTGCTACCATTTCTTAATTTAATTATCTTTTCATTATATAAGCCCATCCCTTTTTGGAGAGAGGGGACTAGATCTGTAATTTCTTCAGTGTATTGAAGTCCCAGAGTGGAAATTTTCTCCCTTGAGGCAGATCATCAATTTGTTAATAATGTAATGTTTGGGAGAGTTACCTGGGACACTAAACAGTTAAGTGACTTGGCCATGATCATATAGTTGGCATGTGAAAGAGGTAGGACTTGAACCCAGGTCATCTTGATTCTAAGACCAGTCTAATATCAAGCTGTTTCATATAATCTTCAAGTTATCATAGTTATCCATGTTATTAGCATTATTTCCAGAAAGAGGTTTTTTTTTTCCCCTCCATTTTCCCTGCTTCAGTCTTCTCAGTTTATTATTAGTTGATAAGCAAAGTTTCATTGTTTATCATGTTAATAAACTATTGCTGTTTTCCAGAAACCACTATAGCTCAATCAGATCTCTTGAGTTTATCTATTCCATTTTGTTTTTCCTTTCTGGAAAGCCAAACCCTCTTAAGCTGCCCCCTCCCCCACTCTAGTTTTTCTCATCTTTTCTAGGCGCCAAACTCCTCCCTGATTGGCCTCTGATTTTTCCAGTGGAAGCTATGTTGTCTGGCCCAGCTGTTTCTTATTGACCCCCTCAGGCCTTCTCTAGGTACGTGACTCAGTATGACTCAACAACCTGACTGTCTAAGAGAGTCCATGTAAAACAACATCTAAGTATTGTATATATCTCATATTTAAGACATTCCTTCAGTCAACAAATATTTCTTGAGTGTCCACAATGTTCATGACAGCTAATATATCACTCCTCTCCCCCTATTCTCCAGAAGAGGAAATGGAGGAGCAGGGATATTGTTCTACACCACTAGCCCACTAGCCCACACTGCTTATTGATTGTGGATAACAATACACAACGCCAGTGCTGCATGGTATTTCTCCAACCATATTATTAGGTTGGTCCAGTTGGCTATCGATGTTTTCCCACTTTACCATCTCATCTTTTATCAAAATCTCCTAGATCCGTCAGCAATTTGGGAACTAAAGAAAGGTTTCTTGAAAGCTTGAGCCTTGAAAGTCTCAAGAGTTCAAAGAAAGGGAAGGAAAGAAAGGAGAGGAGAGGAGAGGAGAGGACAGGAGAGGAGAGGACAGGAGAGGAGGGGAGAGGAGAAGAGAGGAAAAAGGAAGGAAGACATTACAGGATAGGTGATAGGGAACCAAAGCAGAAATTGGAGTGTCATCTATGGGCAACAGTAAGCAAACCAGATGGGCAGAAATGCAGAGCATGTGGAAGAAAGTAACTCATAGTCAGCCTGGAGAGACAGAAGTCAGATTGCAAAGGTATTTAAATGCCAAACAAAGGAGTTTTATTTTTATCTGATAAGCAATGGAAAGCAACTAAAGCTTATCTAGAAATGAAGTGACATGATCAGACCTGAAACTCATGAATATTAATTTGTCAGCTGGGTAGGGAATGAGCTGGAGTGGGGGGAGTGGGGGGAAGGGAAATGATGATGAGAAAGTGGGAAAAACCATTGTAAGAATCCAGATGAATGATGGTGAAGGCCTGATCTAGGATGGATATAGTGTGAGCAGGAAAAAGGCACAGTTCATAGCAAATATAAGTGCTGAAAAATGAGACTGATTGATTAGTTGATAAGAATTGACTAGACTTGGCAATTGATTAGATATGAGGAATGAGTTAGTCAAGAGTCAAGAATGACTCCTAAATTGGGAACCTAGGTGATTGAAGAATGGTGGCACCCTCGAAAGAACTAGGGAAAGCCTGGACTATCTAGCTTTCATCTTTCACTCTCACTAAATGACTGTTTCATTCCCTTTTTCCAGTCCAGCATGTCCTTGATGATTTTTTTTATGATACTTCCTGTGCATAAACAATGATTGGTATTATGTCATAGTTTACATACTACCCTTGAACCTCCTGTATTATCTTCCTCTGCCTCTTAGGCAATCTACAATTCTCTTTTTCTGAAATTGTGATATTAACTGATTCAGTGTCATATAAAGTTACTAGGAGACTTGAGATATTAAAAAGATGGGTTTTTGCTCAAGGAACAGTTTAGAATTATTAAAAATAAGGCTTGTGTGAAATTTTCCAAATGTGATTCAGCCTGATTTCACCCTCCTCTATTCAGTTCATTGTCCCTCTTCCAATACCTATGTAAGATATTTATACTGCTATGCTAAGCCAATACTCAGCCCTTCCAAATATATATATCATAATTCAGGGTTTTATAGCTATATCTATATATATCTATATCTATATATGTAATTTTTTCATCCACTTTGTGTTATTAGTTTAAACAGCTAAGCTTATCTCTTTGGAATTACTGTACAATTTATTGAGCAGATTAGGATGGCTACAGTAATGTTTTACAAATATTTTTCATAATCTTTGTTCTAACAATGTCAAGTAGTCCTGACTGAGGCCTCACTTTTCATCCAGAGTCTAAAGCAAACAGAAATGATCCATTTAGGGATATTAACATGGTTTCTTGCACCTCATGACTTTCAGGGCTTTAGAAATACAAATCTCTCCTGCACTGGATATGTTATGAATTATTTCTTGGAATGGTATAATATAGAATATTCTACACACAGTTGACAATAAATATTTGTTAAATGGAATTGAAAGGCCTATGATCAATCTGGAAAGTCACAGTCTATAGCCTGGGGCAGATGGCTCTAAAGCTCTGCTAATTCAACCAGCCAAAATTTACAGAGACTTCTTAGCATTGTTCAGAGCCCATCAAACCTGACATTTATATACAGCCTTTATTTCAGCTAAACCCTAACAAACTCTACTGCTGAATGGATCAGTAAACAGAAATTAGTTACTCATAGGGCACTTTTCTAGATGGGAAATGTACAGAAGACAATGGTGAACTAGCTGGAATCAGAGAACACATGAAAATAATTGTGACCTCTTGCCTAATTTTTCTGGTTCCCCAATACTTTTTGAGCTGCCTCTACATTGACAGACATTAGAGATCTGCTGATTTTCAAAAAAACAAAAACCAAATGGGCCTCTGCAGACCATTTGTATGGGACCCAAGGAAGACAGTAGAATGAGCCTTGATCTGTGCTCAGGAGTCTATGCCTACCCACCACTGAAACATTTCCCTGTGTCTTCTTTGCTTTCAGAAGCAGAAATTGGATGCTCTGATCCAGTTTATTCCCTTCATTCTATTTAAGAGGAATAAAGGTACTCTAAAAGAATTCTTGTATCTATTGACTAGAGCAATGCAAATTAAACACTTCTGAGGTACTACGTTACACCTATTAGATGGGCCAATAGGACAAAAAATGAAAATGACAAATGTTGTAGGGGATGTGAAAAAAAAAAAAAAACTAATGCATTGTTGGTAGAGTCATGAACTGATTATGCAGAGCAATTTGGAACTATACCCATAGGGCTATAAAACTATACATACACTTTGACCCAGCAAATACCACTAGTAGGTCTATATCCCAAAAGAGATAAAAAAAACAAAAAGCAAAAGGACCTATATATACAAAAATATTTATAGTAGCACCTTTCTGATGGCAAAGAATTGGAAATTGATAGGACACTGATCAATTGGAGAATGGCTGAGCAAGTTGTGGTATATGATTGTGATGGAATTTGTGCTATAAGAAATGATGAGCAAGGTGCTCTCAGAAAAACCTGGAAAGACTTTTATGAACTGATGAAAAGTGAAATGAGTAGAACCAGGAAAGCATTGTACATAGTAGCAACAATATTGTACAATGATCAACTGTAAATGACTTAGATATTCTCGGCAATACAGTTATCCAAGACAAATCTGAAGAACTTATGATGAAAAATGCTATCCATCCCCAGAAAAAAGAATTGATGGAGTCTGAAGATAGATCAAAGCATGCTTTTTTTAAACTTTATTTTTCTTGTTTTCTTTCCTATGTTTTCTTTTACAACATGACTAATATGAAAATATGTTTTGCATGACAACGCATGTATAATCTGTATCAAATTGAATGTCTTCTCAAGCAGAGAGGGGAGAGGAAAGGAGGTAAGGAGAGAATTTGGAACTAAAAAATTTATAAAAGGAATATTAAAGTTGTTTTTACATGTCATTGGGGGAAAATATTAAAATAATTATTACGAAAGAAAAAGTGCATGCTTGTGTATGTTCCAGTGGGGAGAGGAAGAGGTAAATTTAGCCCTACTGTGACAAAAACAACATCTCCTAATGCCTTTGCCATATAGATTGGGTTCATTTTCCCCTAAAAGGTAACAAAATTGTCTTCAAGATTTGATCAGTTGGGACAGCTAGGTAGCACAGTGAATAGAGCACCAGCCCTGGAGTCAGGAGGATCTGAATTCAAATTTGGCCTCAGACACTTAACACACTAGCTGTGTGACCTTGGGCAAGTCACTTAACCCCAATTGCCCTGCCTTCCCCCTCCAAAAAAAGCAAAGAAAAAAAAAAGATTTGATTAGTTTAGAGCAGTAGCTCTCAAAGTGTGGAGACCCTATTAAAAGTCCATGAGGTCAAAACTATATTAACAATGATAACAAGACATTTTAATTTTTACTATGCTAGAAAGATAGATAGATAGATACATAGATACATAGATACGTAGATACATAGACACATAGATACATAGACAGACAGATAGACAGACAGCCAGATGGAGATAGAAAGATATAGATATAACTCACATAAGCAGAAGTTCTTTAGTCAGATTCTGAGTAATTTAACCACTGGTCTAAGGCACCACGGCTTGGGCTGCTAAGGTGGCTTAAGCCTGTCATATAAGAAATCACTGCTTCCTCAGGCCTAATATACACTTTCTTACCAGTCCCCATGGTGAATGCTTAAGTAAGTGGATCTGTGCCCAGCTGAACCAACACTGTATCTTTGCCGGCTACCCTTTCTATGTTATTGTTAAAATTTCTTTTTTCATTAGGTCTATGAATAACACATTTCATTCTAATCTCAAAACTAAACTGCAGAGTTGAATTAATCTGAAAGTCTAAATCAGACCTGGCTCAGATCAGGCTTACCATTCATTCCTTCATTCATTCATTCAACAAGCATTCACTAAGCATCTTGTTAAATGCCTGCTTTATATGGTGAGTTAGGGAGAGGTACAATGTTTAGATGAGACACTTCCTGTCCTCATGGAGTTTATCTAGATCATGGCGGTCCTTTGGATAAAATAGTTGGACCTAGAGTCAGGAAGACCTGAATTCAAATCTTAACTCAAATATTTACTTAGCTGTGTGACCTGAGGCAAGTCACCTAAATTATATGTTTGCCTCAATTTCCCCAACTGTAAAATGGGGATAATAATAACACTGATCTTTCAGTGTTGTTGTGAGAATCAAATGACATAAAACTTGTAAAGAGTTTAGCAAAGTACCTGGCCACATAGTAGGCATTTAATGGATGCTTGATACCATCTATGAAATGGTGGGCAATGGCTTAGTGTCTTTATTAAAAGGTTTGCCAAGTTGTCAAGATCTTAGAAAAGAAACACAAAACATGTGCAAAATTATTTGATTCACAGCCAGGTTCTCCCAAAAGGTAACAGAGTACTTGACACCACCACACCCCAAAGTGGATAAAGACATTCAGACTTCAGACTCAGGTCTCAGCCTACACCCCAGGTGTGGTGATGTTAGAAAGCAGCTACCCCATCTTGTCATGTCAAACAACTCAGGTGACTGTTGTTTTAAGTTACTGAAGCCAAATATTGTCTATGGCCTGGTTGTGCAACGAGGCCACTGCCAAATGAACTCGAGAATGCTTGTGAGCCTAAGGCAATGTTACTGCTTCCTTAAAATAGTCTGCCTTGCCTAGGTCTGGGTGCTCCTAAATATTTCCCCAGTCAGAAGAACAATTTTAAGCAACACAGATTCAACTGCAAGGTGGGTTCTGGAAAAAGAACTTATTTCCAAATTGAACTCATGGGAGCAAATCACTCTTCAAAAATTAATTAATAGGATAATAGGACTTTAGACTATAGACTATGAAATCTAGAAGGGACCTCAGAACATAAAGGATACCCAAGTTTGGAGGTTATTTTGGAACATGGAACGTAGGACATAGAAGGGCAGAGCTGAGAAGAGCCCTTAGAAAACAGAAGAATTCGGAGGAATGGTAGAGTATAGAACCTAGGTCAGAGCAGGAGGGCACATGTGTACATAGAATTTAGAATGTCAGATTAGTAAAAGACCTTAGAGATCATCTAATAGAATTTCTTCACTTTACAGATGAAGAAAAGGAGTCCCAGAGAAGATGTGTAACTTGCTCAGACTTTCCCTATGCTGTTGTTTTTCTGACTCTCCTTGCCCAGGAAAGGACAGGGGTAATCTATAAGCACAGGAATTGTTTTAGAGGTACTGGATAAGGTTCTAGAGTCAGGGTCAAGAAACCTCAGTTCAAATCCTGCCTCAAATGGTATATTTGCTGTTTGGTCATTTTTCAGTCACGTCTGACTCTGACTCTTTGTGAGTCTTCCCATTGGCAGTTTTCTTGGCAAAAATATTTTCTTCTGCAGAGCATTTTACAGATGAGGAAACTAAGGCAAAAAGGCTTAAGTGACTTGCCCAGGGTCACACGGTTACCAAGTATCTGAGGCCCAATTTGAACTCAAGAAGATGAGTCTGCCTGACTCCAGGCCCAGAGCTCTATTTACTTTGCCACCTAGTTTCCCTTTGATGACTCTGGTTATGTGTAAATGTAAGGTCATTGCTTCTCTCTGAACAACAGTTTCTTTTTTTCCGGAAAACAGGGGTAAGAATAACCACAGTGCCTACCTCACAGGGTTATTGTGAGGAAAGCGTTATGCAAACCTTAAAGTGGTAAATGTGAATTATTATGAGCTTGCTTTGTAACTCCCCAGACTAAAACCTCAGAAAATAGAAAAGCTCTGGCTTGTTTTACCTGCCCCCCTGGCTGCCCTCAACTGCCACACACAGAGTGTTGTTTCAAGCCTTCATTTTATAATATTCTCTTCTGTAACTAGAGTTGGATCCACAGAAGTATAATATTGTAGCAGCTGTTTCCTTTCCTGGCAGTTTATTTAAGCAGATTATCTGCTCCAATTTAGACCTCAATTAGATCTCGTTAGGGAGTGAAAATGCTTCCATTTCAGGGTCTGTCTGTCTGTCTGACACTTTCACAGCTTCTGACTTCACACTAGCTGAGCTCAGTCTCCATCATCAATTAGGCAAGATTAAGATGAAATCCAATCTGCTCTGCCAGCACATCCAGTCCTTGGACATAGCTAGGGTGGGGACATTTTGGGGGCCAGAGAACAGAAGTCTTATCTCAAATCCAATAACCTTTTATGAAAGGTACTTGCTAGCCCACTTAACACCACCCACAACCAAGCATTTATTAATCTCTTTCTATGGGAAATATCACTCTCTTTCTTTTCACTGTGTAAAGGATTAGGAATACAAATGAAGGTAGAAAGATGGTCCCTGCCCTCAAGGGACTTACATTCCACTGGGTTAAGAAAACACAGAAATGGAAAAGGGAAAGGGATGTAGGGAAGTTAAATAGATTCAGAGCATGGTAGACAAAGTCAGGAGTGTGGTTTAGAGAGGAATGAGACAAGGTTGGCCTGGGTACCCTCCTTAAATGGAGGTCCACGGAGGAGCTATCCAATCAGAGGAAAAGAAATCAGGGTCATAAGATATTTCCAGTAGTGTGAATTCTGGGACTGCAGCAAGCTTCAAGATGAAGAGCTGGGGCATGGCAAAGAAAATCCTGAGTCAGCCTGAAACCAACCCAGTGAGCAGCCCCACGGCTTCCACAACATTGCCATATGGAAATAGAGCCAGCTAAAAGTATACTGATCTAAAGCCTGAGGACTTTATTTCCTACTCAGTTTTGCTACTTATACTGATGCAACTTTAAGAAAGTCACACAGATCCTCTAAGCCTGCGTTTCTTCATCTGAAAAATAAGTTGTTTAGGCTAATTGATCTCAAAGGTCCCCTTCGATCAAGCTCTAAGTCTTTTGATGCTGTCAATCCATCAGATTTCCCTTTCAACTTCATGGTATTTAGAGTAGACAGGCCACAGGGAATAGCCTGATTCTTCCAATCAAAAGGAGTGTTTGCAGGCATTAGTAGAGTTCTACTTCTTGTACCTAGAGAGGTCTGCCTAGAAGTGGGTGCTGCTGAGAAAACCATAGAGAATTGAAGCTTGGATCTCACCTTGGCACCACCATTGGAAAGAACAAAACAGGGGAAAGGGGCTTTCAGGGTCACATTGCCACCTTGAGGAGCAGGAGGGGTACATCAGATCAACAAAGATCTCAACCTGGCTGGGGCATTAGAGGCCATCTAGTCCAACTCCAACATTTTACAAATGAGGAAACTGAGACTCGAGGAAGTTAAGTGACTTGTTGAATATTTACAGATAGCAAATGTTGGAGGCATGATTTGAATCCAAGACTTCTGACTCCAGAGTCAGTAGTCTTCCCACTTTACATGTATCTCTTATATTATGTTGCTTCCATTGGGGAAAAGTCCTCAAACCCCACCTCCCCCAATAAAGAGGGTTCAGCATCCGAAAGTGGGAGCCTGGATTCTCAGAATCATAGAATATCAGAATTGGAAGTGTGTATAGTAAAATAAACAAGAGAGACGGGCAGAAAACTGCTAAGTAGATAGAGACCTAGGCCTGGAGTCATGAAGGCCTGACTTCAAATCCCACCACAGACACTATCTCTGTGACCGTGGTAAGTCACTTAACTCTGTTGGCCTCAGTTTCCTCATCTGTAAAATGAGCTGGAAAAGGCAATGGCAAACTATTCCAATATCTCTTCCAAAAAACAAACAAAAACCAAAAGGGGTCACAAAGAGTCAGACAACTGGAAAACAAATGAACAACAGCAAAGAATTACAACATATACTCCAGGAAAGGACTTGTAAGAATCTCAGCTAAGCATGGTGGTGGCACTGGAAGCAGAAAGTGAGGATTAGATGGGAGAGATGTTTTGGTGATCAAAATGATGAGACAACAATCAATTCAATGTAGGAAGAGGGATGAGGAGCGAAGGGGGACTCACGATCTCACAGTCTTACATCTAGGAGGTGCCTCAGTCACTAACCCAGTTCAAATTCATTTTACAAAAGAGGAAATGGAAGCACATAGAAACTAAGCAGCTTGGTCCAAGATTGCGCAGCTGGGAAGAAGCAGAGTTAAGGATTGCTATGCCCCTCACCTCTGCCTTCTCCAAGCCCACTGAAGATGTCCACCAGGCTTTCTGGGGGCCTTTCTTAACTTATTTTCACAACGTGTGGTGCCAATGTGGTGAGCTCAATGCACAATGACCATTTCAATTTCGAGAGAGTTTTAAAGCCTGCCAACCCATTCCCTCCCAGTGACTGTGTATATCATGTCCTGCCAGCATTGATTATCATCTTTTTTTCTGAGGAGGCTGAGGGTCTGACTGGCCTATGGTCAATAACTATAGTATTAAGTGTTGGAGTCACACTAAGAACAGAGGTCTCCCAACTCTTGGGCCCAGAGTACCTCCCATGCTACCAGGGAAATGTCTCTGAAGGACAGTAATAATGATCTGTGCTAAGTTTCACAGGATCATAGACTCAGATCTTAGAGGCCAGCTGGTCTATCTCTCCCTCCCATTTTACAGATGAGAAAACTGAAGCCTAGAGAAGGTAAATGATTTGCATGAGATTACACACATAGGAAATGGCAGAAGTGGAACTTGAACTCAGGTCCCCTGACTTCAGAGTCAGTGTTTTTTCCACTGAATTCAGATGCCTCCCAAATCAGGCCTGCCAGACAGAAGAGTCAGAGTGAAGCCCTTAGGCCTATAGAAGGCAACATAGGTCTGTAGAATCTGAAACTGCCTCTGTCACCACCACCACTTCTACCTCCTCCTCCTCCTCCTCCTCTTCCCCCTCCTCCTCTTGCAGAGGTACTATGAGTGTCTGCTAGCAGCCCCCTCAGGCAGGACCAGGGCTTCCTCCCCCAGCCAAGCAAGCTGGATCCCCAAGATAAAAAGTCTCTTTCAGAAACACAAACCATTGCTTGGCACACATTCAAGTAAGTGTCAAATGCAATGAAGATCTCCCTCCGCGCCTGCACCCATCTTTGCCGCCCTGATTATAGGACCCAACATTTCAAGGGAACAAACCAAAGGTTACCCAACAGGTTTTCCCTACAGACACGCCAGGCTTGGAACAAACGTGGAAACCTGGGGCGGGGAGGCAGACCAAACTCCCTGAGCTGCCCCCGCTGACCCGGGCACAGCCCAGCCGTCTGCCCAGGCCTCTGTCTGAACCTGTGCAGCCAGGGAGAGGCTGCCCTGCATAAGCTTGGTGGGGTGCGGCCATTGGAGCTCCTCCGGTTCCTGCTGCAGGCAAGAGGCTGACCCAACTTCAGGCAGCAGACAAATGACTGCTGTTGGCTCTGCTCCAGCCCATGGCCTGGAGCCCGGTCTCTGCAGGGGGAGGAATGGCCAGGCGGTGACTGTCCCAGCAGACAGCTCCGGCCCCAGTGCCCGAGACTGGGAGGCATCCGACTTCATCTGGCTGCAGCGAAAAGCTGGGATGACACAGCTCCAAGGCTGGTCTGCAGGGGAAAGGAAAGTCTCTGGGAACTTGTTGACAAGCCCTGGACAAGCCAGAAATCCCTAACGAGGACTTCCAGGAAGAAATCACACCCAGTTCCCAAACTGTCAACTTGGGGACGAGATGGAAAACCATTTTCCGTGCAGATCATTTTCTTTTTTCGGGTTAGCAACATCCTTGACCCCAGAGATCTATTATGGGGACCAGATCATATATACAGGCACCTAATAAAATCTGGGGACCCACAATCCAGAAAGGCACAGAGAGAACCAGCATGAAAGCCAGGAGAGGTTGCAAGCACATCCTGGCACTCAGTGTCCAAACCAAGTCCCATAGATGGGGAGCCAGGCTTGCTGAGAACTCATACCATGTGTCCTGGGGGCATAACAAAGGCCAGAGTTCCTGGCTTTGCCTCCCTTCCCTCCTTACTCCCAGATACTGGAGGAATGTTATTCAAGGTAAAGGTTGTCTAAGGGATCCTTCTCCTGCTTTGCCCACTTCCATCCATCCAGGTCTGCGTGCTCGTGGATGTTTAACAACCAGCTCTCTAGGGGGAGGAAGATAATTTAGACTTGATACATTTTTAAAGTTTGATTTGCACTATTAATATTTTCTCCATCATTTTCTCAAGTCCAGTAAATCAACAAAACAATAAATCAAGGCCTGATTGGTAACATTTGCTAATTTTCTAGGTGCAAAGGCTCACATTGGAAAACATAATCAATTTTCACCAGTTGGTTACCCTTGTATCCCCCCTGGGCTTTACAGGAGCAAGCCTGCTCTCATTCTAAGCAACCAGAAGGCATACCTGCTCCCATACTCCTGTCTCCTCTTGTTGTACCTTACACTTCCTTTCCTAATATAGTTTGGATGTTATCTATCTCGAATGTTATCTGCTTCTTGACCTCTTTCCTAATTAGTCCCTCCCCGCTCAACCCTAGCTGAGAGTAACCTCTTTCACTCCCTATTCTGTATTCGTATTAATTTTCCTTGTATCATAATTAGCTGCTCCATTCTATCCCATTCTCATTCGATGGTAAGCTCCTTGGATGCAGAGTCTAAGTACTACTTCCCTTTCTATCACACACGACTAACACCAGTAGGTGTTACGTATAGTAGCCACCTAATACATTGTTAAATCAAATTGACTTGTGTTTATCAAGTTAGATTCATCCTCTCATGCCACTTGCTTTCCTGAACTTCTTCTGAACAGGTCACCATTTATATTAAAAGACAGAAAGGAGTACACCTCATGATACTAGCCTCCAGACAGGCCCCCTTGCCTCCAGACTCCTCCAGCTAATCCATCCCATATACATCAGTGTGTTGAATAAAAAGAACCCTGGGTTTATGGTCAGAGAACCTGGAATTTTGACTACCTGGGTGAGCTTGGTAAGTCATTTAACCTCCCTTGGCCTTGGTTTCCTTATCGGTAAAAGGAAGAAGGTGAACTGTATGGACTCTAACATGACTTTTAATTCTATGTAAGATCCTAATATGCTCTAAGTACAGCCCTGATTATATCACATGTCTACTCACAGACCCAGTTTACACATTGGTTTATGGATTGAATCTAAATGCAGTTTGGCATCAAAGCCCCTTCTAAAATTGATCCCACTATTGTGCTCTCCGATAGTCACCCTCTTTTCTAGCCAGATTGGCCTTCTCATTCTTCTCACGCCCATCATATGATAGCCATTATTCTCTACCCCCTTGATGAGGACATCAGGAATCAATATTGGATTATTCAATAACCTTCTAGACCCATGCCTGGGGGCTCTCACGGGACACAAAATTAGAGATTAGGCTGGGCCCATGAATTCTCCTTTTTATAGCCTGAGGGCCACCAAGACAGTTGGGCTGTATCCTTAATGTTAGCTCCAGTCTCCTTTCCCACCCCACCACAGAGCTGAGACCAGCAGACTTGTAAATAGATAATGAAATGCTAGGCCTGGAATCATGAAGACTTTGATTCAAATCCCACCTCTTACATTAACTATGAGACCATGGGTGGGTAAGTCAATTACTACATACTTACAACCCCACTAAGTAGGGTTATTCTTGACAACCCCACTAAGAATTAGCTAAGGCAAAGACAGATAAGTCTAATGATACCCACGTTGAGGAATTCATAGATTTATATATTCTACAGTTTTTTTAAAAAATGCAAACTATTACAAAAGGCCCCTAAAACCTTCCTGTTTAGAGGTCCCAGATCTTCATATACCATTATCTAAATTATAGGGATTATTAGTCTAGGGTCCATGAACTTATTTTTTTTTTCCATAACTACATTTCAATATAATTGATTTCCTTTATAATCCTACATATTTTATTTTATGCATTTCAAAGCATTCTGAGAAGGGATCCATAGGCTTCACCAGATGGTCAAAGGGATTCATAACCCCACAAAAGGTCTAGAATATTCTCCCCTAACTCTTCCTCTCTGAATCCTTCCCTTACTCCAGAACCATTTCAAGTCCTGTCTCCTCCTGGTCTTCCTAAAACCATGCAGATTTCTCCCTCCTTTGAACTTCTTCTGACTTACAGTCACAGAACCATAGGACTTTACAGCTGGAAAAAAACAAACAAACCAAACTTGAAAATTATCTAGTTCTAATACAATGATGCAAGAAAATTCTGAAAGGCTTATGATGAAAGGTATTATCCAGCTCCAGAGAAAGAACTAGTGGGGCCTGAATGCAGATTAAAGGTACTTTTTCTTTACTTTCTTTATTTTTTCAGGGTTTTTCTTTGTTGTCTCTGTTTTCTTTCACAGCATGACTTACGTGGAAATGTAAGCATGACTACACATGTATAACCTATGTCAAATTGCTTTCCTTCTTAATGAGGGGGGAAGGGAGGGAGAGAATTTGGAATTCAAAATTTAAAAAACATGTTGATTGTTTTTCCAAGTAATTGGGAGAAAATAAAATTTTAAATTTTAAAATAAAATAAAAATAAATCTACAAGGAAGTGAAGGTGAAAAAAAATTATCTATTCCAATCCCCTTAATATACATGTGAGGGAAGCTGAGGCCCAGAGGACTTAAGTCAATCAGGTAGTAAGCAACAATGCCACCATGAACCCATAGTGGTGGCTAATGCCTTACATCTGTGAATTCTGGGTCCTATCTAGCTCTCTCTCCCCATCGTGGCAATAGTGAATGAAATCAGGGCCTTAGAATTAGCTTCCCAAAGAAAATGTTTCTCTCTCTGGTTTCTATAGCATGCTTGATAAATATGAGATGTTAGGTAGCTTACTTCAGAAACCACATTCTAGAATAATGATTTGTTAAACAAAATTTGTAAGGCAAAGCACCCACCACTTCCAACAATTGGGAAGGATTTGTGGCGTTTTTCACCGCGCCCATGTATACACATCTAGCACACTTTCAGATGATCCCAGGACATTAGTATCCCCTCTGCACCTGGGGCTGCAGTGAATTGCAGTCCTAGCAATGAAGAAGTAGTGATACCCTTTTACTAGGACTTGAAGACTTTCAGAGAACTTTCCTCATAGCAACCTCTGGAGGAGGGGAGCACCAGTATGACTCTCATCATTTGACAGATGAGGAAATTGAGGCTTAGGAAGGTTGAGTGATTTGGCCAAGGTGACATAGCTACTAAGAATCAGATCTTTTATTTAATATTTTGGTCTTTTGACTCTGAATACAGTTCTCTTCCTACTATTTGCAAAAATGGCCTAATTGTCTGGTGTTGTCTGTCTCATTCACACCACGAACACACACACACACACACACACACACACACACACACACACAGAGCGATGGCTAATACCTTACATCTGCGTATTAAGAGTACCATGGATTTGGCAAATCTTCCCACATAAAGTAATTACGAGAAACAATAATAATCCTGCAAAATTCAGAGGAAATTTTCATACAAATGGAAAGATTCATAAAATGTCATGAAACTGGTAAGAATGGAGCTCATTGTGATCTTGCAAATATGCCAGTAGCATGTTTTAATTTTTGACCCCGTAGTGTTTTGACGGGAAGCAGCTTGCAGAGGGAGAACCACATGCTTCCCACAGCTGTAGCCTCTCTCTGTGGTGAAGCCTTGACTAACCGTAAACTGGATGTAGATGGGTGAAGTATGCAGTGGTCTATAAAGAGGGTGTAGAAACAACCAGAAAAATCACAACAAAAACGATTAACTCCACTCCACCCCACCCCACCCTCGTGTCCTTCTCTTACCAAAGACTTTCCTCAGAACAACCCTCTGACGCAGGTAGAGCAAAGAGCCTTGTTCCCAGATCACAGATGAGGAAATTAAGGTTTTCAAAGGAGAAATGACCTGCCTAAGGTCATATGGTTAATAAGTAGAGAGTCAACAGAGCTCATGACTAACTCAGAAGTTCTCAACCAGAAGTTCATGAACTTTAAAAAAAGGATATATTTTGATAATAGCATTTCAATATTATTAGACACCTGGAGGCTGCTAGATGGCACAGTGGAAAGAATGCTGGGCCTGGCCCCAGTAAGACCTGAGTTTGAATCTGACCTCAGATACCTACTGGATGTGTGACCCTGGGAAAGTCACTCTACTTCACTTTGTCTTAGTTTCTTCAACTCTAAAATGGGGAGAAGGATGGCACCTATTTCTCAGGGTCATACACAAATGAGGTATTTGCAAAGCACTTAGCACAGTGCCTGCCACGTAGAAGGCACTGAATAAATTCTTGTTTCCATCTTTCCTTTCTAATCCTGTATGTTTTATTTCATACATTTAAAAATGTATTTTCTGAAAGGAATCCATAGGCTTCACCATGACACACAAAAAATGTTAAGGATCCTTGGGCTACCTAATGGTAGGGATTCACTATTAGCCCTAACACAATGGTGTAATCCATTTTCTAATAAAGAACTGCCTATGTCTCATTACTCAGTGAGTTTCTAATAAGAAAACTGGTTTCTTTAAAGGCTGGAGAGAGACGTAGCTGAGGTCAATGGGGAAAACATGCAAGAAAGGCATTTCCATAGACTCGTAGCCCTGAGGTTGGACAAATAGAGACTGGCTGAACTGCTGTGTCCTGGACTGACTGTATTGCCTGGGTTTGATTTACCAGATAATTGTGCAACCCCCACATCAGTCTGGGTTGTGTAGATCATAGTCCATCTCTAACTAAGCCTGAGCCTGGGCCTGACCACCTAGTGAGAATCTCATAAGTATTTGCTAGAAAAGAGCTCTCTAAACCTTAATACATTGTATAAATGTGAGTCATTAGCATTAATATTTCAGTTCAAGAAATTGTCATTTGCTGAATCACAGAATTTGGAGTTGGAAGGGTCCTTCCTCCTTTTTCAGATGACAATTTGATGTGCCCAAAGCCAAATAATAAATGACACTTCTAAAAGCTACTGCCATATTAGCAACCATGAATGCAACACTGAAATCATGATCCTCATTCTCTCCCATTGTTAATATTGATAATTAATGACTGTACTTTCTGCAGCACCTTAAGGTCTTCAAATGCTTTATATACATCATCCCTTTTGATCCTCATAATAACCTTGTGAGGTAAGCTATTTTTAGACCCATTTTATTGATGAGGAAACTGAGGCTGAGGTTAAATAACTTCTCCAAGGTCACATAGTTAGCGTGTCCAGCTTTATGTCAAAGGCAGGATCCAACTTCGGGTCTTTTCATTACTCCACACTGCCTTTCAGATGTATTCCAAGTGCTTCTTAATGTCTGAAAGGTAAGCACATACAAGACGTGCCAAAAAAAAAAGTCTGGCTCATTACCCTAGAACAGCACACCTTGGGTTTGGGGAAAAAATTTCCATCAGATATTCACATGTGTATGTTTCCATGGCATGTGTCTATTCATTCCACAATCATTTATTAAACTGCTAGATTCTTTGCCACACAATCCGAAGTGGAGGGCCCTGTTAGGATGAATGTAAGGTTGGTCCTATACTCACAGAGCTCACAGTCTCTAGGAAGGGATGTCGTACTTGAATGCATATAAAACAAATAAAAAGTAGGTGGCTGAAAAGTCTTAAGAGGGGTACTAACAAAACACTTTGAGAGTTCAAAGGAAAGAGAAAATGCTTTTACTTGTGGCTATGATGTGCAGGGGGAGGAAAAGGGAGGCTCAGGAAAGCTTAACCTTCTTACATAATTCACTCCTACATATCCAACCTGCCTCAACCCATACCCAGATTGCAAGCATAGGTTTGTGAAATGGAAGGGACTTTAGAATTCTCCTTTGTCCAACTCCCTCAATTTATAGAGATGGAAACTGAGACCTAGAGGATGAATGGCTTAAATTTCAAGGAGCAGCAGAGTTAATACAGGAATTCAGATCCTCTGGCTCCAAACTCAGTGGTGTGATTTGTTTATGTTTTTGTTTTTGCGATATATGAAAATAATGGCAACTTCCAGCCGTGTCTTCAAGTGGGAATTGGCCACAGTACATCTGTCTCAACCTCTGTGACCTTCAGAAGCCACAAAATATGATGATATCTCCTACACAGACTTCTGTAGTCATCCCTCTAGCCAGGTCTGGAATGTGAAGGAACAGAGACAAAACTGTGCACTAAGTTGATCTAACTACAGAGTTTATTGATAGTTATATATGTATTTATGTGTGTGTATTTATGTATATAAATGTGTGCATATATAATATGCATGTATATACATAACCATGTGTATATGTCCATATGTGTGCATATAAATAAATGCATACACACATGCCTGCTTGCATGCATACACACATATATACATGCATGCATGCATACATTTTTTGGATCCAGATCTGTGTCTTGTATGTCCGGCCTCTCCTAGTTTGGAAACTCCCTTCACCAAAACAATCAGTAAATCTCTTAACTTACAGTGTTGGGGATGGGGAATTAGGGAAGGGGAGAAGAGATCTAATAAGCTAAGTGACTTAGCCATGCCCACAAGCTAACACGTGTCCCAGGGAGGGCTTTAGCCAGGTCTTCTTAACTCAAAACTGCCCAGCCTTCTATATTCTACTTGATGCAGCTTCCCTTTGATGGTATAAAACTGATTTAGTGGCTATGCTCACTCACAGAAGAAGAGTACAAGATCTGGAAACCCTGCCTTACTGTCATCTTGCATTTCCACTTTGCTCTGATTAAAGGAAATGAATTTATATACATAATTGCAGCCCAAACAAAAGGCTATATCCAGCTAATAGACCAGTTCTGGGAGACCCAAAGATATGAAGGGCTGTGGGATTTTATCCTGAAAGTAACAAAAGAAGATAGAATCTCTTAATAATGCACTAATCTAGGGCAAACCACTCTTTGTTGTTGTTCAATCGTGTCCAACTCTTTGTGACCCTATTTGGAGTTCTTTTGGCAAAGATACTGGTTTGCCATTTCCTTCTCTAGCTCATTTTGCAAATGAAGAAACTGAGGCAAAGAGGGTTAAGTGACTTGCCCAGGATCACACAGCTTAGTAAGTATCTGAGGCCAGATTTTAAGTCTTCCTGACCTGAGGCCCTGCAGTCTGTTCTCTGAATCACCTAGCTGCCCCAGTATCTCTTTAGTACCTGTGAATACACTAAGTAGAAGTAGCTAAGAAAGAGATAAACAGAGGGATAGATAGAATTCTTTTGAAGTCTTACTTCTAGTTATTTCTGTCTACACTTATTTTAGTTATTTCTGTCGACACTTTGTCTAATCATTGGAAGAAGCGAGTGGCTCTAATCTACTTCTTCCTTTTGGGTAAAGAGAAGTTAGAACAAGATGGCTGGATGAATGGCTGTTGTTGGATGTCTGACTTTGAACAGAGAGATGGGAAAGGTGGGGGGTATCACTGAAGGACATATGGAGAGGTAAACTGGTACCAGTGAGACGTGAGCATATCTTACCCAAGTGGGGTCCAGAATGTGCAAACATGGTGGTCACGGATTCTTTCATATGAAACTAGGAGAGGGGGGTAAAAATGAGTAAGAAAACAACTGACAGGAGAAGGAAAAAAAATGAATAGAAAGAGAATCAAGTGAGACCAAAGAAGGAAATTTAGAAATGAGACTTGGAAAGCAAACATTCAGCAGATGATGGATTCAAAATCAGATGACATGGGTTCAAATTCTAACCTGGCCACTTGCTTCCTAAGAGATTTCCTCCTTCTCAGCCTCAGTTTCTGTAGCTTTAAAAATGAATGACCTGGACTAGATTCTCTTTTAGGTAATAGCCAGAAGAGGCTTTAAAAAACAATTTCAAAACTTTATTTAAAATAAGTCTTCAATACCCAACTGTCCCAGCAAAGTGCTTCCAACATAATCACATCTGATTTCATATATTCTTCACTGTCTTCTCTCTGGATACTACCCAGGTTTCCCTGGCAGGAATCATTTTATCCTTGGCTCATAAAGACAGTCCTGAAAAGCAATTTTGTTTTGGCTTAGAAATGAACTAGCTTGTACCAATAACAAATATTTTGGAAATATTTCTCTGGGGAGAAGGCTCCCAGCCATCCTTCTTAGGTGTTAGTACTCTTTTGGAAGTAGTCATCTGTTCTAGGTGACCCCGGAAGCATTTCCCAGCACAGTCATAATGAGGAGCTTTTGTATCTGGGGCAAAGGGGAAGAGAAGCTAGGATTGGGAAGAGCTTGCTTGGGTTGGGATTTCCAGAGTGAGGAAATACTCTTTGAAACACCTTGAGGTTTCTATGTTTCTAAAAGACTGGCCACTACTAGGCAGGGATGGGGACACAGGCAGGGAAGTCCTAGGAAAAGGAAGCTCTCAGTGAAATTAGTGCTGTCTAGTTCTTGATGTCCTAGGAACGAAGCTCTAGTCATCACACCCTAATTTTACCTCAGTTTCCCAGCCAAGTGGACCAGTGCTACTTGTTATGCAAATGAGTCTCCAACTAAAGAAAGTCTATGAGAAAACTATCTCTAGAACAAGGAGTTGGGAATATGTTACTGAAGGCAACAAGGCACTGGACCTTCTGCCCTTTTTACTCCATTCAGGGAACCTGAGTTCTCCCCTGAGGAGACTCACTTGTACAGAAAGAGAATAGAAAACAAACTTTTCTTTTAAAAATAAATAAATAAAAACTTCAAAATCTATTTCTGGGGTTGAAAACAAGCCATTAAAAAACTTCCCAGGCTTCCATGCCAAGCCCCCAAATTACTAATAACAGACATACTGGCTCTGAGAAAGCCATAACTGGCAAATGTTCATTGGGATCTTGTCAGTGGTAATAACCCTTGGCCTTTCATTGAAGGATTTCAAAGCACTCCACAGACATTGTTTGAATCTCACAAAATCCTGGATCCCCGAAAAGGGTAATTATGATGATATTCAAGCAGACAGTTTACACAAGGGTTAAATGAGCATGAGGGTTGAATGCCTTACTACTTTAAGTTGAAAGGAAAAGCCACAAATAAGTTCTAAAGGAACAAATAAGTTCTAAAGGATTTTACTTGGATTCTGAGCCCCACTCTGCCCTGGGAGTCTCTGCTGGTCCCAGAGCTACCTTCCAGGTAGGGCAGGCTAACTTCTGGGAGTAGCAGAGGCTTTCTTCTATGTCTGTGTCTGACTAAGGACTGGAGACTAAGCCCATGACTAGGCTGAGAAACATGTTTGGGGAATAAATTAACCAGGAGAAAATACACATACACCCATGGGTATATATACAGATACAGATAGATGGATAGATAGATAGACAGACAGGCAGGCAGACAGACAGACAGACAGATAGATAGATACATAGATAGATGGATAGATACACACTGGAATCCTGCTAAGCAGCTAACCTATATATCTGTGTCACAAAAATGTCATTCATTCATTCATTCATTCATTCATCCAATTAATCAATCAACACTTAATATTTACTATAATAGCAACAACAAAAATGATAATCACAGCTCACATTTCTATAGTCCTTTAAGGTTTACCAAATATTTTCCTTGTATCTGTGGGGCAGACAATGCAATTATTGTAATCCTCCCCCACTTCTACAGAGGAGAAATATAAGGTTCGGGGAGCCCAGGAGCCTAGCCAAAGAGCATGCAGCTAGTATCAGAGCTGGGATGCTTAAACCCAGGGCTCCTGAATCCAAGTCTGGTGTTCTTGAACATAGAAACTCAGCAAGGTTGAGGGAAAGAAGGATAATCAATGGATCTTAGAGTTGGCCAGATCTTTGAGGCCATCTAAATCTACCCCCATGCCCATTAAGAAATCCCTCTATAGGATCCCTGACAGGGCATCTAAGTTTGATTTGAACACCCCTAATGAAATGAAATTTCACTACTTTTGTGACAGGTTATTTTTTTTGTTGGACAGCTCAAGTTGTTGTCTTGAACTTTAAAGTCTCATAATTTTCTCTGCAATTTTCCCCATATCTGGTCTAATTTTATCCTCTGGGGCTACAAAGACAAACTCCCCATTTCCTTTCCCCATGAAGGGGAAGTAGAGGAAAAAGGCTTTCTATTTATTTATTCATTTTCAGTATTTTGAAAAATTCTTTGTAGGATGGATTTTCTTTTTTAAAAAATCACTTTTGTTTTTTTTACATCATATCCATTTCCAAATCTTCCACGTTCGTCTCCTACCCAAAGAGTCATCGTTTTTAACAAATAATTGTTTTTCAAAAGAGGGAAACAAAAGCAGTTCAGTAAAAGCAATCGACCCAAGTCTGATGTTAAATACAATGTTCCACACCCATATTCCTCTCCTCTTAAATGAAGGAAGGAAGGAAGGTACTTTTTTCTCCCTCTTCTCCTCAGGGATAAGCTTAGTAATGATAATTATGTGGCAATCAACTTTGCTTTGTTGTTTCCCTAGCTATTGTATATATTGTTTTTATAGTTCTGCTTACTTTCCTTTGCATCAGTTCCTATAAATATTTCGATGCTTTTCTGTATCATCATTATTATTGTCATTTTTATTATTATTCTTCACTTCTTATGGCTCAGTAATGCCCTATTACATTTGTGTACAACAATGTATATTGTAATTCTATAGTCAATGGACATCTAATTTGTTCCCAGGTCTTTGCTGCTATGAAAAAAACAGTGCTTCTATAAATAGTTTGATATATATGGGATCTTTGTGTGTGTGTGTGTGTGTGTGTGTGTGTGTGTGTATGTTTAACTTCCTTGGGGTATTTATCTAGCAGTGGAAAATCTGAGTCAAAGGGTATGAGCATTTTAATCACTTTCTTAGCAAGATCCCAAGTTGTTTTCAGAATGATCAGATTATGTCATAGATACGCCAACAATATTTTAGGTGTGCCTGTCTTGAATGACTGAATGAAAAACACACAACAACAACAACAACAACAACATGCTTACAATATATCAAGCTTTGTGACAAACTTTGGAGACAGAAATGGGAAAATGTGATCGCTGCTATTCTCAAGTAGCTGACATTCTAATTGGGTTCAAGTTCTAACATAACACATACAAGAGAGTTCAGCTTCAGGAGAGATATAAAAATTCAGAAGTCTTAAGGGTGATGCTGTGAGACTGATGGGAAGGTCCAGGGGACCTTAGGACAAAGAGACAAAGCGGATGAAAAAGCCTGGGAGACTTCAATCTTGCTAGAAGGATTATATTAGGTGACTCCTGCTCATCCATGTAACAGCTGTTGTGCCCTCTCAATAGGGCAGGGGTTCTGGAGTGGTACTACTAAGTACTATGAAGCAGATTGTATTGCCCCTGAGGGTTTGAGTGGAATGGAGATTTTTGGTTTCCCTCCTGCAGAATTGAGGATGGGAGCATCAGTGTCTCATCAGGAGAGGGTAAGGGAAGGGAGTACAGGGAAGATAATAGGCAAAAAAGCACCTTTCCACCTCAATTTGCTTCACAAGGATCTTCAGCAATTCGATGGACTCAGGGTGGCCTGGAAGCAGAAAGGAGGGGAGAAATAGGCCCCCTGCAGTTCTTCCACAACCCCTCAAACACAAACTCTTCTCATTTTCTGTGATCTTTTTCAGTTTGCAGGGTCAAAGGTAAAACCTCAGAATTGTTTTGATTACCAATTCCCTTATTAGTAATTACTGGAATGAACTTTCTATGGTTTTTAATAGTTGGCAGTTCTTTTGAGAACTGTTTGTTCATATCTTTTGACTACTTATCCATTGGAGAATGGTTCTATCCTTCACATTTTTAAAGAAAGTAATCATGTCCCCTCCAAAGTTTTCTCTAGGCTAAACATCTCTAAATCCTTTTATTGCCGTCTTATATAACATGGTTTGGGGGCCCTTCAAATTAGTTGTCACCCTCCTCTGAATGTCCTTCAGCTTAGCAATGTTCCCCTTAAAATGTGGCATTTGGGACTAAATACAACACTCTTGATGTGGTTGGACCAGGACAAAATACAAGAGAATATCAGCATCCTTGATCTGGATGGCAGACTTGTAGCAGCTGAATGGTTTTTAGTTGCCACTTCCTTCCTACTCTTGGTTCATGTTGTATTTTCAATAAAAGGAACCTTCAAGGTTCTCCTTCATGGAAGGGTTGTTCAACCATATGCTTTCATCTTGTCTTTGTTTAATTCATGTTTTTCTCCTAAATTCAGAGCTTTACATTTTCCCTATTACCTTTCACTTTTCTGGGTTCATTCCACCTATCAAACTCTTTTTAAATACTGTTTTTATCATCCAATAAATTAGTTATCCCTCCTAGCTCTAGGTCCTTGGCAAATTTGAGAAGACACATTTCTGCCCTCAAGGGGACACAAGGCAGACTCACATGAAAAGTTAACTAATGATAGAAGGCAGTCTATGATTAAGTGTTAAATGAATGGTACGGAAAATACGTGAAAGCAGAGGGAGGGAAAGACCCCCCGGGCCAGGTAGTTGGAAGAGACTTCATGGAGGAGCTAGGACCTGAGGTGGGTCTTGCAGGACAGGGACGTTATAAAAGTTGGAGAGAAGAAAGGGAAGTTGTGGATGGGGATACTAGGATAAATAGAGACTCAGAAGGGAAAAAATAAGGCCTATCTACACCAGCCTTAGCAAGCTATCATTGTTCAATGGGAAAAGTATAGGATTTGGAGACAAAGGATCTGTGTTCAAGTTCTGCCCCTGCCATTTACTGCCCATGTGACCTTGGTCAAATCACTTAACCTCTCTGAGCCTCAATTTCCTCAACCGTAAAATGAGAGAGACTGGACTAGATGATATTGAAGATCATATCTAACTCTAAATCTCGGATCCTCTAAGTAGATAATCCTGACTAAAACTGAAGATTCATGATGGAGTAAATGGAGGGATGATGTTGGAAAAGTCACTTTAGTTCAGAGTGTAAACTGAATGCCAGTTTTTTGTTTTTGTTTCTGTTTTCTTTTTACAATTTTGAGGGGAAGTTTCTAGCCAGTTTACATAATAAATTCATAGGTATTTAGGCACACCTACTAGGGAGTAACTGAGATACAGTGGAAAGAGTACTGGCTTTGGAGTCCAAGGACCTAGGTTCAAAGCCCATTTTTGCTTGTTTATGTGACTTAGAATGAATCACTTAATCTCTCTAGGCCTAAGTTTCCTACTCTGTAAAATGATTGAGCTTACCTAGATGATCTCTAAAGGATAGCTCTCAGCTTTAAATCCTATCATCATTCTGAGGAGAACCAAACTCTTTATAGAGCTACCTTGATGGGACAACTCCCAGACATTTGTTTCTTCTCTAGATCATGGAACAAAGGAAATGAAACAGCAGAAATGGGTGCCATCAATAGAATTGAGTAAGTTTTATAATTCAACCCCCTAAATTCATAGATGTAGAAGCTGAGGCTCACAGAGGAAAAAGGGACTTTTGCAATTTCATGTAGCTAGCAAATATCAGAGCTATAACTTGACCCAGGATATTCTTAGCCCATACCTAGGGTCCTTTCTAAAATCATACTCTGTTCTGAAGGGCTAGTTCCATTTTTCTGAGTCCAGGACTTATTGGCCCCAGAAAGACTTTAGGATTAGTGATCCTAGTCTTATCTGCTAATACTTTTTTTGAATTAACCTCTGTATGCATCACTTGCTTCATATTACTACAAAGAAAACTGGAATTTTTGCTATATAAAATTAACAAGCTCTTGTACAAACAAAATAATGCAACTAGTATAAGACAGGGAAATGTCAATTAAGAAAAAAATGCATTAAAAGTCTAATTTACAAGATATTAAGGAAACTAACAAAATGCATAGTACCAAGAGTAGTTCCTTAAGCTGGTGATTATGATAATAATAAAACTGATGAAGTTTATATAGCACCCACTAAGTCATAGGTACTATATATTATCTCACTTTATCCTGACAACAACCATGGGAGGTAGGTGATATTATTATCTCCTTACAGATGAGGAAACTGAGGTAATCAAAGATTAACTTATCCTAAGTTCACACAGCTAGTAATAAAATTATAAATATTTATATAGCACTTTAAGGTTTATGAAACATTTTATACTATCTCATTGCTGTTGTTAAGTATGTGGTTGAAGGATATGAACAAATAATTCTCAAAAGAAGAATTGCAAACTATAAACATTCAAATAAAATACCCCAAACTCAAATTAAAATAACTCTAAGATTTCATAATGTTCCCAGCAAAATTACACAAATGAGAAAAGTCAGAACAAGTTAATGTTTGAGGAAGCTATGAGAAGTCAGGTACACTAATACACTGTTGGTGGAACTAATCCAAACTTTCTGGAAAACAATATGAATTGCAAGAAGAGTCATTAAATTGTTCACACTTGTTGATCCAAAGATCCCACTACTGCCATGTATCTTAAGGAAGTGAAAGACAGAAAGACCACAAATATACTAAAATCTCCATGAAAGTATTTATAATGGTAGCCCCCCCCCCAAAAAAAAAAGAATAAAAAATTAAAATAGGTGCCCATCATTGGGGAATGGTTACACAAGTTATAATCAGTGAATGTGGTAGATTACTATATTGAACAATATGAGGAATTCAGAGATACTCAGGAAGATATTAAATTCTATTATTCCCTCAGTCCTGTTATTCCCTTAGTCAAATTACTTTAAAGTACAACCTACATTCATTGGCATCACTTCCTCTTCTCTCATTCTTCAATTCTTTGCAATTTGGCTTCTAACCTCATTCATCAACAGAATTTTTTTTGTCTCTCCAAACTTACCAATGATGTCTATATTGCCAAACATAATGGTCTTTTATTGGTTTCCATACTCCTGATCTCTTTCTGCATTATTTAATGCCATGAACTACCTTCTCCTTGATTCCTCTCTTCTCTGGGTTTTCATAACTCAACTTTTTCCCAATTCTTTTCCTATCTGTCTGAATCCACTTTTACTGACTTTTCTTACCAATCATAACTATGGTCATATCTCAAGGTTCTATCCTAGGCCCTCTTTTCTTTTCTCTCTATTTTCTCCTGATTGGGATCTCATTAGTTCCTATGAGTTTAATTATAACATTGTAGAGGAAACCACACTGGCACACCTAGTGTGCCAGGATGGCTGTTAGCACAGGTTCTTAGATCTACTTTACTAGGAAAGATAGCTGTTTAAGAAATCAACAATCTTTTTAATCACATTCACTAGATCAGGGGAAAAGTCAGCACTCTGAACTTCAGAGAAAATACAAGCAAAGAGATAAAGACAAACAGATAGAACTCTGACTGCCTGAATCAACTATACACTTCACATATATCCCTGGACTGAGAAAGTTTTTACCTTTGAGCAGTCAGGGAGCTCTGAACACATGGCCACTCAGAATCTTGACCAAGGAAATACAAGAACCTTCTCATAAGTGATCCCACAAAGCAAAATACCAACTCAGAGTATATATACACCTCTCAGAGACAGAAGGCATCACAACCCTCCAGACTCATGCCTAATTAGAAATTAGCAAAAGGTGTGAAAGCCTTTCTACAAGCAAGCCTCCCCTAAGCAAGCTTCCCCTGATGGGCTCCACCAGAGGCCTATTAATGACAGGAAGATTTTAAATCCCATTAACATTACACACTTCTATGCAGGTAACTCACTGATCTATATAGTTAGTCCTTGTTTCTTTCACGAACTCCAACATGTCCACCTTCTGGACATGTCAAGCTAGATATCACATAGACATCTCAAACTCAGTAAGTCTAAAACAGAAATTGACCTATTCCCTTTCCACTGTTTTTCTGGTCTCCCAGATTCATAACCTCAGATGTATTCTTGACTCACACATTTCTAATCAGTTTCTAAGTCTTCCCATTTCTACCATCAAAATATCCAATAAGAATATGACCCTCTTTGGGGAGGCTGGGTGGCACAGTGAATAGAGCACCAGACCTGGAGTCAGGAGGACCTGAGTTCAAATCCACCCTCACACACTTAATGCAAACAAAACTAGCTGTGTGACCTTGGGCAAGTCACTAAACCCCAATTGTCCTACCTTCCCCCCTCCAAAAAGCAAAAAAAAAAGAATATGACCCTCTTCTCTCACACAGCTATCACTCTGATCAAGGCCCCTATCACAACTCTCCTAAATTATTGCAATGGTCTTCCAAACCATCTCCTTGCCATTTGAATACACCTTCTACATTGTTGCCAAAATATATTTTTTTTTCCTTAAGCACAGATAGGATCATGTCATTCCTCTACTCACAGGTCCTGATTGCCTTTAGAATAAAATATAAACTTCTCTGTTTAGATTTAAAAGTCTATCACAAGGTCCATCCTTTCTTTGCATTCTTGTTATACATTGTTCATTTTCCCTACAATCCTGCAGTCCTACCAAAGCGTCCTCTCTGTTTCTCACATATCTCTTTTCTCCGTGTTTTTGCACAATTTGTCCTTCGTGCTTCAAATTCACTTGTTCCTCACCTATACCTCATAAATTCATGTAAATCCTTTGATATGGTGTGAGTAAAATCTAATGAATCCTTTCCTGATTTCCCCCACTACTAGTGTTCTCTGTTCCTAACTACCTTGTATTATTTATATATGCACATGTTGTCCTATAGAATATAAGCATTTTGAGGGCAAAGACTGCTTCATTTTTGTTTTTGTGTTGTGTGTGTGGCATACATTAGGGCACTTAATAGATGCTCACTGATAGATCGTGCAGATGCGGGAAATAATTACTATAACATAAACAAAAAGAACACTAGATATAAAGTAAAAAAGGGAGTCCTTGTAATGACACATTGTGCCCCAGAGAAATGAAGAAACATCTCCCATCTTTTAATGGAGAAGTTTGGGGAGAAGGGAGAAGACAGTGGTGTCTATAGGTTTGGAACAGTTCATATACTATCAGATACAGTTGTTATGTGTATTGGTTTTGTTTAACTTTTTCTTTCCAAAGTGGAGGTGAACATAGCAATTTGTGTTTTCAGAAATCACTGATGGTATCTGTAAATAAGTTATTAATGGTACATTTAAAAAACAAACAAAGAAAAAAAGAACATTAGGACTATAATCACAAGATCATGTAACTGAAGATTTTCAAACTAGAAGAAAACAGCAAATATTTGATACAACACCACAGCATCATTTTATAAATGAGAAAACTGATCACAGTTTTGGCCACAAAGCTAGCTAGCAGGTAGCAGTTAGAATTCATACATAGAGGAAAAAGCATTGACCCTAGAGTTAGAAAATCTGGGTTCAAGTCCTGCCTCTGATACTTAATGCCTATTTGACCTTACACAAGTCATTTAACCTTTCTGGGTATCAGTTTCCCCATCAGTAAAATAGGGTAAGAATAGCTAACATTTATATAACACTTTGAGATTTTCAAAGTACTACACAAATATTTTTTCTCATTTTATCTTCACAAATAATCCTGTGAGATAGGTGTAATTATTATCCTCATTTTACATATGGGGAAACTGAGGCAGGCAGAAATTAAATGACTTTTCCATGGTGTAATGCCATGCATGAGCAGCTTCCCAAAAGAATGCTACTGTGAACAGCTTTTAAAGTTCTGATTACACAGTATAGTGAACACTTCATTTATTCCATTACAAATCAAGGCAAACTTTCTCATAAAATCAAGGTACAGTATAATATTCACAGAAAATTACAATATAGTGTTCACATAATTTTAACCAAAGTGGCTACAATATTTAGAACAATGAATAAAAGAATAATCATCTGGTTTCCCTAAGGGGAAACCCTCCTTGCTTCATCATTCAATCATTTCACAATACAAGTAAAACTTCCACTCACAGGGCAATCATAAGTCAACTTAATCAGTCACTTATCCAGATTCACAATTACTAAGTATCATTAATCACTAAATACAATCATTAGAAAATTACACAAACCCTTCACCCCTCAGTGTCTAGTAAACTTCAATTTCACCACATGTTCAATATCCAAGGGGAGGCCTTTTCTTCATCTTGCCTCAGGGTGGTCTCTCACATTCCCTGGATCCCCTTCCATGGTCCCAGCTCCTACCTGAATCCACCAAACAGTCACCTGGATTCAGAGGCAGACAGCTCCCAGGTTCTCATCCAGTTCTCTGTCCTCTGGGCAGTTCTTGGTACACACTGAAGCTCACAGGGTCTAGCACATCTCAAAACCTTCACTACTTCTGTTGCCAGGAACTCAAGGATCAATCAAGCCACAAACAAACAAAGGCTTATCCTGGTCATGCTTCTTCAGTCCTCCAGCAGTTCCACTGGCCCTAGGACCCAGAAGAAATCTCAGCCTTCCAGGTGGCCTCCTAGGCAGCAACTTCAGCCTTCACCACATTCTGGTCTCATAGAAAACTCCAACTCAGTTCTCAGAGCAGCATCCCAGCTTCCAGATGCTGTGAAAATTCTGCTCCCTCCACCAGGAGCCACCAGGAGGAAAATTCTTGATTCTGACTGTCACTTTTCTGGGCTCTTCTTAAATACACACACACACACATACACTGGCTTCCTGTCTCGCGCAACCTCTTCCTGTTATGACAGCAACAGGAGACAGAGTTCACACCTCCTGTTTCTTTCACAGAAATACTTAGCCCTTAGTTACTATGGGCTAAGTACCTGCTAAATTAATTACCATTACACATGTTCACACAGCTAGGAAATATCTAAGACCAGATTTGGACTTGGGCCTTCCTGACTCCAAGTCGTCTAGTTCTCTATGGAGAAGAATGATAGAGAATAATGAGACCCCTGAATGTATACTGCTCTTCTCTTTGGAGGAAAAAAAATGTCAAAAAAAAATTCTATTCAACACAAAATCACAGTAAATAGCAAAGGACCCAGAAGCACCAAAGAAGACACAGGGTCATTGAATATGAGTGTTGGAAGTAACCTTGGAACCAAAGGAACCTCCATTGTAATATAATAGACAAGTTGTCATCCAGGCTGTCTTAAGACCTTCAGTGAAAAGGAACCCACTACTTATTGAGTCAGCCTCTTCCATTTTTGGATGGTATTTGTGGTTAGGAAGTTTGTTTGTTTTTTTCTGCCTGATACTGAGGCTAAATTTACCTTTCTACAAATTGTACTCCATAATAATAGCTAATATTTATATAAACCATAAGCAATATAAGCATTAGGTATTTAAGGCTTGCAAAGTTCTTTGTATAAATTATCTCATCTGATTCCCACAACAATCTTGTGCTATCAATATCCCTCATTTAACAGATGATGTAACTGAGAAAGGGAGGTCAAATAATGTGTCTGGGATCACATAGCTAGTAAGTGTTGGAGGCCAGATTTGAACTTGAATTCCTTAATGACTCATTGTTAAAAACAAAAATTCATTCCCTAATGACTATCAGCTGATTATTTTGTCTTATCCTATAAAGTAGCCCATTGGTAGCCTAATTATTCACTAAATCCACAAATTTAAGTATTTCATAACTGCTATCGTTATAATACCTACAAATGGTTGTTTAACATTTTATGACTAAATTCTGAGACTTTAAGCATTATTCAAAAGAGCATTGACTTTGGAGTCGGAAGAATTGGGTTCACGTCTTGCAACTGACAGGGGGCAACTAGATAGTAGAATAGATGGAGCTCTGATCTTGGAAGCAGGAGGACCTGAGTTCAAATGTGATCTCAGACACTTAACCATGTGTGTGACCCTGCACAAATCACTTCACCCTGTTTGTCTCAGTTTCCACATCTATAAAATGAACTGGAGAAGGAAATGACAAACCACTCCAGTATCTTTGCAGAGAAAATCCCAAATGGGGTCATGGAGAGTTGGACATAACTAAAATGACTGAACATCAAAATTGTCAACTGACAGAGAAGCAGGGTGATTTAGGGGAACTCACAATCTCTCAAAGTCTTATTCCCCATCTGCAAAATGGGTGCAATAATATTGCATGAACTATGTTGGTGATGTATATTATAGGCTTTTCTTTGTTCATTCAAGAGGTGCAAAATTGTGTGTCTCATTCTTCATCTTGAGTCCAGGACTTCTTAGGACTTGAGTAGCAAGGTTTTTTTTTTAGGAATACTGGTTAGTCACTGTACTGTACGGAAGATATTAAGTCTTTCCAAGTCATTTCTCCTTTCTTGGATTATATAATGCTTTTGTCATCGCCTAGAATATTCTGGTTCTTTTGACTTCGTTTGACTTAGATGAGTTTGAACATTCAAACTCATCTAAGTCTTCTCAGGTTTCTCTTAAATGCTCCTGTTCATCCTATCTTATAGAACAATAGTACTATGTTACATTCACAAACAATAATTTTGTTCAACCCTTCATCGACTGATGAGCACCCCTTTAGTTTCCAGTTTTTTGCTACTCTAAAAAGTGCTGCTAAAAACATTTTTTTAATTTTTTAAAATATTTTTCTTTTTGGAAGGGCAATTGGGGTTGAGTGACTTGCCCAAGTCCCACAGCTAGTAAGTGTTAAGTGTCTGAGGCCAGATTTGAACTCAGGTCTTCCTGACCCCAAGGCTGGTGCTCTACTCACTACACCACTTAGCCGCCCCATGCTAAAAATATTTTTGTATGTATGACTCTTTTCCTTTTTCTTTGATGTCTTTAGGGGATGGGGTGGGGGCAATAAGCAAGGGTACTCTGGAAGCAGCTGAATCAGAATGATAAATTTTCAGTGTGGGCATTTGTACCTCCCAAATCAGCAAATGCTACAAATTGGAGGGGTGGTTTATTTTTTGGGAATTGTCTGGAATTTTTTAAAAGATATTGGAGAAAAATGTTAATAATATAGTTTAAAGTTAAGAGGGTATCCTGCTCTGGAGAGCCATTGTTAATCATTGGCCACCATAGGTCAAAGGGTATGCATAGTTTAGTTACTTTGGGGGCGTAATTCCAAACTGAAAAAGCTGATGGAATTGATTCAAATCTGTTGTCAGATGCTTACTAGCTATGTGACCTTGGGCAAGTCAGTGAACCCTATTTGTCTTAGTTTCCTCTTCTGTAAAATGATCTGGAGAAAGAAATGGCAAACCACTCCAGTATCTTTGTCAATAAAACCCCAAATGGGGTCACTGAGAGTTAAACATAGATGAAATGACTGAACAACAAATGGAATTGAGAGGTGTAGGGTTTGAAATGAAAGAGGTAACAATGTCCTCACATCTTGTCTTGGTCAGAATATATCTGGAATTTTGTATTCCATTCTGCATGTCTCATTTTAAAAGGAAATTTATGATCTGGAACCAATCCAGAAGAGGATGGGTAAGATCACAAGGGAAATAGCCACCATGATTAGAAGGATCTGTTGAAGGAACTAGAGATGTTTGTCATGGAGAAGAAAAGATTTAGGGAACCTAGGATAATATTATTCAAGTACTGAAAGTGCTGTCATGGAAAAAAAGAATAGGTTTGGCTTTTTCTGTTTGACCTTTGGGAGCAGAAGTACTAACAAATCGTGGAGGTTTGAGAGAAGTAGACGTAGACTTGATACAAAAAGGGGAATAGGCTGTCCTGGTAGATTTTTCACATGAAGTCGGCATGATAGAGAGAATTTTCATTAAAATATTCATTGGACTAGACATCAATTGACATTCTTTCCATATCTGAAATTCTGCCCTTATGTGAGAAACCTAACATTAGGATCCAGGTGAAAATCAAGGTCCCAACAAAATAATCCCTGTTTCCTACCTCACGTTACAAAGTGATGTGATGATCTGGATGAAAGGAAGCTGAGGACACAGAATGTAGAATACTAGAGATGGAACATTATTACAGAATGTTAGTAGGATATTAGAACATTAATAGAGAATGTTTGAACTGGAAAGGACCCTAGAATTCATTTAGACCAATCCCCTTTATAGATGAGAACACTAAAACCCAGGGAACGAAAGTTACTTGTCCAAGGTTACATAACTAGTAAAATAGCTGAGGCAGAATGCCTCTTCTTAGATACAAGACATTCTTAAAAAGAGAGGATGTGGGCAAATAGATTATTTTATTACATTTACAAGTGTTCAGAATCATTTCTACCACCTACTACAAGGAGCCACACTAAAAAATGAAAACAAAACAAAACAAAACTCTTGTAGACTATCAGAAAATAGGGAGCTGTCACCGTGCCATTCAGCACAATTCATTTCAATTTAATTCAGTTTAACAAACATTTATAAAATGGCTGCTATGTGCAAGGAATTGTGCTTGGTCTATACTGGAGATACAAAGATTAAGGAAAAAAAAGTCCTGCCCTGAAGGAGCTTACAAGCTAATAATTGGGTTAAAGTCACAGACCTTTAGACTCACCATTGAGAAAAGGCTCATTAAGTATAAAGAGCTGGGTGGCGGGAAAACTTCAGGGGTGCCCAGAGAATCCAAATATAAGATGAATCCACAGTTTAATTGCTCTATTCCCTGCAGTCCCTGAAAAGAGAGTTCTACTAGTAGCTATAAAGGGCTGAGGAAAGATAAAGAAAGGCTACAGTCATAGGAATGTGACCAGCATCTCTGCATAACATTCATGATAATAACCCTATGGCTCATCAAAGATGCTCTGTCAGAGGCCTATTTTCTCTGGGGCCTCAGTGTGTGTGATCCCCAAAGCCAGCTCATATAGTAATTGCAAAGGGCCCCACCACTGGGATGTCTCAGGTTACACAAAGACAATTAGACTGTTCTTGTGTTCATAAAATGCACTTTCAGGAGGACTTTTTAACATAGGAACAAAAATGTGAGAATCAAGAGACAAGTCCCCTGTTCCCCTTAAAGGGGGACAATAGAGATAAGAAATAGGCAGCCCTGGCAGTGAAGATGGGAAAATAACTTGAAGGCAGATGAACAGACACAGGGTAATTACCACTCAGACATGACACAGGCTAAGAGGATTTTGCTTTTAAGAAAACAAGAAATATGAACAGCAGGAGTGAAATGAAAAGTGCTGTGAACTAAGCAGAGAGTGAGTTCTGCTGAGCACCTAGCCTATAATCATCTGAGACCTCCATCTTGTTCTGATCTCTGGACATGAACAAGTAGGTAGACACTGGAAAGGGTTCTGGACCTCAGGTCAGGAATACCTAGGCTCAAATCTGACCTCAGATACTTACTAGCTGTGTGACCCTCTACAAGTCACTTAACCCTGTTTGCCTCAGTTTCCTCATCAGTAAAATTAGCTGGAGAAAGAAATGGCAAACCACTCCAGTACCTTTGCCAAGAAAACCCCCCAAAGTCATAAAGAGTCAGACACAACTAAAGTAATTGAACACAACAACAATTAAGCCTCCACAAAACCCTTCTCCAATGTCTCTCCATGGCATGGTGACAATCTGGGTTCTCAAAGGCTATGCCAGTGGAGTTTAATCTCCAGTGGGTTTTCATCTATCTACCTATCTATGTATCTATGTATCTATGTATCTATGTATCTGTCTGTCTGTCTGTCTATCTATCCATCCATCTATCTATCTATCTATCTATCTATCTACCTACCTACCTACCTATCTACCTATTTTATCAAGTTGAAAAAGACTCTCTTCTATTATTCCCTATTATCTAAATTTTAATTTCTCCCCAGCTACTGACTCTTTCGTTTCTGCTTGCAAATGTATCCATGTCTCCCTTATCCTTAAAAGATAAGACAAAACAAAGCCCCTCACCTCTTCTATTGTCCCATTGTTCTCTCCTCCGCCCATCTACACTTACAGTTTCCACTCTCTTTCATCTTATACTAGACCTTCTGTAATTTGCTTCTGAATTCATCATTCAGATGAATGGCAAATCAAAAGCCATTTCTGAATACTCACTTTCTGGACCTCTCTGAAGCCTTTGACACTATTAATCATCTTCACTTCCTGGATTCTCTATTTTCACTAGGTTTTTATGTCACTGATCTTCCATGACTCTCCTACTGTCTCTCCTGCCACCCCTTATTCTCCTTTGTTGGGTCTTCATTCATATCATGTTTACCAATTCATGGTGTTGTCCAGTCTCCTGACATGGACCCTCTTTTCTTTTCCCTTTTGGCTATGTTATTTGGGGATCTCATCATCAGTTTTCATGGGGTCAGATTTCTTCTCTATGCAGATGACTCCCATATCATTATATCTAACCCTAACCTCTTTCCTGAACTCTTCCAACATCACCATTTACCTTTCAGACACTTAAAACTGAATAATGTATTGTTGTTGTTCAGTCATTTTAGTCAAGACTGACTCCTCCTTCACCCCATTTAGAGTTTTCTTGGAAAAGATACTGGAATGGTTTGCCATTTCATTTTCCAACTCATTTTACAGATGAGGAAACTGAGGCAAACAAGTTTAAGCAACTTGGTCAGAGTGACACAGATAGTAAGTGTCTAAGGCTGGATTTGAACTCAGGTCTTCCTGACTCCAATCTCAGCCTTCTATCCACTATGACACTTAGCTGCCTAGCATAGTCAGTAGGCATCTCAAATATAACATGTCCAAAACAGAACTAACTCATAAACTTTACCCCTAAACCCTCCACTCTTCACTACTTTCCTGTTACTGTTGAGAGTATCACCACTCTCCTAAGCACCCAGACCTTCCACCTCAGCGTCACCCTCAACTTCTCATTCTAACTCACCCCACATATATAATGTGTTGCTAACTCTCGTCATCTCTCCTTTCACAACACATCTCCATTATGTCCTTTCCTCTCCACTCACACAGCCATTACTCTAGTTCAGACCCTCAATGCCTCTTACTTGGAGTACTGAAATAAGCTTTATATTGATCTACCTACTTCAAGACTCTCCCTACCCTAATCCATTCTCCACTCAACTGTCAGAATAATTTTCTCAGTGATTTTCCTAAAGAAGACTATGTCATCTTCATAATGAGCTCTAGTGTCGCTCCATTACCTCCAGGATCAAATAAAATGGTCTTCATGAGCTGGCCCCTTCCTGTATCTCCAGTATTAAACTTGATTCCCCTATGGACACTGTGATACAGCTACCTTGACCTATTTGCTCTTCCTCACATCAGATGCTCCATTTTCTATACGTGCCTTCTCACTCCGTCTTGCACATATAGAATTCTCTCCCTGCTTACGTTGGCTTCTGGTTTCCCTGGCTTCCTTCAAGACTGAGTTCAAATCTTACACTCTACAAGAGGCCTGTCCTTCTCCACCCTAGTGTCTTCCCCTCTGAGATTTCCTCCCATCAATTCTGTATATATCTTAAATGTTCCTAGTTATTTAAATGTTGTCCCCCTCCTTAGAAAGTGAAGTCCCCAAGAACAGGGACTGTTTTTACCTTTCTTCATATCCCTAGCACTTAGTATAATGGCTGGCCAAAAACAAAGACCTGTTTTGATTAATTGTTTATATTCCCATCCTCCAACATCAAGTATTTACTAACTGTTTGTCCTTAGAAAGTTGCTTAACCTTTCTGAACCTCTTTTTCCCAATGTGTAGACTGAGAATAATGAAGATCAAATGGGAGCATTTTACAAACCCTGAAGTATCACAAACAGGCACTTATATCATCCTGAGCTATGGCACCATATCAGTCTTCTTTTATATTTAATGTTGAGTATCTTCTTTGGTAGCTAAGATGTTTGCTTTTTGTAACTGAATAAAAATATTGAGATGTAACTCATCCTCTTTAGGGCCATCAAAAGCATCTTTGAGACAACTCTACTAGCAGACAGTATGACATGATCAATGTTGATTTCTTCCTCTACAACTCTGTATTTTGGGAGCTTTCCATTCTAATAGACTGGAGGTTATGGGTAATTGTTATGGTGACATTTACTTAAAACATTGTTCCTATGAGTCAACGTTACACCCAGGTGATTGTGACCAACAGCTTTCTGTCTGTGATGTTGTTTCACTTCCAGCGTGGTCATTCTTTGCATTCTCAAGGATTTTTTTGGAGTTTTTGCTTGTAGCACAAGGATTTGTTTGTTAATTTATGAATGATTGTAAGTTTCTGGTGTGCCCTTTAAGTCATGTCTGTCTAAGCATTCAGTAGGTGCTGATCTTTTACAACCCATGATGAAACAATTCACAATTTTCCCCATTTTATAATAAAGTATGCATTCATTAATAAGTCATATTCCTTTCTGGTTATCAGTGACTTTGTCTTTTATCACTATCATAATCCCTACTTTTTGTAAAAATTCTACACAATAGTCACTTGTTCTCTCAAGGGGGGAAATAACAAATTATTCATTTTGCCCCCCTAAAAAAACACCCTCATAGAATATTAATAACTACCACTTATGTTTACTTTTTATCTTTTATAATCTTTATGACACTGATCTACACACATATTGAGGGTATCCTTGATGAAAAACAAGAAGGGAAAAGGCAGACTTTCACAAGTGATTTTCAACAACTAAGGATATTTTTATAACTCTAATAATATAAAGTTACCAAAAATAGTAAGATTCTTCCATGCCACTTTTTTTTGATGTAAAAAAATTTTTATTCAATAAACAAAATACACTTTAAAAGATCTCTTCCAACTAATGTGTAATATTTCTTTCATTCATATCTTCAATCAATCAATTTGCTATTGTTGTTCAGTTGTTCAGGAGTGTCTGACTCTTTGGGACCCCTCAGACCAGACTGCTGATGGGGTCTTCTTGACAAAGATACTACAGTAGTTTGCCATGTCCTTCTCCAGTGGATTAAGGCAAACGGGTTAAGTGACTTGCCCAGGGTCACACATCTAGTGTCTAAGGTCAGATTTGATCTCAGGTCTTCCTGAAATATCCATCAACAGCACTTATTAAGTGTCTGTTATTTGACAGACAACTGTGTTAGGGTTTGGGAATACAAAGATAGAAATGAAACAATCTTTTTTTCAAAGGAACTTGCCACAGAAATAATTCTGTCAAATGAACATATTGTTATAAACTTCAGATGAAGCCCACAGAATGGGAAGTAAGTAGCCCAAGGTCACATAGTTAATAAATAGGTGGCAAATTTGAACAGACATCCCCTGAATCAAAAATCAATATTCTTTCCTCTCACAGGATTCTGTACCTTTTTGCTATCATGGACCCCACTGGCAGACTATTGGAAGACTCTTTCTCAGAAAAAAAATTTTCCCCACGATTCAAGGAAATGCCAAATTTTGGTTAGAGGTGAACAAAAAAAAAAACATGGGTTTTGTTGTTTTTTTTTTTCACATCTGTGTTTGTGGACCCCCTGAATCTATCCATGAACCCCTTGGGGGTCCATGGACCTAGATTAAGAACCCTTGATCTATACTTTTCTCTTTTCTTTATGTTTCATCAAAAAAAAAAGAAGGAGCCAAAAGCAGACAGACATCAAAAAGGCAAATCACTAACTAAAACAGAAAAGTCTAGCTACCTGAGAGAAATTACAGATTCCTGGGGGACAAGTGAATTAACTTGAAAAAACCCACTATAGGACCCCATCATATGGAGGATATGTGCTTTTTTCATTGCTCTAACTTAGCCGTCACTGCCCTCCAGTCTCTTAATTCCCAGTACAGTGCTGGGCATGGAGACAGTCTTCCAGAAATACTTATTAAATTGAATTAGGCAATAGTCCTGGTTGCTGCTCAGTTAAGAATGGCCTTTCTAGGCCATTTTCAAATGTGATATTTGCAAAAAAGCCTCTAGCATAGCACCTGGAACACAATAGGTGCTGTATAAATGCTCATTCTCTTCCCCCTTCCCTTAAGACTTGACCTCCAAACTTTGCTAAAAAACTGAAGGGTTGGTGGCTTATAAACAAATGATACAGTATCATGATTTCTCCTCCTACCCAGTAAATCTGGCCTTAGGGATTCAAATCAAGTGTCAGATATACTATGGCAAAAATACAAGGAAGCAAAGACAGGCAAATGTAACCTGAGGGTCATAGTGGACTCCAAGCTGAACTACTCAGATCCATTGCCACATTGTTATTTAAAAAAAGAAGTAAATATGATACTTAGAATTGTGGGCAGGAGCATGAGGTGCCAGAGACAATGGGCCCTTTCCCTTAGGCTCATCAGTAGATAATACATTGTGTCCAATTTGGTCCTCTTTCTTCAGAAGGCGATTGGGAGAGAATAAACAATTTAAAAAAGTATTAAAACGACAGAAAAAATAGATTCCATGGGGGAGCAAAGGAGTTTTTAACCTGCAAAAGCAAAGACTAATTGCAGGGATGGACAAGATTAGCAACTGACTTAAGTATATGACCTTTTCTTCATCCCCACAAATTAAAGAACAAATGGATGCAAACTTTAATTCCAGAATTAGCTCCTGGAAGAGGTTTATGGAATCCCATTCTTTGTGAGATCTTTTAAAAGAGATTGCCTTAGGTTTAGATGTACTCAAGGAAGGGATCTGGACTGCATAACCTACTCATCTGGAATCTAACTCTAAAATTCTCCATTCTGGGATGGAAAAGTCATTTTTCTCCCCTTTCTCTCCCAGTTTCCCTAAGCTACAAAACAGGAGCAACAGATCAGGGGAGATGGAAAGGCTCTGCAGGAATCAAAGCATGACAGAAATGTGAGCTCTTTGGCTTGTTGTGAGGATCAAAGGAAATCATATTTGAAAAAGAGCTTAGCTGGAATGCTATTGTGCTATAAGAAATGGGAAGGAGATGGACTTCATAATTACCTGGAGAGGCTTATACAAATTGATGCTAAGTGAGAAGAGCAGAACCAGGAGAAATTTGTAGACAATCACAGACACATCATATATGTGATGACCAACCTTGACGAACCCGACTCTTCTCAGCAACGTACAGCTATAAGACAACTTTACAAGTCTCAGGATGGAAGGAGATATCACCATTCAGAGAAAGATCTAGAAAGACTAGAGTTTAAATGGAGACTGAAACAATACATGCTATTGTTCTTTTTCATGTTTGATTTTGTTTCTTTTTTCCCATTGTTCACTCATTGGTTACAACCCTTCTATACAACCAGACTGTTGTACAATGTGAAAGTATTTGCAGATCCTATACATGATTGCAT
>CM053585.1:259574432-259590796 GCA_028646515.1 Pseudochirops corinnae
CTTTAGTGGGAAGTATCTTTGTGTGCGTTTTGAAGTTCTAGGATTGGTCCAGAGTCCTATTCCATGGGTATTTTGGGGTGGCTATATGAGAGCTGCGATATGTTGCTGCTGCTACGCCGCCATCTTGGCTCCGCCCCCCTGCCCATAGATTTAGATTGTATTATTTTTATTTGATTAGCTTAGCCTACACATGAACAATTACTATTCCTCCAAATATTTATGCATTTTGGTATTCAATTTTTAGGCAAAAGATATTTTATAATTGTGTTCATATGATTCGTGTGTATATCTAGTCAGTTAGATCCACAAGTATTTTGTATTTTTGTAGTGTCCAGCTCTTCATGATCCTGTGGACCATAGCATGCTAACACTGTCCATGGGATTTTCTTGGCAAAGACTCTGGAGAGGTTTCCTACTTCAGTCTCCAGTGGATTAAGGTAAACAGAGGCTAAGTGACATGCCTAGGGTCACACAGCTAATAAGTGTCTGAGCCCAGATTTGAATGGAGGTCTTCCTAACTCCAGGCCCAAGACTCTATCCACTCTGCAACTGCTTTGAAGTATTTTATATATTCTGTAATTATTTTAAATGGAATTTCTTTTTCTATCTTTTCCTGCTGGGTTTTGTTGATGATTTGTGTGTATTTATTTTATCTCCAGCAACTTTGCTGAAGTTATTGTTTCAATTAGTTTTTAGATGGTTCTCTAAGCACAGCATCACATAATGTTCAAAAAGTACTTGTTTCTTATTTGCATATGCTTATTTCTTCGATTTCTTTTTCTTGTTTTATTGCTATAGCTGGCATTTCTAGTGCAATATTAAGTGGTAGTGGTTTCCATCCTTTGTTTACTCCTCATCTTATCTGAAAGGACTCTATTTTACCAACATTATATATAACGCTGGCTCTTTGTTTAAAATTGATACTATGGATAGATCCATTCATTCCTATGTTTGCTAGTGTTTTCTAACAGAAATGAGTGTTATATTTGGTCCAAAGCTTTTTCTGCATCTGTTGCAGAAAATATTGCAGATATCTATTTATCATTTTGTTGTTGTTATTTACAGGGTAAATTGTGTTTTGGGGTTGCCTAATATTGAGCCAACCCTGCCTCACTGATATAAATCCAACCTCATCACCATGTATAATCCTTGTGATATGTTGCCATAGGCTTCTAGCTAATATTTTATTTGAAATTTTTGCTTCAACAATCATTAGGGATATTGAGCTATATTTTCTTTCTCTCTCTTTCAAATCTTCCTGGTGTAGGTATCAAGAGCATATTTGTATCATGAATGCATTTCATGATATCATGAATGCAAACATTTTATGTAATACTGGAAGTAATTTTATTTCTATGTTTGATAGAATTCCCTTGTAAATCTATCTGGTTTTGGGCTTCCTCTTTTTGAGAATTCATATACAGCTTGTTCAAATTCTTTTTCTGAATTTAGGTTGTTTATTTTCTTGTTCTATTAATTTGGAAATTTCATATATTTATAAATATTCATCCATTTTAAATTGTTGGTTTTGGATTAGGGGTTCTTAATTTTTATTATTAACAGAATTTGTATAGTGCTTTAAGGTTTACAAAGGGCTTTACAAATATCATCTCATCTGATTTTCACAACAACCTTAATAAATAGGATTCCAAGATAAAATATAAAATTCTTTGTTTTGTATTCAAAACCCTTCATAATCTGCCCCTTTCCCCACCTTTCTAGGTTCCTTTACATAGCTTAGAAACTAAATGTTTTGTATAGAAATTTTATTAAAGAAAAAAAAAGAACCTTTTCCAATTCTTTTCTTCTAGGACCTTACACCTAACCCTCCCCGCCCCCAACCTTAACCTTTACTCTCTGATCTCATTGTACCAATCCCTTTGCTATTCCTTGCTCCATCTCTGGATTCCAAGCATGACCCCTCCATCTCCCATGGCCAGAATATTCTCTTTCCTCTTCTCCACCTACTGACTTCTGTGGCTTCCTTCAATTCCCAGGTAAAATCCAACCTTCCTCAGGAAGCCTTTCACAATCCCTCTTAATTCTAGTGCCTTCCCTTTGTTGATTATTTCTTATTAATCCTGGATGTAACTTGTCTGTACATAGGGGTTTGCATATTGTCTCCCCCGTTAGAGTGTGACCTTCTTGAGAGCAGGACCTGTCTTTTACCTTTCTTTGTATCGGCCACTCTTAGTCCAATGACTGGCACACAGTAGGCACCTAATTAATGTTTACTGATTGACTGGTTCAACGAGTAGCCCTTTGGCCCTTCCAGTCTTCTTAGGTGTACTGTACATTCCCACCACACTGACCTTGCTATTCCTTGATTCCATTTTTTATCTCCAGATACTTTCACTTGCAGTCCCCATGCCTGGAATGTATTCTCTCCTCACCTCTGCCCCCTGGCTTCCTTCAAGATTCAGCTCTAATCTCACCTTCTACAAGAATCCTTTCCCAATCTACTCTACCCCATTCCCTTTCCTCTGAAATTATTTTTCATCTACTACATATATGCATGTATGATTATGTCCATATTTTATACCCATATATGATTATGTATACATATACATTACGGGCACACATAGGCATCTATCTATCATTTCTTTCTCTGTTTCTCTGTCTCTGTCTGTGTGTGTGTTTGTGTGTGTGTGTGTGTGTGTGTCTGTCTCTCATATATACTTCCCCAATTAGAATGTGAGTTACTGGAACGCAAGGATGATATTTTTACTTGTGTGTGTGTGTGTGTGTGAATGTGTGTGTGTGTGTGTGTGTGTGTGTGTGTCCAGCATTCAGCTCAATGACTAGTAACCACTTAATAAATGCTTGTTGATTGACTGACTCTTCCTTCTCTTATTCTGCATTTCCCCCCTCCCAATATAATGAAAACAGATACACTTTCATTGTCCTTCCTCAGCTTCCTTCATCAGCTTTAACTTATTCTGAGCTTTAGCATTCGTGGCACCATTATTGTAGGACTGTGTCACAGTCTTATGTTCATCCTCTGCTGCCTGACTTAAAGTAAGCTATGGGTCCTACTGGGAAGACATGAGGAAGAAATTCATCACAGGCATGAAGAACAGTCAGTACAAGGGCCTGGAGATGGGAGATAGAGTGTCTTATGCGAGGTACAGCAAGAAATCTAATTAGGATGGACTTTAAAAAGTCCTTACCCCATGAAGAGCCAACCTGATGATGCACCTCTCTTTCCTTAGCCAGGATGACCCTCATTCAAGAGATGTGCTGGAATCTTATTATAGTATGAAGGATTATAATAAATAACAAACTTGGAAAGATAGATTGGAGCCATGTTGCAAAGGTCTTAATAGATCTTATGTTGATTACAATTATAGCTGGGGTGTTAAAGGGGCAAAGAACAGGTCAATGAAAAGTGTTCTAAGAAACCAGAGAGAACATTAACAACTGGTCTTGGAGGCAGTAGCACCTGAGCTGATCCTGAAAAGAAGAGATGTTTTCAGAAATGTAGAGGAGAGGGAGGAGTACATCAGAGACATGCATAGGAAATGGCCTTCATGAATTTATGGACGTAGAGGAAAACATTTAATTTAGGGGAAGCCAGTCCTCTTTCCACCATATTAAAATAGCTTTTTTACACCTGACTTCATGTTGTCTCCTTCTATCAGAAGCAACACATCAATTCACTAAGATAAAATCAAGGGATTTCCTGGTCTTCCTATACTTATATGTTGTTGTTTGTCCTTCATTCTTGATGAGGACCGTGACATCAGGAAGGTCATGCCATGACTTGCATGGCAGTAGAGGAAAAGAATAAGAAGAAAAATGTCCCCCTTCTTTCCCCCTGGGTCTGTGGTTTTATAGGAAGTTAGTCATTCCTCCATTTCAGCAGTAGTCACATCCGGCACTGCTGTCATAGCCCAAAGTCCTTGGTGACTGGGCATTACTGGGAGGAAATTGGGAAGGACCAGAAATGACTGGGCAGCAGTCCTGTCAGGGTCCCTAGAGACACCAAGTTAGTTAGTAGAATGCTGACGAAAGACTTTGACTGATTTAATATGATCCTTCCACATTTCTACCTACACAGCATAAGGTTAAGAGGAAGACAGACAGTTAGTTACCCAGGCAGTGGGAATTGGGTTAACAGCCAATTGGATCAATGGAACTAAATCCCTACTTATAAGCTTTGCAGATTGGGCCAGATTTATCTTGCTGGCAGTTGACATGGATCCAGCCTACGAGATCACCCTCCAATCCATCCTTATGGATCATCTTCGACATTACCTTCTTTCATATTCCAAAGTATTTTATGTTTTACAAAGTGCTTCCTTCACACTAACCCCCTGAAGTAGGCAGTGGAAGGATCATTCTACTTACAATAATAATAATAATAATAATAATAATAATAATGAGTTACCATTTATATGATGTTTGCTATATGCTAGGCACTACGTAAGCACTTTGCAATTATTAGTTCATCTGAGATGATCCTCACGACAATCCTGGGAGGTAGGTTCTATTATTATCCCCATTTCACAGCTGAGGAAACTGAAGCAAACGAGGTTAAGTGACTCATACAACTAGTTAGTGTCTGAGGTCACATTTAAACTCAGGTCTTCCTGACTCCAGACCTGTTTACTGCAGCACCTAGCTCCTCAATGCTTACCTCAATACTTCCTGAATAAGTCATTTCTTTGGTATAGGGACCCTCTCCACTGAATCATCCAGTTAGTATTTATTAAGCACCTCCTGCATGTCAAGCACTGGACTTGGCAGAGAAAATATAAAGACAAAAGTGAAAATAGTCTCAACCCTTATGGCACTTACACTCTTGCAATTGGAGTCAGAAAGCTGGGTCATTTCAAAATTGTCTGACTCCTTGTGACCCCATTTGGAGTTTTCTTGGCGAAGACAGTGGAGTGATTTGCCATCTCCTTCCTCAGCTCACTTTATAGATGAGGAAACTGAGGCAAACTGGGTTAAGTGACTTGCCCAGGGTCACACAACAAGTAAGTGTCTGAGACCAGATTTAAACTCAGTTCTTCCTGACTCCAGTGCTTTATCCAATGGATATGCCACCCAGATGCTCCTCAGGAAGAACTGAGTTCAAATTTGGCCTCAGACATTAGTTATGTGACCTTGAGCAAGTCACCTAACCTTTGTTTGCTTTGATTTCTTCAACTGTCAAATGGCTTAATAATAGAATCATGAGGCTCAAATAAGATTGTATTTGTAAAAAAAAAAAAAAAACACTTAGCACCCTGCCTGGCACATATTTGGTACTTACGTGTATTCCTTCCTTCAGTCTCTCCCTCTAGTGGAGGAAAATGATGCATGAATTAACACTGTTTGCCTTAGCTTCCCCATCTGCAAAATGATCTGGAGAAGGAAATGGCAACCCACTCCAGTATCTCTGCTAAGAAAACCCCAAATGGAATCAGGAAGAGTCGGACACAGCTTAAAATGAATGAATCACAATCCTGAGTAAGACACTTCGATTCCCTGAAACTATTTGTTCATTTCTAAAATGGAAAACACGGAAACAACTTTGCACTAAAGCCTTCCACTGCTTCGTTGTGGTGGGGTCCTAAAGTACCAGCGGAACCTAAGCTTTGGTAAATCTGCTACCACGCTGCAAAAGCTTCAGATATGGTCCCAGCATCTCTTTTGACTGAGGGCCATTCTAAGTAAGAAACATCAGCAGCTTGGCTCATTACAGGGAGATTATTTTGTTTCTCAAGGAAGATCCCTTTTGAGTAGTTGAATTTTAATAGTGATTTTTTTTTTAGCAGTTCTTAAAAGTGATTGGCTTTCTACTTTGTACATATTTTGCATTTGCTTATCTGTATAAATTAAGTGACTTACCCAGGGTCACACAGCTGGTAAATGTCTGAGTCCAGATTTGAATTCATGAAGATGAGTCTTTCTGACTTCAGGACTAGCAAACCATTCCAGCATCTTGGTCAAGAACACCCCAAATGGGGTCACAAAGAGTCAGATGTGACTGAAAACAACTTAACAAATGAAAGGAATGCACAACACCAAGTCAAGAGTACAGATGCCACTTCTGACACTCTATATGTGACCTGCAGGCAAGTCTCTGTGCCTCAATTTTCTTATCTATAAATACCTTTCATGGGGAGGTATTTGTGTGCAATGTGTGCAATGGAATAATTTATGATGCATCTCATAAACCACAACTTTCTAATTAAATGCCAACTCTCATTATTGTGATGATCTCACCTTTACTGTTTAATAGCTATATGACCTTGGTCAAGTCTCTTCTCCTCTTTGTGCCTTAGTTACTTCCTCTATAACATGATAGGGTTGGAATAGGTGACCTCTAAACAGGGCTGTGCTGGAGCCACCTCCTGCTGACTTGGGAGAGTGATCCTTAAATTTCCACTATGAACATTTATTCCTTGGAAATTGACAAATGTTTCAAACTAGGGCTTGGTTTGTTGTTTTGCTGCTTGTCTATATCAGTGGTTCTCAATCTTCCTAATGCCACAACACTTTAATACTTGTATGTGGGTGTATCTGCATGTGGGCGGACCTGCCTGGAGACGGATAGAGGAATGGTGTCTCAGTTCCTAAGACCATCGGAAATATGTTTTCCAATGGTCTTAGGAGACCCATGTGACTTCTGTGAAAGCATCGTTCAACCCCCAAAGGGGTCGCAACCCACAGGTTGAGAACTGCTGGTCTAGACTTAAGAATGTAATGGAGAAATTGTTAAAAATCCAAATTAAATTTAAAAGCATGTCTTACATCCCCCCTCCCCTGCCCTGAGCCAATTGTTAAACATTTACCAGTATATCACTGCCTCCAAGGTACCTTCCAGCTCTAATACTCCAGGATTCTCTGACTGATAAATTGGAATGCTCAAGAGAAGGGTGGCTATCCAAGATGGCCAAAGGCTTTGAGATCACACTATGTAAGGACTCTCTGAAAGAACAGAGGGTGTTTAATCTGGAGAAGATTTACTATAGCATGAGACATGCAAATATGTTGAAGTATTTGCAAGGCTGTCTTATGGGGAAAAAAGTGGTTGGGGATTAGATTTGTTCTGCTTGGCCCCCAAGAGTATACTAGTAGCAATGGGAAAAAAGTTACAGAGAGGCACAATTAATGAGGTCTGATTTGAGGAAAAAAGTCTTCTAACAATCAGAGCTCTCCAAAAGCAGAATAACCTTGCCATACGAAGAAATGGATCCCGAGTCACTTTTAGGTCTTCAGGTAGAGAGGCAGGAGGAACCCTTGTTGGGGAAATTCCAACAGGAATTCTCTTTCAGCTACAAGCTGGATTAATTGGCCTTTGAGGTCCCTTGGAACACTGAGATTATATGACTTGGATTTTCCAGTTTCTTTTTTTGGGTTGATGCCTTTACCTATGGAATTTTGTACTTTTCCTTGAGGACATTGCCAAGTGCCCCTCAGCTTTCCCATCCTTACATTCTCTTACCTTTGGCGGTTCAAACTCCTATGATAAAACTGAAAATGTCTGCTTTCATCTGTTCTAGGGTTCATATCAACCTACTCCTGTGCAAAAGTTAATGTTACTTCAAAGTCAATTTTGTGCATGTCCACATGCTTGTGTGTGTTCATATGTGGTATATGTGTATGAGATGTGTGTGTCTGTGTGTGTCTGTGTGTAAGAGAGAGAGACAGAGAGAGAATTTTAGTGATTTGAAGTTATGTTAGCAGAGTTCCTTGAGGTGAAGAAGATGTGGTTTGTTTGTTTTTTTCATTCTGAGACTTTATAAAAGATTACATGAACTTTCAAGTAACTCTGAATGGTATGGTTATCTGTGTTTTATGTTCAACCCCCTAACAGACTGTAAATTCTATGAGACGAGGGAACTTGTCTTATTAACTAATCTTTGTAGATCTTCTCATGCCTGATATGATGTTTTGCTCACAGTAGATGTTGATGCCTTTTGAATGGATGAAGAAATGAATGAATGAATGAATGAAGTGACTTCTAAGTACTAGCTACTTGTTAACACTTGTAAACCAAAATATGCTCCTTTTTTTGATGGGAAGTAGACAGACTATACCAACTGACTAATACTATGACCTTAATATGGATAATGGATCAGTAACGTGTTTTGTACAGAATAGATCATTGTCTAGTTGTTTTTTTTTTTCTCCTTGATTGGCACATGGAATCACTGGGAATAGATTGGGATCTAGGGGAGGTCTTGGGATAAAGTAAGCAGGAGATCTCTGAAGAAAAAAGGTCAGTGTAGCAGTGGATTAGTAGATGAACAGAGAAACAGGAATCAAGATGACACAGCTAGTAGAAGAGGAGGGAGGTCAAAAGACTAGAAGCTTCCAGACCAGAGGCTCAAAGAGGCTTTAACATTCTATGGAATGACATAGCACAAAAAGCAGGTCATAGACAGAAGAAAACTCAGTCCATCTGATCCAGTTTCCTTTTTTTATGAATGAGGAAAACAAGGACCAGAGTTTATACAACTCATCTAATAATATAGAGGTAACAAGTGGAAGAATCTGGATTTGAATCCAAGTCCCCTGAAGCCAAATCCAGCCCATTTCCCCATAGTACCATAGAGTTGATCTGTGACTCTACATCATGGAAAAGAGTCCAGTAACTTATGGAGTTTCCTATAATAGCAAATTTGGGCTTTATCAGTGAGAGCCAATCACTTGAGCCTAAGTTTGAGGCTCCCAGGTGGTGATACAGGAAAACAACTGACTGGATTGTTAGTACAGGGGCAGAGAACAGATATGTTTCTCTGGCAGGGGCAATTCCCTGACACAGTCCCACTGGCTTCTGAAGCTAGATCAGACTGAGAAATTTAGAGCCTTTCTTGGAGAGATTTGGGGTAGGGTAGGGTGAAGAATGCAGACTCTTTACTCCTATGTCCATTCTCTGAATTTCTTCTTTTCTATTCTTTACCTTACACCATCAAGAAACAGTGGGATTTCTGGGAAGGCAAATGCAATCTTCTTGATTGTCTACAAAAATAAGTAAATAAATAAAATTAAGTTTTGCCTAAAAAGAGCAAAGGCAACTAGGTGGCACAGTGGATAGAGTGCAGTGCCAGGAGTTGGGAAGACTCATCTCCCTGAGTTCAAATTCAGCCTCACTAGTTACGTGATCATGGTCAAGTCACTTAACCCTGTTTGGCTCAGTTTCCACATCTGTAAAATAAGCTGGAGAAAGAAATGCAAATCACTCCAGTATCTCTGCCAAGAAAACTCCAAATGGGGTCATAAAGAGTTTAACACAACTGAAAATGACTGAACAACCACAATAAAAAAAGCACAGAAAGGGGACCGCTCTCACGATTAACCTCAAGTAGTGTATTATCAGAGCAGAGATTGGAAAAACACTGGGGAAATCTTGGACTTCCCCATTCCTCCATTTGGTAGCCCCATATTACTGTCAGTCTACAAAGGAGGTGAAATCTGGGAGGGGGCGAGGGAAACAAAGAGATCATTCTTTGTAAAACAACAAGAATAAATGTGGAAAAATCCACACGAGGAATGTGGGTAGGGTGAGGTAGCCATAGGATCTGATAAACTGTGGAATGGATACAGCTCCATGTAAATAATTCATGATAACAGGATCCCGGATCTGAGACTAAATGGGATTTTACAGGCCGTTTAGTGAAACTCCTTTGTTTTACAGATAAGCAGACTAATACAGAGAGCAAGGGATAGAGGTATAATAATAATTATTATAATAATAACTAACATATGATTGTGCTTTAAGGTTTGAAAGTACTTTACATATAAAATCTAATTTGTTTTCAGTTGTCTGTTGTCAAATCAGTACTGATTCCATTGCACTTACATACAGAGGTAAGTGAAAATTGACTGCAATAGATTTCTGTCTCTACGGCCAAGGGGTCCAGTCATTTCTACTAAAAGGAATTCATTCATTTGGGGCAGAAAAATCAGAGTCCTCACAGTATTTTTATTTTATATATTTTTTGTATTTCATATTCTATTCTATATTTTATTTTATATATTTGCCTACTCACAGGCATCCTATCTTGGGTCTCCTCATGCCTCTGTCTTTACACTGGAAAAGATTGAAGGCAAAAGGAAAAGGAAACAGCAGAAAATAAGATGGTTAGATAGACTCATAGAGACAATGAACATGAATTTGGACAGACTTTGAGAGATACTGGAAGATAGAAGGACCTGGCATGCTGTGGTTCATAGGGTCACAAAGAGGTGGATATGACTGGCTGAACAACAACAAAAAAGGAAGACCAAACAAGTTGTCTCATTTGTGTAACTTAGCTTTGGGGGAGTAGAAATCACACAAACTGGTGATTTGGCATCGTGTCAACAAAAAAAAAAAAGACAAACAAAACAAAACAAAAAGGCAAAACAATAGCAACAAAAACTGGTTGGCTCTCAACGTTTTTCACATCTCGACCAGGTATTTTGTTGCTACAGAAATTCAGACTGAGTAGAAATTAAAAGGAGAACTAAAAACAAGGGATGAGAGTGTCCATGTATTCTAGCATGAGGTTGGCTGGGCCAAGGAGAGAAAAGGAGTTGGAGAGAGATAATGCCAGATAATATCAACAATTTCCATTTCCCAACAGAACCCTAATTAGAGGAGAAAGATTCAACATGGGACCTTGTGCCAACATTTCACCCTAGAAACAGAGGCTTCTCCATCTTTTACCCATTCCTGCCAAATCCTAGGAGCTGAATCATAGTGGTGACGGTCAGACATTGTGCGGATTGATTGATTTACAAAGTTCTCTTTTGTAAAACCAACACTGAGACTGAGAGTTCAGTCTCTTACTTTATTTCCATCCATTTTCCAGGGTTTCTATTCTCAATGTTCTTTCTGTTTCAAGTTTCTTTCTTTTTTTCTTTTATCTAATCCTCTTCACTATTTACATTCTATTTTGATGGACACATTCATTTCTTTACTGTAGCAATAGTAATAGCTCATACTCATATAGAATTTTAAGGTAGATGTCACCTTGTGAAATAGGTATGGTAAATATTGTCTTCTCATTTCACAGATGAGGAAACTGAGACTCGGAGAAGTTAAGCAGCTTGTCCCAGGTCATATACCTCCAAGAAAAGTAGTTCTTCCACTATAGCATGCTTCTTCTACACTAGTAAGTGCAGCTTCTTGAAAGTCAGAGCCTTGAAGACCTATGAGTTCATGGACTCTATTCATTTCCTCATTCATGATACATTAAAGGAGCACTGACTGCATGCAGAAGAGTATGCCAAGATTTGGTGGAGATCTAAAGATTAAATTTTAAAAAGAGTCTTAAGAAGTATGCAAAATAGTAGGAGGATGAAGCTGATAGCAATGATAATTCATAGTGATATGTAATAAGTGCACTAGAGAGTTGCAAAACCCAGTGCTATATAAGGTGAGATGGGCAAGGTTGGTATTGATAGGAGGGATCACAGAAGTATTATAGGAAATGTTTTGGGGGGGAATTCCAAAATATGGGTAGCAATTCATTAGATAAGGAAAACAAGGGAAGATAGCCCAGAAACAGGAAAAAGTGGTAGTCAATGAATGGAGTTTAGAAAGTCCAAGTCACATTTGTGGGCACAGAATGAAATCCAGTATAACTGGAATGTAGGGGAGTAAGATGAGAGAAAGTGTTAAGATTGAGAGGTACAAGATTATTGAGAAAATTGAATGTCTGGCAAAAAAGTCTGGACTTCATTTTGTAGAAATTAAAGGACCACTGAAGATTTTCTTCTAAAATGTGTTTTTTTAGGTACAAGTATTCTTTCCACAGCCTTATACCAGCTTTAACAATCTCCTATTCTTCTTCCTCAGCTTCTTCCCCACCCCCCCCATTAGCTACTGAACCAAATGCATGTGGCAGCTTTTTGCTTCTTAGCAATGTCCACTGGATAAATAGCAGTGAGGCTGACCTCCAGGCATCTTGACCCAGAAGAGGGAATTCATTTAACAAGCTACAGGGTTTTGTCCCCAAGGATGCCCTAATCATCTTCTCTGAATAGAAATTCTTATACTCTTCCTTGCAAGTATCCCTGCTGAGGTGGAGGGGATATGAGGCTTTTGTCTGAATTTCTAGGGGGTGTCAGCTCCCCATAAAATCAAGGTGCTGAAAGGCAGAAACAAGAGCAACCCGACTAACTGGCTACATCAAATTGCCAGGGGAGAAGCTATTAGATATATGAGTAAATTCTTAGGAGATTTTGCTGAAAAGTGCTTACAGTTTTTTTCAACTGAGTGTTCATATAAACCTTATGGGCAATAGAGGAGAAAGGATACAGGGTCTATAACCAAGCCAGGCTGTTTCTCCCTCGGGGAGATTTCGAGTGATTTGATTCAGCTCTCTAACATTGTTCAAGGCAGACTTCATCTCCCCCAGCACTCATCAAAGCTGCTAATAGGTCCTTCAGAGCTCATAAAGAGATGACCAAATCTTGGGCATTGGGGACTCCAGCTCATTTATCTTCCACAGGCAGAATCAGATCTGATTTTTTACACTGCCTTCTTGGATGCTAATGCCATGGATGGTCTCTGCCACTGGTTGGAAGCCTCACAGTATCCACCAGCCTCTGGGACTGACTGTGCTGAGCTTCCCTAGCTAGCTAAGCTTTGTCATTATAGACGCTTGTCTGTTCTGGTTATCTGTCTGCCTATCGATCAAGCAATCAAAGTCACTCATGCTTGGGGTGTGTGTGTGTGTGTGTGTGTGTGTGTGTGTGTATGTGGGGGAGGAGCAGGAGGAGGTTGCAGGGAGGGCTTGGATGGTGAGAACAGATTTGAATGGTAGTGTAATATACACATATGTGTGTGTATATATACATACACAACACACACATATACACAGATGTGTATATACACACACATATATTGTGTACTTATATATCAAGTCATAAATTTTTACATATAGACATGTATATGTGTGCATGCATACATATATCTGTATAAATGTATTTATATACACATATGTTTATGTCTGCATGTTGAATTGTCCTTGTTATAAATAATATTCATATTTGTGTATATTCATGAATATATACAAACTGTGTTTGGTGTTTGCAAAAATATTTTACAGTCTAGATATCATTCAATATGCTATAGTAATACATATGCATATGTAGCATAAATTCATATGCATGCACAGACATACACAGATTCCCCCCACATACACACATAATACCATACAAATGAAGTACATTAGGAACCTTCTCAAAAATGAACAAAAGCCAGTAACTTTCTACAAATAGATTTTTTTAAAAAATACAACCTGGGTAAAATTTTCCTCTGTCTGATAGAACTGTGAGGGGTCCATGCTGCATTTAGTTAGATAAAAATCTTTTTTTTTTTAACTCAAATCTCAGATGAATGTAAAGATTTAAGAAAGTACAATGAAACAAACTTATTGGTACCATTCAAATACAGTGTTTAGTGTATACCTTCCTTCAACATATTTATATAAATAGTTCATTTGAGCGACAAAGGAGGCAGAGACAGAGACAGAGAAAGAAAGAGAAAGACGGATAGGCAGAGAGGCATATAGTAGACAAGTATCAGAATGTTTCATGTCAGAAATATTTTCACCACCAGGCTTACTATAGAGTCCCTCGGAGTGCCTGTATTGTGGATTACAACATAATCTAACAGTTCTTCTCTAATGAAGAATTGTTGTTTATTGTGTATTTTTTTAGAAAGTCTCCACTAATAGCTTGAAATCCTGAACAAGGGCCAGGAAGCTCCTCATTGCATTCCTAACTATGTTAAGGAATCCTCTGCCCCCCTCCACCTGAATCAATGCTTCTTGATGCCAGTCTTTTCAAACGACCTGCATGATTCCTGAACTGGGCATCTCTGTGTATTCTATACTAGAGAGAATGTGGAGTATCATCGAGAAAATAAACAGCAGGAATTCAGGGACACTTGGACTGAGCTAAGAGGTTGTAAATATATTCTACCTTGTCTATAACATTGAAGGATCCTCCTGTTATTATACCTTATGCATTTCTAATTATGGGTGAGAGGGCAGAGATTAGCAACCAAAGTGGTTGTAAAATGTACCAGGGAGTACCTTTGGAGGCAGAGCAATTGCTTGTGTTCATCAACGGTTTTTAATGCACATGTTTAACACAAGGCACTTACACCAGTTTGATGCCCCACTGGATGGAAGGGCAGACAGTCTTAGAGCATCAGGCTCCACTGATGGATCTGTGATTGGTGAACCCAGTGCATAAACACATTTGGGGGAGATGGAGTGGTGGCTTATTTCACTTCTAGAAATGGAATCCCACTGTCTTTCTCATTAAGAGACAAGGTACAAGGGAAATGTAGAGAAAGATCTTGTTCTAGAAGATTATCAAGTTTTTTTTTTATGGCTGTTGAGGCTGTTGCCCAAGAGAGGCCAAAGAGAGAATAGGCAGGAGATTGCATGTCATAGGGACACATTAACAATCACAAACATTTGTTGAGTGCCTCCCATTATTGATGTGTGTGTGTGTGTGTGTGTGTATGTGTGTAGAAATATCAAAAAAAGTTCAGATAAACATCAGGTCCCTTATCTCAGAAAGTTCACGTTCTAGTAGTTGTCTCAGTCTGGAATGGTTCACCTTCCTACCAATTGTCCATTCCTATTATGGTACCCTCCTCCCCATACCATTTTCAAGAACTCTTTGTATTTTCATAAATTCCTTAAGAGTAAGATTTGTCTTGTTTTCTTATATCTATATCTCTACTGCTAAGCAAAGTATCTAGCAAATATTAAGTGCTTATGTAGTAAATGCTCTTTCTTTCTTTCTTCTTCCCTTCCTCCCTCCCTTCCTTCCCTCCTTCCTTCCTTCCTTCCTTCCTTCCTTCCTTCCTTCCTTCCTTCCTTCCTTCCTTCCTTTCTTCCTTCCTTCCTTCCTTCCCCTATGTATCTATGTATCTATCATCTATGTATGTGTATATGTATCTATCTATCTATCTGCTGTCTATCTTTCTGATCTGGATAAGACATAAATGCAGACCACTATACTGGGTAATATTGTGTGGTAAGTAGAATAGTACAAAACAAGGTCCTATGTGAGGACTGAGGGGAAAGGTCATTACCAAGGGGGATCAGTGAAGCTATGGGAGGTAACAATTAAGTTGAGCTTTAAAGAATGGGAGACATTCAGGGCAGCTGGATGGTGCAGTGGATAGAATACCAGCCCTGAAGTCAGGAGAACATGAGTTCAGGTCCGGCCCCAGACACTTACTGTAAGCAGTGTGACTCTGGGCAAGTCACTTAACCCTCTCTGCCTCCCCCACACCCAAAGAAGTGGGAGACATTTAAAAGGCAAAAGAATGGGAGGAGAAAGGGGAATAGCATGTATTCAGGTGGCAGTCATCCAGTTTGGATGGAGTGTATGGAGAAAAGGCAGAGTGAACAAAGCCATGGCTCTAGTCAGTCAGAAAAGTCATTCATGTCCATAAGCAAGGGCTTCACTACTTATTGTTCAGGATGCTAATTTTGTGTCCCTGTGCCCGAGGGCCTTAGATGCTTGAAAGATCTGTTTTCTCAAGATCTTGGCTTATCTTCTGAGTGAATAAAATATTAATGATATAAATGAAATCAGGCAGTACAGACCTTACAATGAAGCCGATTTCACAGAACTATAGGCTTAAGAAAGATAAAGGTTCCTAGAGATAATGCATCTGCGCTCTTTGTACTACAGAGAGAGAAAAAAAAAGACTAAGAGAAAAATGACTTGCAAAAGTTTACATAACAAATAAATAGTGGTGCCTGGATTCAGATTCAGTTTTGTTTTGTTTTGTTTTCAATTCCAACCCTAAGACACTTTGGAGCACATCTCTTCCTAAATCGTAATGGAAAGACCCTGAGCTTGTTTACAAAGAGAATATAAGAATCTGGTGTGTGCATTTTCAACTCTTCTCTGGCTGCAGGTCATCGGGTGAAATGTGCATCTTCCAACAATTTGGAGAACGACTCTAGACTGTGTTCAACCAGTTGGTCAGTGAGCCAACAGGTATTTCTTGAGGCTCCACCATCCCCACATTGATGTGCCAGGAGTTGGATAGGGGGCAGAAGTGAGTGACGGCACCTCTGGATAGCCTCCATATCCTCACACTGGGGAAGGGAGAAGGGAATACACATTTATATACTGCTCACTATATACCAGGAATTGGGCTAAGCTCTTTTTCTTTTTTTTTCTTTTTCTTTTTTCTAATCCAAGTATAGGCTTTTATTGAGATTGACACCTCACATGAAGCTGGATTTTTATAGGGTAAAGATGCTGATTACACAATCAAAATTTACATAGAATGTAGGAATGTGATTAATATTAAAAAGGCAGGAGGAGTTTTTTTCTTTTTTCTTTTTTTTTTTAATGACTTGTTTATTTACTTTTAGTTTACAAGATTCAGTTCC
>CM053585.1:259591296-259609499 GCA_028646515.1 Pseudochirops corinnae
AACATGATATAGCATAACATAACATAGCATAAACAGTTGCATATATAATGCATATCCAGAGAGATATATTTAGTCCAGATCTCTATTGGGAACTCATAATAATGAAACTTTCTCTACCAACCAGTTGGACAGTGATCACATAATTTAAATTCCTAGAAATTTGCCTATTTCCTTTTTAGAAACTAAATGATTTGGAGCTTATCATACCAGTTTTGAATTACTCCTTATCCTGTTCATTTCTTTTTATTTTAGAAGTGGCTATTAATTATTTTAAGAAATGCTTTAAGGGGGTGGCTAGGTGGTATAGTGAATAGAGCACCAGCCCTGGAGTCAGGAGGACCTGAGTTCAAATCTGGCCTCAGACACTTAGCACAAAACTAGCCGTGTCACCTTGGGCAAGTCACTTAACCCTAATTGCCCCTCCAAAAAGGAATAAAAATGCTTTAAGGTTCATCGTGTGGAAAGAAGATCGGGCTTAATCTGCTTGGCCCCGCGTAACTGAGCCAAGGAAGAATGGGCTGGAGTTTTGGAGAAGCAGATTTTGGCTTGATATAAGAGAAAACTTAACAATTCGAGTCATCCAACAGCCTGATGGATTGCCTTCTAAGGCAGTGAGTTCCCCATCACTGGAGAGCTTCGAGCAAAGACTGGGTGACTGTTAGCAATCTTGCAAATATGATTCTTGTTAAGGTACAAGTGGAACAAGATAAAGTCTGAGATCCCTTCCAAGGCTGAGATTCTGTGATAAGTGGGTTTCCCATCAGCAGAAGCTCCTTTCCTCCTTTTAATTTCTCTGTTCTCTCTTCTCACCTTTAAAGCTGATTTCATGAAAGCAAATGGGAGCAGCTCTGGAAAAGGCACTTAACGTTTGGGGATTGGCCTTAATCTGATAAAACCTCTGGGGAATACTGGAATGGCATTAATGGGCCTCAAGGGCAGAAAAGAGAATGAGGTGTGATAGGAAACTGGTTCTTACTAACTGGTTCCCTTCAGACCAGCTTTAAATAAATTGCAACGGTGAGCTGCCTGAACATTGACAAGGGTCCTGGAAGAATGTGTGAGTGAATTGGGGAGAATTTCACCTATTTATAGCAAGAATTGAAGAACCAGGATAGAACCAGTGTGGAAAGAGATCTTCAGGAAAAGAAATAATCCCTTTTATTTTCCAAGATAGCATCCCCATCAGAAAGTGGAAAATAAGTAACTGACCTACTTTTTGTAGTAGTAAAAGCTAGGTGTCATTCGACTGGAGGAAGGCTGAATAAATTGGGATGCATGAATATAAGGGAAAAGCATCATGATACCCAACGTGACAAATATGAGGAGTTCAGAGTAACATGAGAAAACATGAACTGAGGAAGAATGAAGAAAGCAGTACCAGTAAAACAAGATAGACAATGGCCACTGAAACATAAATGAAAATGTAGTTTGCACTCAGATTTGTTCCAGACAAAAATGAAGAAAACTACTAACCTCCAATGAGCAGAGAGAGGTGGAGGGAGCACCAGTGCCAAAGCCTGCAGGAGTTTTCAGTCTGAAAATTGTATTGACTGGCTTTCCTTAAGAGCTTCTCTTTGTTATGAGGGGTTGCAAAGAGGACAAAGGAGATCTACCTGGATATGGCCATGGTATTTAAAAAGAAAGAAAGAAAAAGAAAAGAGACTTAAGTCAACCTTAAAAAAAAAAGACAAGAAGTAGCCTCCACTATAGTATCTGAGGGATGGTAATTGTATCCCTCCCACCTAAAAAGCTTCCAGTAATCAATGTTGTTGTTGAGTGCTTTCAATCGTGTCTGACTCTTCCTGACCCCATTTGGCGATTTCTTGACAAAAATATCAGAGTGGTTTTGCCATTTCCTTCTCCAACTCATTTGGCAAATGAGAAAACTGAGACAAACAGGGTTAAGCGACTTGCCTAGGGTCATACGGTGAGTGTGTAAGTTCAGATTCGAACTCAGGAAGATGAGTCTTCCTGATTCCAATCTATCTACCGTGACATCTAGCTGCATTTCCCATCCCTAAAGAGAACTGGAATGGTTTGACATTTCCTTCTCCAGTGGATTAAGGTAGACAGAGGTTAAATGACTTACCCGGGGTCATATGGCTAGTAAGTGTCTGAAGTCACATTTGAACTCGGGTTTCCTTAAGTCCAAACCCAGCGCTCTATCCACTGAGCCACCTAGTTGCCTCTTCCATTAGTCACCACTTTAGATTAATACATGGAAAGATCCTACTAAAGTGTATCTATTATCTGGGATAAGTGGCTCATTTTAACATCATTTTCCATTGTCTGTCACCTTTATGTTCCCTTCAGATCTGCTGTTTAAATATTATTAAAGAACTTCCCTGAGGAAACATCCTTTACCATTGCAGGTCTCAGCAATAGTTGCATTGCTTATAGCTTCAGAGTTAACTGGGGTACTGAGAGTGACTAACCCAGAGTAACTTGAGTAACTCAATCAACTCATATCAAAGTAAGAACTTGAACCCAGATCTTCCTCACTGGGATTAGCTTTCTATCCACTGTACCACTTTGTGATTACCTTTGATGAATTATCTCCTTAGTTCCTACTTCTTAGCAATCATTGGAGGTCATAAGACCAATCACTTTTAACAGGGGTAGGCCACATGTGGCCCTCTAGGTCCTCAAGTGTGGCCCTTTGACTGAATCCAAACTTCACAGAACAAATCTCTTTAGTAAAAGGATGTACTCTGTAAAACTTGGACTCAGTCAAAAGGCTGTACTCAAGGACCTAGAAGACCACATGTCACTTAGAGGCTACATGTTCCCCATCCCCTGGGGTAGGGAATTGAAAGGAGAGAAGAAAAAGTTAAGTAAGAAAATAAAGAGAAAAAAAAAACCAAAGATCCCCACCCTCATCCTTTGACTAAGTAGTTCCCTCTGTATATCCTGACCTTCAGGACTATCAGCCTACAGCACCAGGGTGACTGGGATCAAGGTTCTCAGTCTTTTCAGCTTAAGCTCAAATCAGCTACTGTCTAAAGAGGCTGGGAGTATCCTTGATTATCACTTCAACAAGTCTATTTTGTCACAGAATCCTTGAATCCTAAAACAAGAGAACTGAGAAAGAAGTGCTTAAAAGATAGAACACAGAATGTCAGAGCTAGGTGGAACCTTAGAAAACAGAACATGGGGATGTAAGAACAAGATGGAACATTAGGACACATAATTTTAGAAATAGAGGAGACCCTGGACTAGAGAACATTGAGTATAAGAACTGGTAGAGCTATTAAAAATAGAAAATAAGTATATCACCATTGGAAAGCACCTAAAGCTTGTCAATCAATTGATCAATGACTATTTATTAAGCAATAGGTGCTGTGTAAGGCACTGGACACATAAATACAAAACTGAGAGATTCCTTGCCCTCAAAAAGCTTATATTCTAATAGATGGCTATAGTACACACAGGGGAGTGATGGTCAAAGTAGGGATTTTGAATCTCAGTAGTTACAGGGATCATGAGTGGAATCACAAGGCATCATAGTGTCCTGTTATTTCCAATAGCGGTCCTATTATTGATTTGATTTTCCCCCAGAGCAAAAACAAGAGATGAACACAGGAGTGGGGAGTAGGGCTGAGGGGAGGGAGGGTGGTGAAATATGCAAGGCATCATGATATATACAGTACATTACCCTTATTTTTTATATGTAAAGGATCAGAGGCTGAGAGAGATCTGGAAGTGAACCTTCAGAATAACACTTGTGGTCATATGGTTCTTTCCCTAAAACAGTCAGAAGGTATTCTCACTCTTCAGGGTAGAAAGAAATGAAAACCACATCACACACCCTGAGGGAAGATAAAGGAAGGAGAAGTGAGAAACCCTAAAAACCAATGGAGAGAAGTATACTTTCCAATAACTATTTCTTGCCAATATTTGGGTGCATGTGAAGCAAGGTGAGCCTATTCACTAAACACTTTGTAAATCATAAATCACTGTATGAATGAGAGTAATAAGAATTACTATTTATATAGTTCTGTAAGGTTTGCAAAGCTCTTTACCAATATATTTTCATTTGGCTTCATCCTCACAACAACACTGTAAGGTAGATGCTTTTATCATCCTTATTTTACTAATGAGGAAACTGATGCTCAGAGGATTTAAGCGCCATGGCCCAAGTCACATAGCTAATAAGCATTCCTGATTCCATGTCCTACACCAGGGATGGGGAACCTGTAGCCTCGAGGCCACATGTGACCTTCTAGGTCCCTGGGTGCGGCATTTTGACTGAGTTCAGCATTTGCGGAACAAATTCTTTTTTAAGGGGAATATGTTCTGTGTGTTGGGATTCAGTCAAAGGGCTTCACCTGAGGACCTAGAGGGCCACATGTGACCTTGAGGCTGTAGGTTCCCCACCCCTGTCCTAGACTCCAGCCACTCTGCCATCTAGCTCAAATACCATCCTTTCTTCAAACATGGAAGTAATAGCGCTGCTATTGCCTCTTTGATGCTTTAAAAGACAACACCTGAAGTGCTATGTTCTGTGCTATAAGTCACATTTTGGGAAGGATATTTGCAATAGGATAATATCCAAAGTAAAGCAACCAGGATGTTGAGAGGGTCGGAAAATTCATCATTTGAGACTTGGTTGAAAGAATTGGAGACACTGAGTCTGGGGAAGTGAGGGTTTGGGAAGAATAGGATAACACCCCTCTGGTATTTAAAAACTTGTCACATGGAAGAGGAACTAAATTTAATTTGTTTAGCCCAAGAAGGCTAAACCAGAATCCATGAGCAGAAGCGGCAGAGAAGTAGTTCTAGTTCAAACACAAAACTTGATTTTCCATCTTCCATCTTAGTTAAAGATGTCCAAAGTGGTATGATTTCTACATCACCCAGGTTGGTTGTGTTTGTCCTTCATTTTCGAAGAGGACCATGGCAGCAGGGAAATGATGACATGACTTGCAGTTGACTTTGATTTGAGTGCTTTCAGGTTGATCTGAGTTCAAATCTAGGCTCAGGCACTTGCTAGCTATGTGACCCTGGGAAAGTCATTTAACTCTGTTTTCCTCAGTTTTCTCATCTGTAAAATGTGGCTAATATAGCTTCTACCTCACAGGGATGTTTAAAGATCAAATGAAATAATAACTGTAAAGCACTTAGCACAGTGCCCAGCATACAGTAAGCATGATGTACGTGTCAGTTGGTATCACTATCATTACTATTATGAAGTGGAGACGTTCACAGTCTGCTCGGTATAGATGAGACTTCCATTCACATCTGTAAGTCACCTTTGAGGTCCATTTCAGCACTGAGATTCAGTGATTCACTATTGTCTCAGAAGCTTCATCAGTATTCAAAAGCCACAGAGATAGCCTGTCCTAACTAATTTTGACAGTAGAGAATTTTCTTTATAGGCAGACAACAGGGTACAGAATCCAGGGTTTTTCAAGGAGGTATGATTTGAATCCAGATCTTTCTAGAAGACCTTCAAGTCTTTTTTATTCCTCCTATCCTAGCACTTACCACCTAGTAGTCACACACTTACTTCTTCAAGGACTTTCTGTTGAGCCCGAAACTAGTTTCTCATATGCATTGTCTCCCCCAGTCAGAGCCTGAAGTTCTTGAAAGTGGAGACTATCTTATTTTTTTTGAATCCCAAGTGCTTAGAACAGTCCTTGGCACATAGTAAGTATAAAATCAATGTTTTTTCATTCATTCCTTTTTCTCTCAAGTCCATTGTCAGGTAGTTACTGAATATCCAGGAAAGAAGCAAAGATGTACATTATTATTCACTGTGACTTCACCCACACACACAGAAGTAAGTATTCTTTCAACATTCTAGCCGACATCAGTTTTGTTCATGCTAACTGCTCAGCGGAAATTCCCAGTGGATTTTCTCAATTAGCACAGTTGCCTTCTCATGGCCAGAATCACTGTTGCTGTGTGCTTGACAGGACTGTTCCTCAGCTCAGAATCATAGCAGCATTTGTTGCTTTTTATGTTAAAATGAAGATAAATGGCTTTCTCTAGTGCAGCCCCAACTCTGAGCCAATCTCAGCATCCCTAGGAGGAGGAAATGCTATGTGAAAAGTGCAGTATGGCCAGGGTTTATTACCCCAAGAGGAGATTGGTGCTTTGTATTTCTTTCTTCTTGGCAGAGAAGGACATAATGCTTCTCTCCTGCATGGGCCAATGGTGAGGGGAAGGGGCTGCTGCCTGCTCTCCTGGGGTGGGGCAAGAGCCAATGTGCCTGGCTGATGGGATGGATGCCTTATGGCTGTGAGGATTCAGGGAGACCAAACCTCCTCCTGGGAAGGAGTAACATGATTGTGTTTCACTCAGGGAAGGTTTGAGAAGTTCCTATTTCACTAGTAAGTCAGTCGCTTCTTTGTAACTCTCTTCGTACCTTGTATCCCCAGGGGTGTGTGTGTGTGTGTGTGTGTGTGTGTCTGTGTGTGCGTGTGTGTGTGTGTGTTTGTGTGTGTGTCTGCATTTACACCAATACTTTGTATTTATTTTCTAAGTTTTGTTGAATTATTAATATACACATTGTTTTTCCATTGTTTTAATTTGTTTTATCCTAGTGCTTAGCACATTCCTTAGTACACAGAACCAAAGAAGGATAGAGTAGAATTAAAAGGTACTTTCATGATTCAGAAGGATGAGGACCAAGAGAGTGAGTGGGAAGATCATAGCGTCTTGAGTCAGAGGACCTGGATTCAAATTCCACCTTTGATACTTATTACCCATGTGTCCTTGAGCTAGTCATTTCATCTTCATGGGCCTCAGTTTCCACATCTATAAAATGAGGAGGTTGCATGAGATGGCCTCTAAGTTTCCTTCAGTTTTAGAGATATATTCTAGTCCAGTCCCTTCTTTTTACAGATGCAAAAAGAAAACCAGGCAAGTGAACAGACTTGCCCAAGGTTGCACAGGAAATAAATGTCAGAGTGGAGATTCAAATTCAGGTCCTATAGTTGGTGCTTAATAAATGTTTCTTGAAAATATGAAAGACTTAAAAACTCTAATCATTACAATGACAACACCTGATATCAGAAGACCAATGATGAAACCTGCTGCCCACCTCCCACCAGAAAAGTGACGGACTCATGCAGCAGAATGAAACCTATATTGGGGAGGGGAGCGGAGCAGCACAGTGACATGGTCAATGAAGCACTTTGTTCTGACTATGTCTATTGGTTACAAGAATTTTCTTTTTTTCCTTTTGTCTTTCCCAATGGAGGAGGTGGATGGGAGGGAAAGAAAACATTTTTGTTCATTGGAAAAAAAATAATTTAACTAAAAAATGCTTGTTGAATTGAATTATAGGATCAAAGACCTAGACATAGGAGGGATTTCAGAGGCAAGTTAATCTGACCTCCTAATTTTATAGATGAGAAAACTGAGGCTCAAGGAGTCTAAGTCGAAAGGTTCTTTTCAACTCTAGATACATGTTTTAGGTCAATCCCTTCATTTTACAGAAGAGAAAAGAAGTTCAGATCAATCAGATGACTTGCCCAAAGTGGTAATCTTTAAACACTAAGTACTCTGACCCCAGAGCCAGTCTCTATAGAACATGGTGTCTTCAGTAGAGTCAGGAAGTGCCCCAGGGTTGTATGTCACCAACTTTTAGGGATCTGGGTGATCCTGTAACTCTAATAAATCCTCCTCCAATAATAAATAAATTCTACCTCATCATGACTTGATGGTGAATCCAGCTTCTCCAAGGCAGAGCATAAGGTCTGACTGAGAGTCCTAATAAAGCAGAAAAGCTTTGATTCCCAACCCAGAGACAAACTGTGTGACTGAGGACCAACTCAACTAAGTACAAAGGTCATCCCTGGAAGCTAGGCCACCAGGAGATGAATTTTTTATGCCACAGAAATTCATGAAGACCATACACAAAGCAGGACTTTGACCTGCATTTGTGTAGGGAGAATCAGGGACATGAAATTCAGAGCTCCTTTATTCTGAATTTTGCACTTATAGATAAGAAAACAGGGGTAGGAGTCAGGAAGACCTGAGCTCAAATCTAGCCTCAGACACTTGACAGGCTTACTAGCGGTGTGACCTTGGGCAAATCACTTAACCCCAATTTCCCTCCTCCAAGAAAGAAAAAAGAAAGAAAAAGAAAACAGATCCACAGAGGAACCAAGTCCAGGCTCAGATATAGTGTGTAAGTCGCAGAGATGGCTCCCCAGCCTTGGTCTTCTGATTCCCAGCCTGGTGTCAGACTTCACAATTTCTATAGTGCTTTCCTTTCCCAATGTGTACCAAGCCTAGAACCCTGAGCTGTAACATGGTAAAATGCAAAAACAAACCAATAAAAGCCAAACCAAAACAAAAGAAAAACAAATAAAAAACACTGAACAGAGTCAGGAAACCTGGGTCTGGCCCTGAATATTGATAGAACCTTAGGCAAATTAGTTCACCTATCTGCACCTTGGTTTCCCCCTCTCAAAATGAAGGTGTTGGATCTAATGATCTTAAAATTCCCTATCCAGCTCTGATCTTCTGAGGAGCACTCACACAACATTTTGCTTACATCATTCTAATGCATTCATTGTTGTTGCTGTTCAGTTGTCTTCAGTCACGTCTGACCCTTCATGATCCCATTTGGAGTTTTCTTGCCAAAGTGATTAGGTGATTTGTCATTTCCTTCTTCAATTAATTTTACAGATGAGGAAACTGAGGCAAATAGGGTTAAGTGACTTGTCCAAGGTCACACAGCTGGGAAGTGTCTACAGCCAGATTTTAATTCAGATCTTCCTGACTTCAGGCCTGGTATCCTATCTACTGCACAGCCTAGCTGCATTTAATATATGATATAATACATTAGACTTATGGCAGCATTTTATTTGCTAAAAGATTGGGAGTCCCAGGTCTTCTCCATCCTTTGCACCTCCCTGACACTGAACAGAGAGCTCTACATAAGTAGGGAGTGAAGAATACATAGAGGAAATCAGGTGGTTCAGTTAATTGAGTTCTGAACCCAAAGTCGGGAAGATCTGAGTTCATACCGGTTGTGTGACCATGGTTAAGTCACTTAACCATTATATGCCTCAGTTTCCTCACCTGTAAAGTAGGGGTGAGAGCAGCACCGACCTCCCCGGGCTGCTGTGAGGACATGTAAAGCACTTAGCACAGGGCCTGGAATAGAATAGGTGCTATATAAATGTTTACAAATGTTATTAAATGTTTGGTGGTTGATTCAAGTTTACTGACAAAAACAGAAAACAGACAACAGTGATGATAACCTGGCGGCACTTATAGAATTTTTTCTTCTCCTCGATGATGAGTGAGGATGAGGGTGGAAAAAAAGGCCAGAAAGGAAAGTCCTATTTCTGCATTCTTTTTTTTTTTTTCCCATTCTCTTTTCCATTCAGGTACCCCCAGACTCTAAGGAACACATTTTCCAGAATATCCTCCCTTAACTCTATGCCTCTGCTGCCAACTTTTTTTGTGACCTTAGGCAAATTATTTAACCCTCTGAATAAAATGAGAGATGACATGCCATCCAAAGTCTTTCCTACTCTAAGTTCTAAGATCTTGAGTCACCACATAACCTGACCAATGCATAGGACCAACTTTACAATGTCTTTCCTGCTCAAAAAGCTTTAGTGAATCAGTAAGCTTTATCCAGTGTTTACCATGTGCCAGGCATTGTGCTAAATATGGGGGAGACAGGAAAAGGCAGAAATCTTGCTTTTAAGGAGCTCACAATATAATGGGGGAAATAGCATGTAAAGAAAGAGATGCAGAAGAGAGAGAAGGAATTGTGGGAGGGTGAGCTGGAGAGACCAGAAAAGGCTTCCTGCAGAATGTGGGAAGTGAGACGTCTTGACAGAAGCCAGGCCTCTCTATTACCTCTAGGACAGAATTCAAATATCTCATGTTGACATTCAAGGCCCTCTGGAATCTGGTTCTGTTCTGCCTTTCTAGTCTCATCATTTCCCACTACCACTATCTGCACACTCTGTGCTCCTACCAAACTAGACTCTTAGTTATCTCAAGATCCCATCCATGTTTCCCCTACATTGGGTATTTCCACTGGCCATTGGAGTGCTTGGAAGGTACACCCTCCTTAATTCTGCTTGTTGAAATTCTTCTTTTCCTTGCTAGCTCAGTTCAGATGCTACCTACTCTCAGAAGCTTCCTCACCCTCCACTCTTTGCTGAAAGCATCTCTACCTCCTTCAACATCCCCATAGTTCTTTGAAATCCCCTTTGCCCTCTGCTATCACATTCTAACTTGCATTAGACCAACTCTAGTCTACTTGCACTCTCCTTTTTTCGGACTGTCTCAGTTCTCTGAAGGCAAGAACTATGACATTTTTTCATCTATGTATCTCCAACAATGAACTTTGCACGTAGTAGGTACTTGATAAGTGTTTACTGATTTGAAGAATATCTTTACCTCAAGGCAAGCATAAAGGAAATCATTCCCCCTGTGGTTTTAGCACAAGAGGGAGCAGGATCCCTAGACTGGATCCAGCCATAGCCTAGTTAACTTGGGGTAGGATTAGGATGGGAGGAATATTCATGCTTATATGCTCTATGGATACTTAGATCATAAGATCATAGATTTGGAACTAGAAGGGACCTCATCATCCTTCTAACACAACCCTCTCTTTCCAGGTGGAGAAAATGAGGCATAGGGAGGTAAAATGACTCCCTGAGTGACAGAACAAGGAAAGGAACCTAGCCTAGGACCTCTGACTCTGACTCCAAATTTAGAAAAAAAGAAGGAAGGGAAGGGAATGGAAGGGAAGGAAAGGAGGGGAGGGGAGGGGAGGGAACAGTGGATGGGCACCACAGTAAAGGCATTGTGGATAAAACTTGGGGCATGGAATCAGGAAGACTTCAGTTCAAATCCAGCCTCAGACAATTACTTGCTGTGTGATCCTGGGCAAGTCACTTCATCTCTGCCAGTCTCTGCCTGTCTCATTTTCCTCAGTGGTAAAAGGGGCATATAATAGTACCTACCTCCCAGGGTTGTCTTGAGGATCAAATGAAACAACACTTGTAAAGTGTTGAGTACAATGCCTGGTGCATGATAGGTTCTTAATAATTGCTGGTTCCCTTCCCATTGTCATTGCTGTTGTCAGCAACACTTTGAGATCTTCGGCAGATCACTTATCCCCTCAGGGCCTTGGTCTTCTCAGCTGTAAAATGAAGATTTTAGACTTAGTGGCCTCTAAGGTGCCTTTCAGCTCTAAATCACTGATACCAGGATCCTACTATTATTATTATACTGGCTCTCAAATGTGACAGGAAATGACCATCAGCCATCCTTCCCAGAGCTGGGCGAAATCCATCTTTATCGAAAGGGGAGGGGGGAGCTATCTGGTGTCAGCTTTCAATTGTTTAGTTACTAATCTAATCAGTGACAACTTATGCTTTTAGATTTATGACTTTTCAAAAATTGGAAATATCCTTTTATGAAAGGCTGGTTGAGGGAGGATAATTACCCCCACTACAATCTGGGCTGATTCTCATGGCTTTTTTTTTTTTAAACACTACAACATTTCCTACATGTGTTCAGTGAGGCTGAAAATGATATTTTGTTAATGGGCACACAGAGCATTTAACAGGGCTGGATGACAATGTGAGACTTTCTTAAGGAAAAGAAGAGGCAATGAAATGCTCTAATAGGAGTCATTAATGGAGGGAGAGAGGTTTGCTGGCGAGGGTGACGGCTCTGCAGTTCTCAGTTTTGCCATTTTCTTAATAAGGCTCTTTGAAGATGGAGCTAAAGTTTGATCTTTCCAAAAAGCAGCAATTCCAGAATTTTCCCAACCCAAGATAAGTCCCTGCCAGGGGTGGGGAACCTGCAGCCTTGAGGCCACATGTGGACCTCTAGGTCCTCAAGTGTGGCCTTTTGACTGAATCCAAACTTCACAGAACAAATCCCCTTAAAAAAGGACTTGTTCTGCAAAACTTGGACTTAGTCAAAAGACTGCACCCAAGGACCTAGAAGGCCACATGTGGCCTCAAGGCCACAGATTCCCCATCCCTACTAACCTTGACTGAGCCTTCCTTAGACTGGGGCCTGGTCAAGTCCTTTTATGTCCCAGTCAGATACACTTAGCAAACACCACAGTTAAAGGGAGGATCCAGTTCCATGCACACAGAAAGAATCACAGATTTAGAGTTAGAAGGGACCTCAGAAGGGATCTGGTCTAAGTCCTTCATTTTATAGAGAGGAAACAGACACCTGTAGAGGTTCATAGGATAATAGAAATATTTAGGGCTGGAAGCAGGAGTGTGCTGGTAAATATTTAACAACTATTTCTTCAAAAAAATGGACCTACAAAATACTTTTAAGTTTAATATGCATTATTGATACCATCTTCATCACTTTCTTAAGCCTAGACAATCAACAAAACAATAAATCAGCATTGACTCATAGCATTGGTGATTTCCAAGATGTAAATGCTCATCCTGAAAATTTAACTATTGCCTCTCACATACGCCTGGCTGGAAGGCATCTCACCAATAATCTATGTCAAATCCTTTACAGATGAGGAAACCAAAGGCTCTACAGGAGGAAGGATTTGAACCCAAGCTCTCTGACTCCAAACCCAGCGCTCTTTCCACTGTACCAATCTGCCTTTTAGAAATTACCTGAAGTGGGCAGCGGCTAGGGGGCAGGGTAGTGAGAGTGAACTGAGGAGAGGAAAATGACAGGACTTATAGATGAAATAGCTATCTTGTTCAACTCTTTCATTTTGAAGATGAAGGATTTGAAGCTCTTTCTGTAGTGTCAAAGAATTGGAAATCGAGGGGATACCCGTCATTTGGGGAATGGCTGAACAAGTTGTGGTACATGAATGTAATGGAATACTATTGTTCTATATGAAATGAAGAGCAAGAGGGCTTCAGAAAAACCTGGAAAGATTTATATGAACTGATGCTGAGTGAGGGGGGCAGAACCAGGAGAACATGGAACACAATAACAGCAACATTGTATGATGATCAACTTTGATAGACTTAGCTCTTTGCAACAGTGCAATGATCTAAGACAATTCCAAAAGACGCATGATGCAAAATGCTTCCCCACATCCAGACAAAGAACTGTGGACTCTGAGGACAGATCGAAGCAGACTATTTTCTCTTTTTGTTGTTTTTTCTTTCTTGTGGTTTTTCCCTTTTGTTCTGATTCTTCTTTCACAACATGATTAATGTGGAAATATGTTTAATATGATTGTACATGTATACCCTATATCAGACTGTATGCTGTCTTGGGAAGGGGGAAAGGGAGAGAAAGAGGGAGAAAAATATTTAATTGGAAAAATAAAATACTATTAAGTGAGAAAAAAGAAGTTGCTGAGGGCTAGAGAGGGAACATAGGTAGATAGACAGACATGCAAAATATTTGCAAAAAAGTAAAAAATATGTTTGGGGAGGAGAAAATGCTATAACTAGTAAATAGTAGAACAGGGATTTGAACTCAGGTCCTTTTACTATTAATCCATCTTTCTTCTGTACTATATTGGACTAAAGAGGAGGTGGAGAAATAAGTCTAAAGAAGATAGGAAGATATTGAGAGAATAACTAACTCTCTTATCTTGGGAATACCTGCCTACTTATTATGTATCATTGTAACCCTTCCTGAATGTTTGATTTTTTCTTTTTAAGCAAGGGAATTGAGGAAGAAATCCTTTGGATTTCTGTTGCTGGCTATACTCCCCTCCCCAAAGATTTTCAACGTATTCTTCAAGGCCCAGATCTTCCAAGAAGCTCTTCCTTATCTCTAGCTTCATCCTCCTGCACCCCCCTCTGCCATCCCTTATCCCCACCATGATGTAGAAGCAATATCTACCTCTTTAGAACTTTTATTGCATTTTGTTGGAACCTTTCTAGGTGCATTTAGCCCACCTTCCTATGGCAGTTATATTTTTTCTTTTTTTTTTTGCTTTTTGGATGGGAGAAGGCAGGCAATCGGGGTTAAATGACTTCCTCATGGTCACACAGCTAGTAAGTGTTAAGTGTCTGAGGCCGGATTTGAACTCGGGTCCTCCTGATTCCTGGCTGGTGCTCTATTCACTGTACCACCTAGCTGCCCTCCTATGGTAGTTATATTAAAGTCATACCTAACTCTGCCTACAGGATAAAATTTATGAGGGTAGGGCCTGAATCTTATTTATCTTTGTCCCTGATCCTCCCCTCTACAGCCCCCTATCAAGTTCCTAGTGCACAATATGTTTGCAACACGGTAGCTATTGACTGGAACATCACAGCTACTTATTGGTGGAACTAAAACTAGAACCTAAGTGCTAAACAAATGGATGGATGAACGAATGGATGGATGGACGGATGGACGGACGGACGGATGGATGGATGGACGGACAGATGGATGGATGGATGTATATATTATACATATATATGGTTTTCATAGTATACTACCATAAAGGATTAATGGTCAGTTAATAGGATCATAGAGTAAGAGCTAGAAAGGACATGAGAAGTTTGCTATTGACTCCCTAATTTTACAAATGAGAAGACTGAGTGCCTGAGAGTATAAGAGACTTGGCCAAAGTCTCAGATTCTTAACAGTCCTTAGCAAATTTAGCTTTATTTTGTTTTCAAGGCACTTAAAAAAAATTACTTTCCCATAATGGAGATTCTGTCTTATGGTCTTTTGCTCCCCACTAAGAGTAAACATCAACATCCATTCATTTCTGGTTGATTCTGCCTCAGAGCTCACAGAAATGTCCCTGGTATTCTGTGGTGTAGTGAAAAGAACACTGAACTTAAATTCAAAAGACCCAGAAGACCTGAGTTTCATCTGGGGCAAGTCACTTCATCTCTCTAGGTCTCAGTTTCCTCATTTGAACAAAGAGAAATTCGGACTTGATGTCAAGGAGACTTCCCACTCTAACACTGTGATTTCTCAAACTCTGAACATGCTGCCCTTAACCACAACCAAGTGAGGATGAAGAAGTTGGCTACACTGCCAGATGAGCAATCCAGAGAAGAAAATTTGTATGAGAAAAAAAATAAGCTTTTTGAGAGAGAAGCAGTGAACCACAGGTGCAAAAGGAGGCGAACATTTCAGCTGCTCCTGACGTGTTGATTTGTTTTAATTGATTCTACTTCTTTGTTACAAGGGACGGTTTCAAGGCAGTGGTGGTATATCATTGGGGAATGACTGTGATGTAAATGAAAGTGCTGCTAAAAATAATGTTAAAGGAAAGGGAGGAGGCTATGACAGAATGAAACTAATCTTCACAGTAATAATAGTTTTTGTAGGTTACACAGGTTTGGAAGCATTTTACATATATTATTTCATTTGAGTCTCACAAAACTCTGTGTGGTAGGTGCTGTTAATAGCTTTATTTCACAGATGAGCAAACTGAGGTTCAGAGGTTAAGGGAATTGCCAAGGTCTCAAAGCCAGTCAAGGGTTGAGGAAGGATTTGAATTTCGGTCTTTCCTGACTCCAAGTCCAGAACTCTCTACATTACACTAACTAGTTATCTAATGAGTCTCAAACACTGAAAGACAGTTATCATGCACATACAAACATTCCCCACCAAGTCTCCTCTTTTCCTTGTTAAATTCCTACAATTTTTCTTCAAAGGGTGTGGTGCCAGGCCCCTGATGATATCAGTTGCCTTCCTCTGCCTGGCAAGGCCCTTTCTAATGTGTGACATCCAGAAAAGAACAGAATAGTTCAGACATATTCTCTGAGAGGGTAGAGGACAGGAAGACACTCCCCTCCCTAGTTCTGAATGTTCTGCCTCCCTTAATGCTATCTGGGATAGAGAGCGTTAATTTTTTTGTATATCATATTGTACCACTGACTCATTTTTAAGCTTGCAGTCCATTAAGGAACATTGACCCCCATCCTGATTTTTTCCCCCATGGTTATCATTATGGCCCACATTCTATTGAGTACCATGAGTCACCACCTCTCCAAACTTTGCATCATTCTTCCACTAAAAGTCCTTGGTGATCCTCTGTTATCTTTAAAGTTTCCATCTGCGTCTTAAGTCAAGACAGCCAAATCATGATGTACTGCTACACTTAGAGAACCCTTAATGAATTTGGATGGCCTTGCTACTTGGATGGCCCAGCTAAAGCATTCTTCAGACACATCAGTTGTGTGCCCTCAGCACATCCCTTTGGGCCCTCATGAGCAGAGCTCCCAGAGAGTTGCCTATAGCTGGACCCAACCCTGAGGCTTTGGTGGCCTCTGACTGGACAGACCTCCCATTCTCTCTGATACCTAGTGCCTTTGTTCTTAAGCAATTTGCTCCTGAAAACAGAATCAATTTCTTCATAGGGAACTGCATGACTGAATGACACATGCCTGTTGTGAAATTTCTTGACTGTCTCTGTGTCACAAAAGACCCAAAAAAAAAAAAAAAAGGGAAGAGAGGCAAAGGGAGATCTAGAGAGGAAACCGCTCACTCACTGTTTTCTTGCATTTCTATAGAAACAGGCTGAGCCCTGGTCTGAGCAGGCAGTCCTTAGATTTCCATGGTCTTGAGGGAGCAGGCGTCAGGTGCGTACCATCTGGCCAGGCTGTCCTGCCTCTACTAGGACTGCTGTAGCAGCAATTTTTTGAGGATGAGATGGGGCAAGTGAACAGGCCTCAGATGCCAGAAACACCAGATTAATAGGGACAAGGAACTAGTGGTTCTCTCATTCCACATACCCCATACACACATAGAAAGACACACTGCCCTGTTCACTCCTTCCTCCCTCTGTGAGGCTACTGGCCAGAGAAGAAAGTGCAAATCTTTGCCAGACCTGGGAAGAAGAATCATTGTCTGCAGTCCAATCACTGCAAAATCTCTGGGGAGCAAAGGAGCCCATGCCAAGAAGGGAGAAATTACCAAGAAACTAGTATCTATTCCTACCAGGAAAACTGGCCCTTTATCAATTTTTCATTCTCCATGGGATTTTTGTTATCCCTACCTTACTGTGCCTTTACATTTTTCCTCATGTCAACAATTAAGTGTGGCCTCACAGACTTTACAGAACAGCTGGATTGATCTTTCACTTGGCCCTTGACGAGCACAGAGATGCCTAGTGCAAACGGCAACCTATTTTTCCCCTCAAGTTTTATTGTGTTTTGTTTTTACGTTACAAATATTTGCAGACTACCTGCATTTTGTGAGGTCTCTTATAACAAAGTAAAATAATTAAGTAAATTAAGTAAAACCAATTATGAAGTGACCTCATCTGTTGTACATCCAACATTTAACATCTAGAAACCCTCACCCCCACCCCCCACCTCTCTACTTCTTAATTGTGGTAATTAAGAGAAATCTCCTTCCCATTTGTTCCTTGTAACAAAAATATGAACAATCAAGCAGAACAAATTTGCTCATTGGCCATCAAAAATACATATATATTTTATACGTATGTCTGTGTGTATATGACTATTTACATGTATCTATATACACATAAATATATAAATGTATGCACATAAAAATTACCTGAGGACTGTTTAGGCTGCAATTCACAATTTTTGATGTATTGTTTCATAGATGCCATTGCCTGAATCTGAATCTATCATCTCAGGTAGGTAGCATTCTTCATCATTGCTTCTCTAGAATCATGAATGAACATTGTTTTGAGCATAGTTCTTATGGCTTTCAAAATTATTGTCTTTATAGTGTGGTTGTTATTGTGTAAACATTCTCCTGGTCTTGAGTGCTTTACTCTGCATCACTTCATGCAAGTCTTTCCATGTCTCTTTGAAATAATCTATTTCCTCATTTCTTATAGAACAATTGTATTCCATCACATTCATATATCACAACTTGTTCATCTATTCCCCAAACGATGAATATAGGTTAGTTTTCAGTTTTTTGCCACCACTAAAAAAGCTACTGTAAATATTTTTGCATATATAAAACTCTTTTTTCCTCTTTCTTTGTTCTCCTTTGGGTATAGGCCTAGTAGTGGTAAATCTAGGTCAAAGTGTATTTGCTATTGAGTAACTTTTTTCTTTCTTTCTTTTTTTTTTTTTTTTTGTATAATTCCAAGTTGTTTTATGGAAGCATTGCACCCATTCAGAGACACACCAACAGCATGTCAACATGATTTTTCTCCTCACAATCCTTCCAACATTTATCTATCTATCTATCTATTTATCTATCCATCTATCTACCTATCTATCTAAACTATCTATCTATCTATCTATCTAAACTATCTATCTATCTAAATTATCTATCTAAACTATCTGTCTATCTAAACTATCCATCTATCTATCTATCTATCT
>CM053585.1:259609999-259629968 GCA_028646515.1 Pseudochirops corinnae
CTGGCTGGTGAGATGTGATACCTCAGAGTTGTTTTGATTTGCATTTCTCGAATCAATAGTGATTTAGAGCATTTTTCCATATGCTTAAAGATATCTTTAATTTCTGCCTCAGAAAATTGCCTGTTCATATCCTTTGACCATTTATCAATTAGGGAATGACTTGTATTCTTGTAAATTTGACTTAATTCCCTGTAAATTTTGGAAATGAGGCCTTTATCAGAGACATTGGTTGTAAATATTCTTTCCTAATTTCCCACTTCCCTCTTAATCTTGGTTACATTGGCTTTGTTTGTACAGAAACTTTTCAATTTAATATACTCAAGGTTATCCATTTTGCATTTTATAATGCTCTCCAACTCTTCTTTGGTCATAAAGTCCTTCCTATTCCATAGAAAACACATATTTCTGATGGTCTTAGGAACTGAGACACCCCCCCTCTATCCGTCTCCAGGAGGGTCCGCCCACGTGTCGATATGCCCACATACAAGTATTAAAGGGTCGCGGCATTAGGAAGGTTGAGAACCACTGATCTAATATCTATGATCCTATGTAGCCTGTGTGGATGTCGTTGGGGATGTCCTGGAACAAGCTCATACTGGCTCAAGAGAGCAGGTTGCAAAATTCTCAGCAGGAGTATTTACACCTCAGAAATCTGAAAAGACTGCAAGTCAGGGCTCAGTTTATTGTTTTGTTTATTGACCATAAATAACAAAGTGATGGATAAAATGTTAATGCAGATCACACTTAAAAGTGTGTTGTACATACATTTTTTTTTCTTTTCTGGGGAACAAGTTATTGAACATTTACAGCAAACCACTGGATTAGAGCACAGAATCGTAACTATGCTATGCAGTAATCTGAGTCATCTTTCATATGAAGAAATTGATACTCAGAAGGTTAAATGACTTCCCCAAGGTAATCCAAAATAACTAGCACTCAGATCTCTGACCCCAAGTTCAATGCTCTTGAGTGATCTTTATTGTTTCTAGAACCTATTGTGTGAAAGATCCCTCAAATTACTGTCCTGTTTCATACTATATTTTTCTGTAGTTCATTTTGTTTCTTTTGTTTTGTTTTGTTTTTTTGGGTGGGGGAAGCAGGGCAATTAGGGTTAAGTGACTTGCTCAAGGTCACATGGCTAGTAAGTATTAAGTGTCTGAGGCTGGATTTGAACTCAGGTCCTCCTGACTCCAGAGCCAGTGCTCTATTCACTGCACCAGCTAATTGCCCCTTTTCTGTAGTTCTTAGGCTGGAGCTTACAATTTACTGTGCCCACACCTTTGTTGCTCTAGAAAGATCATGTTGAGCTCTCTCCACCCCAAAGCTCAGAGCTGTCAATTCACAGGATCTGAAAAAGGACCATTTATCTCCCCTCCCCCCCCCAAAAATCAGCATTTAATAGGATTTAAAGCTGCATGGGCCCTTAGACACCATCACATTCACTCCCTCATCTAACAGAGGAGGAAATTAAGGCCCAGACCAGGGAAGGTCATACAGGTAGCCCTCCAGGAATATTTGTGGTTGCACATTTGAGGTTCCATATAATCCCCCCTGTAGCAAAAGAAGACAACCAGAATAATGAGCAGCACCAGGACTGAATCCCTGGGCTTACCATACCATATCCAGATCATTGGTTTGGGAATTGACAGCCCAGGCTGTCTTCTCTCAGTCCCCAGTTTCCCTGGATAACCTTTGGTTAATGGCCATGTGCTACATACAGGCTAAGAAATTTGGAAATGGAGGATGGAGCAGGATATCTGCCACGGATTGAATGCTTATTGAAAGATGATCTCTTTCAGGAACTAGAGACCCATGCCTGTACTGTGCTGGAATGTAAGCAAGTGGCTAGTTAATTCTCTTTCTCAGCTGTGACATTGAGTTAGATGGGTTATCAGCCAAGAAGGCCCTGAGGAGAGACACAGAGATGATGGTGAGAGGAAGGAAACATTTCGGACAAGCTGTAGGATAGCTGCCTGCTCCCATATCAAATTCTGCATATTTATTTGGCAGCTTCAGTCAATAAACCTCCCTGCCCTTCCATTTACTTAACGATGGAAAATTCCTGATATGAGTTGTTTAATATCCACATCCTTCCTGTTATACACATCCTGTGTGAAATGGAGATTTCTTCTTGAAATAAAGTCTTTCTTGTCATCTCTCACTGCTGGGTTGGCATTCAAATAGCTACCTATTAGAAGCTCTGATCCCAGAGGGATCCGGGAGAGGGCCATCAACGCAGCCACATCATGCCTCTCACTGCAAGCGGCTGTTTTTAACCCATCACGTGACTCTGGTGGTTTGCTGTCTCACTCCTTCTGCCTGAGCCAGGGGTGAAAATACTGCCGACTTATTGTTTTTGTCTTTTTTTTTCCACTAAGGGCTGCACAGATTCATTATCACTCTTCTCCAGAGGATTCTCATTGGTTAGGATTTCCTATGATCTAGTCTCTTATTTCCTTGTTTTAGATTTGCTACTATCTTTTGGTGAGCTCATCAAGTAGCTTGGAAAATACAGTATTTAGGTTGGCAGAAAGAACAAATTCTCTTTGACTCATGAATGTTGTGTCATCAAAATCTTGTTTCTAGACTCTGTGTTAATTGACATATCTATTCAAGCAAAAGACCGGACTTGGTATGTACCAAGGAAGGAGGGGGTAGCGTGCCCTAACTTGTCTTATGTCTGCTCTTGGTCTGGAGTCTCATATATTGAGTCAAAAACTAGATCTGGAGGGAATCTTCCAGGGCATCCAACCCAATCTTCTGATTATTACTGAAGAAAAAACTGAGACTAAGAGTTATAAGGAAGGGAGTCTTGTCCAAGATCTTGTGGTGTGTCAATGACAGAGTATAGGTCTTCTGATTGCTTGCCTGGTACTTTTTCCACTATACAACATTGCTTTGCTGCTATGTGACCTGGGGCAAATTCATTTCCCTTTTTCTCAGCCTCAGTTTCCTCCTCTGTAAAATGAGGAACTTCTTTCTTAGATGATCTAAGTTCTAGTCTATCTCTGATATATGATTATAGGACCTCAAAGGTCCTCAAATAGGACCTTGGCTAAGACAAGTCACCCAAGAAGCTTTGGTCTGGAAAACTCTCATTGGTACGTTAGAATACTATACTCTTAAATAAGATGGTGGTAATACCCAAGTTGAAAAAATGACATGACACACAGAATTATGTACCAGATACCTGCATCACCAAATGCATGGGGTTCTGCTGTCAGAAAAGCTGTGATGATGTCTCCTGGGATACACGGAACAGAAAATGGTGTGTTGAAGCCATGAGTTTGAGAGAGTCAATATTTATTATTTATATATCCACTGATATAATGTTGGGAACAGCCCTGCTGAGGCACCCATTGGACAATAACTTTCTTCTTTTTGGAAAATATTTATATAAAAAAGGCCTCATGAATGTCAGACAGTACTCTGAGTCCCAATTCATTGTCAAGATCTATGGGAATTTTTTTTCTTTTCCTTTAATGGATCATTTTGAGATTTCTATAAAACACTTTCCCTTATATCGTGGCCCAAGAAATAGGCATTCCATTTTGAATGGTACCAAAATGCTTAGAAATACTAGAATAAAATAGATTCCACCTTTGTCTTGGAATTACAAAAGTTGGAGAAAGCCAAACCAAGTATCCCAGGGAAGAGTGTGAGATAAGGGTACATTGGGGAAGTTCACTGAGGTGAGCCAGTGATGATGAGGAGGAGGAGGAGGAGGATGATCACAGCTCATTTATATAACAGCTTTATTTGTTACATAAAAGCAAAATAAATATGTATTACTGTTATTATAGTGACTCTTAGCAATAAGTATTTTAATGCAGAAAGTGCTCAAAAAGACTCATCACAGGTATAAATGACCAGAAAATAGATGTGGGATGGAAAACAGAATGAAATACCAAGTATTGCATTGTTGTTCCTGAAATATTTCAAGAACCAAAGGAAGACTTGCAACGTCCTGGGTAAAACCTCCATGGCGGATTTATAGGGGAAAATCACCAAAGAATCCTACAGGCGAGGATGAGCTCTGACCCGCACCTGAGAAGGGATCTGCACTAATGATAGGTGCCAGATTCATTGAAGAAGCTGGTGCTGGAAAGCTTACCAAAGGCAAGCCCTTTCTTTTCAATACACTGAGAGCTCTGTTGGTACCATTTTACAGGTGAGGAATCTAAAATCTAGAAATAGTCAAATAATTTGTCACACACCACCCGGTTATTATGAGAGAGCCCAGACTTAAATCCAGTTTCCTGATTTCTCATCTAGTACTTTTTCAAAGATTAGTATGGGATCCTAGGATCACAAATTGAGAGCTGGAAGGGATCTTAGAGGCCATCATTTCCTCATTCTACAGATGACGAAGCTGAGTCACAGAGAGATTTAGTGGTTTCCGGGATCATACACAAAGTAAAATACTAGTAAAAGTTTGACAAATAATTATCAAAAAAAAAAAAATGCACACCACACACTTTTAGGTTTAAGTTGCATTTTCTCCATCACTTTACAAAGTCTAGGTAAGTAACAAAACAATAGATGAGTCACTTGGGGCTTGTTGATTTCTGCAGTGCAAATATTTACAATGAAAATTTAACAATTGACTGTCCCAGCTGGCTCTAGCACAACCACGGAGGTCATAAGTAACTGAGGCAAGATTTGAACCCAGGTTTTCTGGACTCCTCTTCCCAGTGTCCTATTCTCCATGCCTTGCTTAGAAGTATGAGACGAGGTTCCGACTCCAAAATGATTAGTGTGATTATTGAAAAAAAATCAAACTCAAACCAATAACAACTCAGTGGCAGTTTCACCATCTCAGGGGTTTTATTATAGCTTAGTTTCTTCTGTTTCAGCAGCACTAATTTAAAAATCCCTTTTTTGACTTGCAGATATTCTGACACATATCATCGAAAACATAATGGAGATTCTTCAGGGCAGGAGTGGGAAACCTAAGGGCTCCGGGCCACATGTGCCCCTCTAGGTCCTCAAGTGCATGACTGTCATGAGAGAAAAGACAGTGGCGGGACCCATTTCTAGAAATTCCTGGCATTTGGGAACCCTCAAAAAAGCATTATCTTTTTCCGAGATTCTATCTCTTGTAAACTGAGACTGATAGGTGGACATTGCAGAGAGACAGATTTTGACTGGATGTAACAGAAATGCTTCCTAATATTTAGCAGTGACCCAAAGTGGAATGAACTTCCTTAGGACTCTATCACTGGTTTTCTTCAAGCAGAGACTGGATAACCCCTTCTCTGGGATTTCATAGAGAACATTCATGGCTGAGGTGGATGCCTGAAGTCCCATCTAGCTCAGACAACCTCTGATTCTATAATTCTTCCCTTAAAATTTCGGCCTATAAACAGACTTTTGGGTCAGACACTTGGTCAAATGTGAAATTAATGAGGTTTTTCTTTGGTGTGGTACCATTGCTCTTTCTCACTCTCCTTTCCTCACCTTTAACACAACCCAAGCAAGCAAATGAGCACCTTCATGCTGCCCCCAGTTCTCTTCTTGTTACATCCCTACCCTAACAGTCTTGTATATCCAGGTAGAACTCTGGGGGAGGAAGGGGAAGGAAGAAAAGGATTCAGATATTCCAAAAGCATTTACACAAGTGATTTTACTCCTTGCATTACCTTCAAGGACCCCTGGTGCCACCAGGGAAAGCAGGCATAGGGGTTATGTCTATAAAAATGAAAACTCTGAGTAGATGACTAAATTAGGAAGGATCTGATGAGAGCAGGATTTTCATGGGTTGAGAGCTGATTAATTTATCTAATGGATTAATCAGTATAGAAAGTCAGTCTGGAACATTTAGGATTCCAAATCTATTTCCCTCCAAGATTGCTCCCAAATAAATGGAAGAGTCTTATGCTCTCCGTGGGTTTTCTTTTCTTCTCTTTATTTCACTGGAAGAAGAAAGGAGACTATACATAGTATATTGGAACTCTCCCTATATTGGGAGACAGGACACTTGGGTGTGAGTCCCAATTTTGTCAATGTCTACATGATCTGTGATACATTATAGCTCCTCTCTAGAACTCAATTTCATCTTCTATAAAATTAAAAGTTAAACTATGTGAGTGGCAGGAGCCAAAGGCTAGGGCATTGCTTAAGCTCAGAATTTCTAAGCTACAATGGGAGTAAAGTTGATCAGTTGTCTGCACTAATTCCAGCATCAATATTGTGAGCCAGAAAGAGGGGTGAGTATCAGGCTGACAAAGGAAAGGAGAGAATCAGCTCAGGTCAGAACAAGAGCGTGTGAAAGCTTCTGGCCTGATAGGGAGTGGGTTTCTGGTTCATATGTGCCTGCTGTACTTGAAGCTTAGATATGTGTGTACATGTATGTGTGTACGTGTGTGTGCACATATATAGTATGCATATACATATATGTATACATATATACATGAAATAAAATAGTTATTAATTAATTTCAGTGTTATAATACAGTTATTTCCCAAATATTCTCTGTACCCCCTTTATGAGCTTCTTGCATCTCCTTTGGGTATATGTCACTTGGTACAAAGTTCCCTGTACTTGAAGGTCTGCCCTGGCCTAGTCTTATCTAATGGGACCAGTCCTTCCAGGTGAGCATAAACAGCAGTATAAACTCAGAAACTGCTTCAGAAGAGCACAAGGACTGACCAGAGAGCTCCACTCAGAAGTATCTTCCTTTAATTCAGCTTATTTTTAGCCTTCTGTGAAACATGTCACATGATTTTCCTAGAGCTGAGAGGACTTAAGGCATACATATGAATTCACTCCAGTTGCCGGGAGATGCTTGTCTTTCCTTTTACTGTAAGTCAATAGAAATTAAATATATTTGGAAACTAAGGCTGTTGGTTTCTTCCCTACCCCTCCACATTGCAAACCACATCTTCACTTCCTCAGTTCAACTATTAATCTTCTCAGCCTAATGTACAAAGACATTATGAGAAAAAAAAAAAGAGAACGACCATCCTGAATCACTTACCCAGAACTGGGACTAAGACTTTGAAATCAAAGAAATGAGTGGTAACAAAGACTGAAAGGGCAATGTGTGTGTTCCCTTCCTGGCAGCCAAGCTGGCCCAACCCCAGAGGGGGTTATATCAGGATTGATCCTCTAAATTTAGGAACTTCAACTGGGTAAAGGCAAAAACACATAAAAAGGAGGCAATAAGCCGTGGACCCTCCAGTATGGATCTTCAGCAATGTGTTGCTGTATGCTGTATGTATGTATGTTTCCCAAGGAGGTCAAAAGTATCTTAAGAGTAAGGACTGTCTTTGTAATTCAATGCAATTCCACTTAATTAAATTCAATCTAACTCAGCAATAATTTGCAAAGGATTTACCTACCCACCAAATCCCCTTGGGGTTCAGGGTTGCTGATAGAGTTACCAAGATCACGATCAGAATGGAAGTTCCTTGAGGGAAGGAGCCACCTGTCATCTAATTTTGACACCTTTGAAGTCTTGTGCATAATGATTAATTTTTGTTGAATTGAAGACTCACTGTACTCTCAGCTGAACAGACAAAAACATTGATTCATTGATCTGCCAACAATAGACAGATGTCAAATTCAATTCAAGGAGCTTTTACTCAGTGACTACAAGGCAAGAGAAACAAGGGGTTGAATGGAAATGTTCATTAATTCCAATATGGGAGAAGATTGCCATAACTTTAGGGAAGGTAATACTTGTTTTAACGTGGGGGACGGGGATTGATTTATTTCCTTCTCTGCAACACACATACATTCAAACACATGCACTAGCAGAGTAAAATCCTTCACAATCGGGCCCCAACTTACCTTTCCAGTCTCATTGCCCGTTGCTCTGCTCCATGAAGGATGCCATCCAAGGAAGTCTTCCTTGCTGTTCTTCCAACATGATGCCCTATCTCCTACTTCCAGGACTTTGCAGTGACTGTCCCCAGTACCTAGAATGTATTCCCTCCTTCCCTCCATCTCTCAGCAGCCTTAGTTTCTCCCAAAGAAACTCAGCTTCCATCTTCTCCATAGATCTTTTTCTGATCCAATCAGCTGTTAGAGCCCCAATCACCATGGATCTCTTTTGTATCTACATAGACACATTGCCTTCCAAAGCTAGATTGTAAACTCCCTGAGGATAGAGATTATTTTCACTTTTGTCTTTGTATCTATAGCACCCAACAAACATGGTGCCTAGAACATAGTTAAGTGATTGATAAATACTTTTAGATTGATTGTTTGACCCTACTTTTGCATCAGTAGGCCAAAGCAGACTCAGTCAAGTCAGCATAAAGCAGGAGCAGGAGCAGGGGATAGTACCAGGGTACACTGAGATGGTGCAGCGCTGGAGTGCTGGACCTGGAGTCTGGAAGTTCTGTGTTCTCATCTAGCCTCAAAATAACTTCTAGCTGTATGTAAACCACTGAACCTAAGCTTAAACCTCAGCTTCCTCATCTGTAAAATGGTAATAATAATCACACCTACCTCTCAGAGTTGTTGTGAAAATCAAATGAGAAGATGTTTTGGAAGTGTTTTGTGAGTCTTGAAGGGCTACACAAATGCCAGATGTTATTATACCCTGTAGCAAAATTCTGAGAGGCGTGGGGGTAGAGTGGTAGAGTATTAGACTCTGCTCCCCTGGAAGAGGCCACTTCTACAGACTTCATGTATATGAAGTTTCCAGGCTATCTCTTCATGCTTCATCTATGAATGCTTCCAATATTTAAAGTTGTCAGGTACCAGGTAGTCCAGGTCAGAGAAAACGCCGAAGAGAAGCCACTTAGCAACTCAAGCATGTCACGATATATTTCCTCTCTGGGATCTAGGAGGTAGCAGATGTCCTTCCATGTGTTGATACAGGGCCTGTTATGAGGCCCCCTTGGGCCAAAGTGAATTCCAGCTTCTGGTCTCGGATCTCACAGCTGATAAGCAGGCCATTACACAATTAGTTCTGGTTATCTCTGGCCTCCCCTTAAATTCCACTCAGCCACTGCTTTGGAAGAGCAAAGGCAAGCAGAGCATGCCATTCTCAGAGCTTTCTGTCTCACTACTTAGCCGAGGCCAGGAAGTCAGAGAAGTCATGAGAATGAAGGTCGGCTTCTGTCTCAGCTGTGGTGTATTTTCTCCCATGAATGAATTCAAGCTTTCTTCTACTTACTCATAAACTTGGAGAGCATTCTGACAAGGAAAGAAGGCTTGTTTAGAAATGTACCTTTCCTCTTTCTCTTTCAAGTATGATCCATAATCAGAGCCTGAAACTGGACACTTGGGGGCTTCCTAATGTGTCCTCTGGAAGAGAAATCCTCTGCTCAATCAGATGGTGCTTAAAGCATCTCTAGCCTTTATTCTGGACCTGCTCCAAAGCTTCACCCACATTCTGGCCGCCCACTAGCCAGCCATACACTGCATCCAGAGGCCTTGCTCAAAATTGCATTTGGTCCAGTAACAAAGTATACCTAACTAGGTCCAGTACTAGATGAAACTAACTCTTCTCAATCAATTCAATGGTTTATGAGTTTTTTTTTCTTTGTTTTATGTTGTGTTGTGTTGATTTAATCAAATTTATAGATACTACAATGGTGATCACTAGAATACAAGTTCCCTGAGTTCAGGGCCTTTGTAATCTTTTTTTCCTTTAAGTTTTCACTATCTGATAACCAGTTTATCTTGTAAACTATTATTCTATTCTATCTTTGGAGGCCATAAGCAAAGCAAACCCCAATTCAGTGTAGGGTCAAGGTTAAGATGGTGATTCTCCAAAAAGCTTTTCCCTAGCATGAACTGTATAAGTACCAAAGCTTCTCTGTTTTCATTTACAAACAAATTTTGATATACTAATAACAATCTTTCTTCTAACTTCATTAAAAGTGGTTTCCAAAAGGCTTCTAATAGGTAATCAATATATACTCTCATTTGTGCTTTAGGAAAAGCAAATTGCATTCATTTTAAAACATCTGGCAATTCCAACTTTTCCCCAATTCAGATGAACTTTGACTAATTTATGCCAATCACCATCCTCTGACTACATTTCTCCAAGAATGGAAGAAAGGAGAAAAAGTGGGCCTAAGGGTACCCTAGGAGAAAAAAGAAGTCCTCCTTGGATAAAATCTCATTTCCTTGGACCAACAATTCATGGTAGAAATAACTACACCTTTTCCAAAGCAGAGGATGTTTATGTAAAGCTTGTGTCAGAGGTTCTACTTCTGATATGGAAGTTCCAAGCGCATATAAAAGGACTCATATTTCTATGACATGGTAGAATTTTGTAGTGTCAATATCTCCACTTTCTCAAAGGTTTCCATCAGCTGCCCCTTACAAACACTCAGGTCCACAAGGCTCCAAACATAAAGTGATTTTAATGACAAATTCATAGAGATAGAGGGTTTGTCTGTTATAGTAGCAGGAACACTGAATCTAGAGCAAAAACATCTGGGGTCAAATACTACCTCAAGTAGTTGAATTTGGGCAATTCTCTGAGTCTCATCTAAAAACACTAGAGAGTCAAACTCTTAAGATTGTCTCTTAGGCTCCTTCCATCTCTAGAATGATGATCCCATAATCTTAAGGCTTGCATCCAAGCTTGTTGAAAGTTAAGAGACATTCCCAAGGGTCAACCCTCCCTCTAGAAATTTGTACTATCTCTATTTTTCCTTGGGTGGGGCTCCAGCAAAAGAAGAGACTGGTATTTACACATGCATTATGGTGTCTTCCCTGTTTCTTCTTTGTCTACATGTTGTTGCTATTCCCCAAGTAGCTCTTCCAACCTCTCACTGATTATTGATTTCTGTCTCTTTCCATTCTCTGTCCCCTGTAGCTTAGCTCCACTGCAAAATTCAACAGTTCTGGCACTCTCCAGCAGATGGAGTTCATTGCTTTTCCCAGGGGACCAGCTCTGAAGTCATTGACTTCCTTCTCTGTAGGAGTCCATGTCTCATCTGACCATGTTTACAGCTTGAAAATAAATTTTCAGTCCCTGCAAGGACCTCAGGACTTCTATTTATTTGAAAATCTTATTTGGTATGCATAAGTCCCACAGCTCCTTCCCTTTCAACCCAATCCCACTTCCAGAGTGTTACAAGAACATATTTTCTTGCATTGTTTGAATATGTGTCATGATAAGTCAAAATCATTGTCTTTTTTCTCTCCCCCCAGCACATGAGCAGTGCTTTTCCTCATAGCAAAAGTCCCACTATTCTACTGAATCTCAGGGTTTAGGAGTGCACCCTCAATCTGTACTCAATTCTTCTTCTAGTACCTAACTTCCCCCAGGGCACATGGGCAGAGTTATTCAAATTATCCTGGGATGCTTCATGAATTATTTCCAAAAAAATGAGACAGTGAGGAAGGAGATAACTGAGTTGGGAAAGAGAAAAGGGCAACCCCTTCTGTGTAATTATCTGTCAGTCAGCACATTTTTTTCATTTTGTACCCAGTTTAGTGATAAAACCCTACTCCTAGAAAGTTTCTTTTCATTATTCTGACTCAAAAAATGTATCTACACTCCCCAAAAAAGAAAAAAAATTGCTAATTTTGAAATAATTGTAAAAGATTTCTGAAATATAATATGGGAGCAATAGTATCTGAAAAAGATCTGAGAGTCTTTGTGGACCACAAGGTCAATATGAGTGAAGAGTGTAATAGAGCAACCAAAATAGCTAATGAAATTTTAAATTTCACTAAGAAAGGCATAGTGTCCAGGTCTAGGAAGTTGATTATTGTACTTTACACTGCTCTAGTCATGTCGCATCTGAAATATTGTATTTTGTTCTGGACACCACATTTATAGGAAGGTCATTGGTAATCAACTAATTAACCATCTATTCTTGCCAGTCATTGTGCTAAGCCCTAGAGACAGCTGGAAAGCATTTGGTGGAGGGTAACCAGGATGATGAAGGGATAGAAATGTATGAGAATCTATGGAAGGAACTAGAGATATTTAGCCAAGGGAACAGACAATTTAGGGGTGGCATGGTAGAGGTCTTCAAGTAACTGAAGAGTTTGGGGTTTCTTCTATTTCATCCCTAAGGTCAGAAATGAAAACCATGTGCTACAGAGGAGCAAATTTAGACTTGATAAAAGGGGGAAACATAATCAAAAAGCTTCATAATGACTTATGTTATCCAAATGCTGAGTTCTGACTCATGAAAGAGTTTCAAATTCTGACTCAATAGAGAGTTTCAACCACTTGGTACATTCAGATGATTGGTTGCTGAAATCCCTTACAATTCTAAGATTCTCTGAAGGAAGTCAGCAACATTTTTCTTTCCATAACAGCAATAAAACTCATATTTACATAACACCTTAAGACTTACAGAGCTCTTAGTATAGATTATGAAATATGATACTCCCAAGACTTTATGATACCAATCAATCACGCATTAAATACCTACTATGTACCAGGCAGTGTGTTGGGTAGAAGAGATAAAAATAGAATGAATGAAGCAATCCATACTGGCACAGAGCATGCTCTGTTCATATATGATGTATGCAGAATAAACATGAAAAGAATAATTCCAAAGTACCTAAAAGCAAGGCATTTTTGAGAGGGGGGATCCTAGCGGTAGATGAGATCAGAGCAGGCTTTGTTTAGAAGGTAGTGGGTAAGCTTCATCTTGGGAGATGAGAGAAATTCTATGAGGCAGAGATGAGGAGGGAGCATATTCCAGGCATTGGAGATGACCAGTGCAGTTATGAAGATTCAACATGAAGAATAATATGAGAGGAATAGAGAAAAGGCTGAGATGGCTAAATCACAATTTGGAAGAGAAAGTAACGTCCCATGGGGCTGGGAAGATATATCGAGATATTAAAAGAGGAATTTACAATTATCTCTTCCACATTGCAGGGGTTAGGGGTATGGCACCCCTGCAATCTAGAGAGTCAGCATAAAATGTTTTGGCCCTTTCTTCATGCCGGAGAAGTTTGAATTTTTTTTCTTTTTCTTTTAAGGGTTGTTTTTAGTATATTATTGTAAAATGGGGGTGAAGTATTTAGTCCTAGACTCTGTGTCATCTGCTGGCCTTTGCATGTTGTCTTGCAGCTTCCACAAAACTCCCCAAACTTCCCATTTAATTTCTTATGCCAATCCACAATATATTGAAACTGGGATGAGGTAAGTCATGATTTGGAAAAGATAATTGTATATTTGATTTTTTTTTTTCAGTGAGGCAACCAAAGTTAAGTTTAAGTGACTTGCCCAGGGTCACACAAGTAGTAAGGGTCATGTGTCTGAATCCAGATTTAAACTCAGGTCCTCTTGACTCATGGGGCAGTGCTCAATCCACTGCGCTACCTCCCTGCCACCTGTATATTTGATTCTAAAGGCAATTGAGAATTAGTGGAATTTACTGAGTGGAATTAGTGGAAAAGAATAACATGTACTATCTAAGCTTAAGGAAAATCACTTTAGCAGCATTTTGGAGAATGGGCAGGAATGGACATAGACTGGAGGCAGAGAGAGACCAGTTGGGAGGCTATTGCAATAATCCAGCTGAGAAATGATAAGAGCCTAAACTAAGATACTCATCATTGTGACAATTTTACAGAGACTGCTGAGAGTCATGGTCACCCAAATAGCAAGTTTCAGAAGTAAGATAGGACCCCAGGTCATTCCTATCTTGGTACCTGCTCTTTCCATTCCACCAGGCTACCTCCTTCCCTAGGACAGCAGGCTGCACTGAGATTACTGAACCTCTCTGTCTCTCTGTCTTTGTCTCTGCCTATCTCTGCTTGTCTGTCTTTCTCTGTTTCTGTCTCTTATCCCTCTGTCTCCAAAACCTTCATACCAATTTGTCTGCACAGAGTGCTGACTGGAGTCAAGGACTGGGTTATTCATATCCAGCCTCGAATACTTATTATCTACGGAACTTCAGCAGGAAGCTTAGGATCATAAGAATATAGGATCAGATATTCAGAGCTCAAAGGGACTTTCTATCAGGTTTAGACCTCATTCTAAAGATGAGGGAAGTGATGCCTGGCAAATTTGAATGACTTGCCTACAGTCACACAGGTAGTGAGAAGTGGAGCCAGGTCTTCTGATGCCAACTCCAATATGCTTTACTCCCTGCGGCCACCCTAGGCTCCAGTTTCCTCATCTATAAAATGAGGAAATTGGACTATACTGCCTCGGAGGCCCCCTCCACTTCTAGATCTATGATGCAATAATTCTGAGAAAACTTTACTTGTAATAGTCTAACTGGTATCATGCTCATTTTCATATGCATCTTATCTTTCCATTCAGATTGTAAATTCCTTAAAGGGCAGGGTCCATGTCTTTCTGTATCTTTGTATCTCTAGATCCCAGTACAAGCCCTTGCATGTATTATGCATTTAATAAATATTTCTTAATCTCTCTTTTTAAAAAAAAACTTTTGAGGATTGAAAAGATAGATTTCAATTATCTGGAAAATTCACTTCTGAGGAGTGTCTGATTCCTCAACAGTATAGGGTCCATTAGCCCTTGGTGCATACAGTTAGTGTATCTTAGGAACAGTGTGATTAAGAAAATGATTGACAGAGTAAATCACACAGCTTCTTAAAGCTTTGCAAAGGAAATCTGCAAAACTTTGCCCTCTGCTGTCAAAGTGATGGGGAAGAAGGCCAAAGATAGTTTCAAGATTTCTGGCTCAGGAAGAGAGAAAAATGTTGCTGGTGAAACAGGAATAACTGGGAAAGTGAGCCCACTTGAAGGGTGTAATATGTGATTTTATGAACCCATATCTGAAAATGGGTCCATAGAATAATGCTGTGTTTGAGCTAGAAGGGATCTCAGACATCTTCTAGTGAAACCTCCTCATTTTATTTGTGAGGAAATTGAGGCACAAGGAAGGGAAGAATTTCTCATTGATCTTGAAATAACAATGGAATATTCAAATAGATTTGATAGAATCATAGATTGAGAGCTGATGGGATCATGGAGAGACTGTCTAGTACAATGGTATCAAACTTAAATAGAAACATAGATATACATAAGGATATATCAACATTATCTATGTTGGATTACATTTTTGTTTATTGCATTCACTATTTCTCAATTATATTTTTATCTGGTTCTGAATACACTGGGGAGTGTTCCAAACCCCATGACCTGCCGTTTGTTTGGGATCTCTGATCTATCTCAATTCCATCATTTTAGCAGTGGGAGGAAACTGTTGCCAATAGATCACATATACAGTAACAGTATAGATTCAAACACAGGTCTTCCAAATATGAATTCATTACTTCCCTTCATACCACACTGCCTCATGGAGTCCTGGAGGAAATCATAATCATAGGACTTGAGAACTAGACAGACACACTGACTAGTGATACAGATTTTGGAGTCATTCATGTAAATAAAACTATTAGAATGGATAGATGTGCTAATGAGTGAATCTAGGGAGGACTAAGGGTCATTCACTTGACTGGAAAGCAAGTGAGTACAAAGTTGCCTGGTCCAATGTATCTAGCAAGCCCAAGATTAGACAATGCTTCAAATCCCATCCACCTATCTCCTTGCCATCAGCCCTGTTGCGGTTCCATTTCTCCCTGTTTGGGACTGCCAGAACCCTCCAGACCACTTCCAGAAACCATATTCCTTGGTCATCACTTCACACTCCTGCCAGCCATCTTCTTGACATATCTTGCCATCTATATTATCTCACAGATTCATACTCTTTCCCATTTTCTGCCTCTTCCTTTCGGTATATTAACCAAATCAGTATGACTCCTGCTGTAAATGAACCAGATCAATTCACTGAGACGCACTCACCAGCTCTATGTGCTTCCTCCCCCATTAGAAAGTAAACTCCACGAGGGCAAAAGTTATTTCATATTAATATTTGTACTTCCAGCATTGTGTCTGACACATAGTAAGGTACTCAATAAATGTTTACTTTTTATTCATTCATTCAAAAGTTGAGCCTTAAATTACATCCACAGTTAGGGGACAAGTAGAAGAAAAGGAATGGAAAAACATTTGTCAAAGCTGAAGGGAACAATAAGAGAAAAAAAAGGGAAATTCAGTGAGTCTAAAACAAAAAGCAAAGAGAGCCTTGAGAAAGCAAGATGAGATTAACAATAGAGACAAAGGCTATAGTGGATCAAAGAGATGAAGAACATGAAGAGGCCTGAAAATGAGAAGCTGAAACATTGAGCAAACCTGCTTGGATCCTGCGTGTGTCACAGTACTGTAACTCTCCATTTCTTGGGAATTTCTCTTAAGTCCAAGCAAAACTTTTTCATCTTTCTCCTGATGTTCCTTTGAATTCACATGAAGGATTTTGCCATTTCATCATATGTTCTTAGTTTTTTTGGGAGGGAACCAGTTCTGCCCCCTGCCCACCGAGGAGCCACTAGCTGCCAATTCCATCAAAAGCCCAAATACAAGCCCACAGGAATAGCCCCTGATTTGTACCCTCATGGGAGAAAGAAGCAATTAAGTTCAACAATTATCCATAAAGTACCTACTATGAACAATTTCTATGCCAGCCACTGGGAACACAATGATGAAAAAATGATAGTGTCTTTATTATCAGGGAAATGACAGCCATGGAATGGATAAAAATGCATTTTATGCAAGGTGCAGTGTGGCAGAAGCCAAGGAAGGATTGAGAGCACAGATCATTAACATTTGTGTGTGTGTGTGTGTGTGTGTGTGTGTGTAAAGAGAAATATATATATATATATGTATATATAGAAATATATGTATGCATATATACATCTATATGTGTATATATCTGCATGTGTGTGCATACACAGACACAAAGTTCATGGAATACAGATAAAGAATTCTGGGTCTAGACAAAATAATCTTAGGAAAGTTAAGGTAGAAAAGTATACCATCCATTGTGGAGATCAAGTAAGGCTTCACAGAGAATGAACAGGTAACTCATTCCCAAACCAGCTCTACACAGTTATCAGGATATACCTTCATGATGAAGCAACATGGCAGAGTGAAAAGAGTACTAGATTGGGTGTCAGAGCACCTGGGTTCAATTCCATGCACATGATCTTAATCTACCTTGTCCTGTAAACTATCTGAGCTTTGATATTCTCATCTGTGTAATGGGGTTAATAATATTTCCTACCTATTTCACAGAGTTATTAATAGGAAATTCAATGACAACCTTAAAGGAGTAGAGAAGGCCAAGCATTCATTGTGATAGTGGCAAAACCAAGGATATTGCCGAATCATGTCAACTTTACCACTTTGTCCTTCCTTTGTGCTCGAGGTATGTGCACAGCCAGATTCGGGGGATCTTACCTAACCCTAGTCTACCACCCCAAAAGAAAAAGCACTGTGGATTTTTTTTAAGTCGAATAACCCACTGGATCCTGAAAAGTAATTAATGATGTTAACTATCACTCATAAATAAACAGCCCTTGGGTGTGTATTATTCTCCAGTGGAATTCATTTGTCTCCCACAAAAAGTTGAAACCTCATCTCGAATATTGAAAACTTCCTTTACCAGAATAAACTAGGTTTACCAATATGTCTTTTGGTAAAAATGGTTTGTGTCAGAGAAACCTGGAAGTCTTGGATGAACCTATAAAGTAAAAGAAGTAGAATCAGGAGAATAATTTTCATGAAAACTGCAAGAGTATAACATCAAATAACACTGAAAGACATCAGAATGCTGATTAATGGCGGTGATGGAGAAGCACACCTTATGCCTCTTAGCAGAGAGGTAGCCAACAAGACATATATTTTCAGGAGAATATATTAATTTTTTTGTCAGTTGATTGCCCTCATTTGTTACCAGGGAGATAAGCATAGTTGGGGGTTTGGGAGTGGGGTAGATATTAGGAAATGACTGTGATAGTTTAAAAAAACAACATCAACAAAACATTTGAAAAGAAAATTATTTGAGATTTCACAATGAAAATTCCTTCTACAGAAGGAAAAATACCTTAAAACTGGCATTTGCATAATGTTTTACAATTTGTTTGGAGGAAAAAATATAATATCAAAAGAAATAATGGAAAAAAGTAGAATTTCTAGGAATCAAACTATATTATAAAGCAGTAATCATTAAAATCATCTGGTATTAGTTTAAAAAAGAAAAGTAAATAAATGAAATAAAGTAGAAAAGTAATAATCAGAAATAACATAATTCAATTACACAAAATTCAATAAAATTGAAAATATAAACCACTTAGGAAAGAACCCTACTTGAGAATAATTTCTGGGAAACCTGGAAAGCATTTGGTAGAAACTAAGTTTAGAGCAATACCTTCTACCATACAGCATAACACAACAAATTCGCAATGGATATATAACCTGAATATTAAATATCAAACACTATTAAAAATAGAAAACAAGTACATCACATACTGTTAATATATCATTCACAGCTACAGCTAGAGAAAGAATTCTTAATCAAAGGATAGAGTTATTGTAATAGATATAAAGATAATTTTATTAGAAAACATTTTGAATTTACATAAAAATAATGTAACTAGAATAAGAAAAGAAATGGTCAATTTAGAAAAAAAATATTTATACCAAATATCTCTAATAAGAATCTGATATCCAAGATACAGAGAGATAATAAAACACATATAAAGATTAAAAGTCATTTCCAAGGGGTGGCTAGGTGGCGCAGTGAGTAGAGCACCGGCCCTGGAGTCAGGAGGACCTGAGTTCAAATCCGACCTCAGATGCTTGATACATTAACTAGCCATGTGACTTTGGGCAAGTCACTCAACCCTAAATGCCCTTGGAAAAAAAAATGCCCTCCCAAAAAAGTCATTTCCAAATAGATAAGTGGTCAAAGGTTCTCCAAAGAAGACTTGCAAACTATTTATAACCATTTAAGAATGCTGCAAATCTCTCATGATAAGATAGATGCAAACCAAAACAACACAAAGATTCAAACTCACAATGAGCAAATTTGCAAAAATGACGAGAGATGGGAACAGAATATATTGGAGGGATTATGGGAAAATGATGACACTAGTGTATTGATAGTGGAACTGTGAACTGACTCTACTATGGGAAGAAAGTAACTTAAGTTCCCTTATAGTTTTAACCAGGGATTCTACTGCTAGATATATATATATATATATCAAAAAAGTTAGTGACAAAAAGAATGTCCTCATATAAACCAAAATATTTATAGGAGTACTTTTGTGATAGCAAAGAACAGGAAATAAAATAACTAACTATTGATTGGGAAATGGCTAAACAAGCTGTGATACATGAATACAATGGCATGTTATTATAAGATAATCAATTTGATGAATACAGAAAAGCATGAAAAAATTTCTGTGAGCCAATGTAAAGTTAGTGGAAACAGGAAAACAATATACACTGTGACTTCAATAATGCAAATGAAAAGAACAACAAAATAATTAAAACTGAATGCTGTGAAAATTTGAATGAGCAAATTTAGTCCCAAAGAAGAGATATCTCCCCCTACTTCTTTGTAAAAGTGGTGAACCATTAGTATAGAACACAGCATATATTACACTTCTCAATATATTGATTAGGTTTTTATTTTTATTTTTTTCATTTTGGAGGGGGGAAGGAAGGACAACTGATGTTAAGTGACTTACCCAAGGTCACATGGCTAGTAAGTGTTAAGTGTCTGAGGCAGGATTTGAACTCAAGTCCTCCTGATTCCAGGGCTAGTGCTCTATTCACTGTGGTACCTAGCTGCCACTAGTTTTTATTTTTATTTTTTTAATATTCTTCCTTTGTTTATTCTTCATTAAAAAGGATTTCTCTCATGGAGAAATTGTGGGAAAAAATACAGTGGAAAAGGTAGGTGAAATTAATATTTTTTTAAAATATAATACTTAAAACAAGCTTTGTAAGGCCTACTTCCTATAATAGGCTGCAGACAACTAGCTGTCGAGTGCTATGTGGCAGCCTGGGGCCGGAGTTGAGGTCCTTGCCTCTCTGACGTAAAATTGGGGTGGAACAAGAGATACCTCCTCAGCTTCAGGGCAGCACATGATAGGCTCAGTCAGCATCAGCAGTTGTCACTCCCCGCTGAGGGCTGGAGTTAAGAGG
>CM053585.1:259630468-259642522 GCA_028646515.1 Pseudochirops corinnae
TTCTAGTAAAGCTCATATTATACCTGCCAGAGAGTTGTGTGTTCTGTGGGGGAGAGTTCAGTGAGTCATAAATATTTTGGGTCACCGCTGACGATAGTCGATGAGCCTGGAGAAATCGTCAAACTTTTGGGTGAGTATAAAGGTAAGGCTATTAATTATAATCCCTGAGATATAACAAAGCTTATATAAATTGTTTCTCATAAACAATCCTGTGAAATAAGTACTATGGACATTAGTACCAACATTTCATCAATAAAGAAACTAAGACTGAATGAGGTTAAATAATTTTGTTCAGGGTTACGTAACTAGAAAATAACAAAGCCGGGATTTGAGCTCAGACCTCTCAGACCTCTCAGACCTCCAAGTTAAACTGACTTTCTGATAGATTTATTTGATTTGCATGTCATAGGATCAAAGACTCAGATCTAGAAGGGACCTTAGGGCTGTGTAGTCCAACCTTCTCATTTTACAGATGAGGAAACTGAAGCCCAGGAAAGTTAAGTAACTGCCCAAGATCACACATGTAGTACATTCCAGAGGCAAGAAGATAATCATAATAATAGTTTGTCTTTATATATCACTAAACAAGTATGTCATCTCATTTGATCCCCAAAAGGACTATGTGAAGTAGGGGCTTTTATCTCTGTTCTATAGATGAGGGAACTGAGGCAAGGGTGAAATAACTTGACCAAGGAAACATAGCCAGTAAATGTCTGAGGAGGGCTATGAACTCAAATCTTCCTGACTCCTGACCCAACACTCTATCCATTAATCACCTAACTACCAGAGGATTTGAACACAGTTTTTCCGACTCCAGAACTAGTGAGTGTTCTTTTCACTGATTTGTGTTGCTACATGAGTGACTATGGCAGCATTATTATGTTTTAAGGTAAATAAATGAGAAGACAAATTGAAAGGTGAGCCATTGATGGGTTGGCTGGATCCAAGTGGCCTGGATTACTCTGGTCTGTCACATATCCGCACTCACCCATTGTCATCCCTTAGTAAACACATACCCAATCTACATCCACAACCACACAACAGCAAGCAGAGGTTTTTTGATGGGAATAAATTTCTGCCAATAGAGAAGGTCATTAGGACTTAGATTTCTAAACCAGGTACTACAGAAGACACTGAGATGGTAAAAAATGTCTCAAAATGTCTGTTTTTTTTCTGATGTGTGCATAGCCTTTTCCCATAGAGGCCCGCAACATTTGGTTGGTGCTGCCAACCAGAATCATACCTAAGCACAAGGCAAATGGAGCTTTGTCTTACAGTGCCAACATCCAAGGGGATGGGCCACTGGGCCAAGCTTCCTCCTGTGACAATCACTGTCCCTGCACGTCATCAAGATGTCTACCACTGGCCCACATCATTGTTCCCACCTTTTCTACTCCCAAGGGGGCGACACCTGACTAACCTCCTCTCAGCATGACTGCCCCTGCTACCACACTATCTTCTCTGCTATGCCTTTCCCAAATGGTTTTGCTGTAGGTGAAAAAAGTCTTAATCATGACTCTGCTGTTAATGAGCAATTGCATTACTGTTAGGGTGCCAAAAAACAACTCTTCCTTTTTTATCAGGGGCATTGACCTTTGTAAGGCTGAAAGTGGGGGAGTGAAGATTGTCCTCAGATCATCTGCTACATCAGTATATATTTCTGCATCAAAGCAGAGTACAATGGGTTGCCCCTACTACCATGGATAATCTCCAGTCCTATCCACTCAGAGTCAAGGAGTTTGTTGACCCTTTATAATAAAAGAGTTGGTAGCTTCCCACAGAATTTCTTTCATAAATCTAGAGATAGAAGGGGCCTAGAGACCATTCCCCACCCCCGACCATTTTACAGGTAAGGAAACTGAGACCTGTAGAGTTTAAATGTCAGTAACACACAGTTGTTAGGCATCTAACAGGATTTGAACCCAGGTCCTCTGCTTCCAAGAGCAAGAACTCCACTCAATGACTTGCCCTATCTTTTCATTTCTTAAATGCTTTCCCTGAAAACACACCAATTTAGCAGTAGGAGAGAAGCCTTTCTTTCCTAACCTCTTCTTCCTCTCTGGTCTTTGTCTAGCAGGGTATGGGCAGTGTCAGCAACCATGGCTGGGAAGCGGGGAGCTGTCTGGTACCCAGAAGATTCACACTGGGCCTGACCAAGCTCTCCCAGGGGACTGGTGGTGCTTGCAGATCACTGCCTTTGACACATTTCTCTCCAGCTGCTGAATGAGAGGATTTACTTGGGTGAAATTTCAGCCTGAGGGGAACATGAACATCATACTTATAATTTGAAGTGACATGTGGTTCAGGATTTTTTTTTTCAAACTGACTGGCAAAGAAAAGGGCTGAGGTTCTTCTTCTGAACTAGTCTAATGCTGAAAATGGACTTTTTAATCCTGTTTTTAAAAGGCCTAGAAGGTTTCCAGCTGGGTCAGTTAGAATATAAAGAAGAATAAAGTAGAAGAATCCCTTTAAAGGTTGAAAGAAGGGGAGCCTACTGTCTAGAAGGATGGGAGAAACCAAATGGCTTTCTCTTCTTTCTCCTTGGCCCTGAGTCTGCTTACTGACTCTGAGAAGGTGAGTCACTCCCAGAAACCCTGGGACAATAGTAGAAGGAGCCAATTAACATCTGTGGCACTTTCAGCGTCAGGACCTGTACAGACTAAGGAAAGTTGAGAAATGGGGAGTTACTTCTTCACCCTGAAAGCTTGCTCCACCCCTGGACATCATCTCACCTTGGAAGGACTCTCTGCCTCCGAGGCCTCATTTTCTGATTGACTGGTTCCTCCCAGAACTTCTAGATTAAGGAGAAAGCCCAGGCCAAAGATGTCTTTATCTCTCTCCAGAGATGCTGACTCATCTCCATAGGACTTTCTCTACTATCCCCTCCCCCCTCCACTGGGTACCTTCCACCCACCTCTCAACCCCTCAACTTTCAATTCCCTTTGATGTGTTAGTATTCCCCTATTAGAATGTAACCTGCCTGAGGGCAACAACTCTTTTGTTCTGCTATATTTGTACTTCCAGAGTTAAGCACATAGAGTTAAATGTTTAATAAGTGCTAGTTGAATAACTAAATCTGGTAGATAAAATCAGATCCTTTACTTTTAGAGGTGGGAAGAATGGTATGTCTAAGCTGAGCTCAGTAGGATCAGAGTATCATAGTGTAACCTGAGCATCTGAGCCCTAATTCTCTCCAGTCTCTCTCCAGTGTCTGTCTGTCTGTCCGTCTGTGTGTGTGTCTCTCTCTCTCTCTCTCTCTCTCTCTCTGTCCCTGACTTCCTTCTCCCTTCTCTTCCACATACAGCTGATTCCCCAGAAGAAAGGACACTTGACTACTATGCTAATTAATTATCAGAATCCTAGGAGTAAACTTCATGGGTACCTATTTCCATCAACACTCTAGCTTGTGAGTCCCAATCAATGTATCTCCCATTAACAAATCAACCACTAATACTCAATATTAACCAAAATATTCAGTGAAAATGAAAAGAAAATAATATTCACATAACATTCCCTCCTTAAACATAAATTATGCCTCTGCCACAGATGCACACCATGTCTGTGGGATGAGCGGGTACATACTTGAAGTCTCAGTAAAAATACATGTGGTCAATGCAATTCAGAATTCAGAAACTGTAAACTTCAATGTCTTCATACTTTTCTGAAAATGCATGAAAATACCTTTATAAGCCTATAAAGCCTGTGGTGAACAGATAGTACCACTGCTAAGCTGCAATTATCCACATTGTGCTTTTAATTTTTCACTGGCTATTTCTCTGTTCAAATGGATTTACTCCTTGACAGCAGTTATAGTATCCATCACTTTCAGTTTAAGGATTAGAGGATACCTTCAGCTGGTATAATATTATCCTCTTTTAAGTAAAGGAAATGACCTTTGGCAAAAGCCTATGCAACTCTACTCCTTTGCAGGATTCTACTTCTCAGTAACAATAGGTACAATGTAGAAAAGTATCTTCTGTCTCCTTCTTTTCCCTTCTCTATAAGAAATCATAATACAAAGTATATTTTCTGTACTACTTGTTGCTATTCACAATAGCAAGTTATGTACTTTTTTTCTTGCAGGAGGAAAGACAGGGCAATTGGGGTAAAATGACTTGCCCAAGGTCACACAGCTAGTAAGTGTTAAGTGTCTGAGGTAGGATTTGAACTCAGGTCCTCTTGACTCCAGGGCTGGTGCTCTATTCACTGTGCCACCTAGCAGCCCCAATAACAAGTTATAATAGAAAGTAGTATATATTATCTCTATTTCTTCTCATCTTCCTTCTCCTTTTTCTCTTCCTTGTTCTCTCCTCTTTCTTTTCCTCTTTATCTTTTTTCTTCTTTCTCCTTTTTCTCTTCCTCTTCTTCCTCCTTATTTTTATTCTTCCTTCCTTCTTCGCTTCCTCCCTCCCTCTCTCCCTTCCTTTCTTCCTTTCTTTTTCCTTTCCTTTACTTCCATCTCTCTATCTCTTTATCTTTCTCTCTCTGTGTTTCTGTTTCTGTCTCTCCAAATTCTTTTTATCAATTTATCTATACAGAGTACTAACTTGGGAGTCAGAGAACTGGATTACTCATATTCTGTCTCTAATACTTATTACTTGTTGGATTATAGACAAGAAACTTAAGCTTATACATTCAGATATTTGGAGCTAGAAAAGGCATTGGAAACCACCTACTCAAATCCACTCATTTTACACATCTACAGAAGTTAAGTGATTTGCCCAAGGTCATACAGGTAATAAGTGACAGAAGAGAAATATAAATTCAGATTCTCTGACCCAAGCCTTTGCTCTTTCTTATAATGAATCTTAATCATCTTCAGATTCTTCACTATTTTTTTCCTCAGGTCCTAATGCTAAGTTCTGCATGAAGACAGCCTACTTCACTTCAAATACAAGAGTAAATTGCTTCATAAACCTAAAAAACTATGATGAGTATTATACTTTAATCACATGAGTCCTTCTCAACATTGATTGAAATAAGCATTCAAAATACTGCCCCCATTTTACAGATGATGAAGCAAACTGGATTTGGTAGTTGTAACATAGAGATATTTTTTTTTGATGTCCACTTATATGATAGATTTTTTAAGATTCCTTTTTATTTTTCAAAACTCTCTCTTCTCCATGACCAGACCTAATTCTCCAATGACAGGTTAATGTTGCAGAGTTGGCAAGTTGAATGGGAGTAATTTTAAAACCTGCATTGTAATAATGGAAGTCACTCCTTTTTGAGCCCATAACTAATTCAAAAGCAATTGAAATCTCCCAAAGAGAGCAGATTGCTGTGGGAAGCTATCCCCCAGGCCCCTAAGTGAGGCATCTAGACAGGCTTACTCCATCAGGCAGGCTGCCTTCAGAAATAGCGAGAGCTGGAAATAACTTTGGGGCATAAAGGTGACCATCCCATCAGCAGCTCTTCACTCAGACTGCTCAACACCCACATGAGGTCATTGTGTTTCATTTATTTAGTACAGGACCAAGTTCCAGAGTAGTGAGCAAGATCTTTTGGTGGAACATTTTGGGTTCTGGCCCCTGCTTCCTTATAAGAGGTTAAAAAATATGGTAGCCCCAGAGGCTCCATCCAGGCCCCCTTGTAGGAGTACCTCTCTGGGGAAATTTGATTGATGGCTTCTAGAATCCCTTGCCTTGAGCAGTCTAAAAGACTTTTTTTTTTTTTAAAGAAAATGTACATGTGACTGAAAGCCAGAGTGCGCTTGAATCCTTTTCCTATAGTCCCATAAAATCATTTTCTAAACCTACAGTATAGGTCCCCACTCAGGGTTCTCTCCTTCTCTGCCCCTCACCTTTAATTAGACTCTTAGAATCACTCTATGCTTTGGCAGATGAGCTTTCGACTTATCTTGCCTGGAACCAAGATGCCTTGCCATTTTCTGATCATCTCTACATCAAGCCATAGCTCAGGGCTACCATTGATCCTTCTTGTTGTTTTTATCCATTAGAATATAAGCTCTTTGAGGGCAAGGATTTGCTTATTTAGATTTGCACTAATATTGTAGCAATAAATACCAATATTTAAAACAGCATCTGGTACATATAAGCATTTACTAAATGTACTATTATCTATCTATTTATCTATCTATCTATTTATCTATTACTAAAGCTACATATAATAGATCTTAATATATTTGATATGAAAAGACCTATTGGTTACCTTCACTAAATTCTCCCCTTCTTTCCTTTTCTCTACAATACAACAGTAGAATTAATGTAATCCATGATTGGTAAAGGTTATTCTCATCTGTAAAGACATTAAAGGAACCAGGGATGTTTAGCAAGAAGAAAAGACTTAGGGGAGACAAGTGCAGTCTTAAAATATCAAGAACTGAAAAATAGAGAAGAGATTAGACTTCTATTTTTGCTACAGAGGACAGAATTAACACCAGGTGAATCCATTCATTAAGTCCTTCATTTACTGATTTATTTAGTAAGCGTTTGTCAAGCACCTACTATGTATTAAGGATATAAACATAGAAGAAAAGAAACAGTTCATGTTATCTATGATATTCTATTTCTGTAAATTACATTAGCCTAAAAGTTACTGGACTATAATTACTTGTTGCAAGTGAAGGAAGAAAGTTAATAGGTAGTTATAAATACTCCCAAAGAAACAACAATAAAAATTTTAAGGCACAAAAGAAAACAAAAAAAAAATACAGAAGGAGACACAAACTGAGTAATTTTTTTTTCTATCCGGTTAAAAAATTTCTATCTACCTATGTAAATGTTAGGAAGTATATATTTCTTAAGAAAATAAACTGAACAAAACAGAAGCTTCTTATGCCAACCACTTTCTTGTTCTTTTTCATAAATTTTATTTATAGATAATTGTTAAATTCACAAAAAATAAAAATTAAACATACCATAAAGAAGCTGATTTTAGCTCAGTATAATAAACAACTTCCCAAAAAGTATGGTTGAGCTGCCCCTGTTATCTCAGGTCTTCAAGGGAAGGGTTGATGACCATTTGCTCAAGATGTTGCAGACAAGATTCAGACTTCAGTTGGGGGCTGGAACAGATGATCTCTGAAATCTTTTTCAAGAATAATAGTCTATCTTACCAATATTCTGTGAATATAGTCAGGAAATGGCCCCAATTCTCTCCCTTCATTTGTGGCAATCATGAAAAAATAAGAAATGGGGAGCATGGTAGGGAGGTAGTAATGATAGTAGTGGTCAACTACAAATACTGAGATGAGATCATTGGATTTAGAAATGAAATGATTATTGATAACCTAGGAAAGAAGAATTTTCAGTTGAGTGGTTGAGACAAAAACCAGATTACAAATGAGAGATGTGTAGGAGGTGAGTAAGAAAGTAGAGGCAATACATGTAGAGAGCCCCTAACTTCCCTAGAAATTTAATTGTGAAAGGGAAGAGAAATATGAGAAGATAGTATAAGGGGATGGTCAGGTCAAATCTGTTCATTTTTTTTTTAATAGGAGAGAGTTGGTCATGTTTAAGAGATGGAAGATTAGAGATTGAAAATTAGAAAAAGAAGTGGTGATCCAAGATGGCAATCTCTTGGAACAGACAGGTGAGGGCTGGAACGAAAGATAACACTAGTAGAGTTAATGCCAACAAGGATAAGATCCACTTCACATTCTGGGAATGAAGCAAAGAAAGGAAGGGTGGCGGGAGTGATGCTGAGGTGTTCTGAAACATGGAATTGGGAAAGAGAGGGAGATTGCAATGGATGCCCTCAATGTTTTGAGCTGAAGTCCTTTGCCGAGAGATTGGGGAATAGACTATTGATACTGGATACTTGACACTGTTATGTAAAAACCAATGTGGGACATACAATGGAAGATTAATCATGGAAGAGTAATAGGTTTGGCATGAAGTAGTGAGGATTTCATCGAAACTTGATGACGTATTTTGCAGCAGACTAAATAAGCACTGTTTTTGACTTCCTTCAGTAGATGTCAGGAGCCAGTCATTTGGTAAGAAGATAAATAGTGGGGATAATCCAAAGTTACAGTGTAGAAAGGGAAAAGATGAGGGGAAAGCAGGGCATAATAATCAGGGGCTGAGATTATTGAAATAGTTAACTAAAGGGTAGTTGGAAGTTGTGATGAGGGTAGAGCATGGCTTTGGAAGGACTAAGGCAAATGGAGAGCTGGAGAGACATGCATGGTCAGGTACAAGAATTTGTGGATGATCAGGAATTTGAGGGTATGAGTCCTGGATGAAGCTGAGGTGGATTGAAAATGAAAATAAGAGATTTTTAAGGAAGTTGATAAACTGAATAACAAGGGTATTTGAGGAAACATTAACACATAAACTGAAATTTCCAAGTATAAGGGCTGGATTTGGAATGCAGAGGAAGAGGGAGGTACTGAATTTCTTGAGAAAAAAAGAAGAGGTCAGTAAATAACAGACACTGGACTCCAGATTGAATGATATATCTTTAGGGAATGAAACTCCTAAGAGAAGTCACTGAGTGAAGGTGCGAGGGGGAAGTTCCAGAAGTGTCAACTAGAAGAAAGAAGCGTGATTATGTTTTCCAGGGTGTTGGAAGGCATGAAAGAAGGCACTTCCAGTACTGGAGAGGGTAGCAACAGATGCAGTGTCTTCAGGGGAGAACCAGGTTTCTCTGACTGCAAGATGGAAGTAACATTAGAAGAAGAGGTCTAATAGTAGGGAAATTTGTTAAAAATAGAACAAGAATCTCACAGAAGATAACAGAAGGGGAAAACACAGAAGGACACAGATGAGTTTGAATGAAAGAAGGGTGGTGGCTAGAGAAATGAGCTTTGGTCTCAGAATTTCTATGGTCTGATCCTGAATTACAGAAAGGAACATAGGCTCACTGAGTCTCCATTTTCAAATTTATAAAATGAGGAAACTGTACTATAATGACCTAAATGATCTTCCAATTTTAAATCTGTGATTCTATTATCCTATTCTACTTGATTACCAGAGAAAACCTTTAAGTGAGAGGCAATTTTCTTCAAGGAGTCACAGGAGAAGAGGAAGGAGAAGAGGAAATCATGCAGTCCAAAAAATAGTAGCAGACAGGACATCAAACAAACATCAAGGCTAGACTTTCTGAAGTGTCAGTATGTGTCTAGATAGATGATTAGAAGTACCAAGACAGGTCTAAGGCTGGAGAAACCTTACACAATTATGCACAGAGACTTCGTGTAGGTGCTAAAGCCACCACTCAATTAGGGAAGATCTGTACCCTCAGCAATATCTGCTGATTTGGGGAGAGACTGTGTACTACTGTAAGAGTATTGTTGAAAGAACATTACATACTGATGCTGACTCTGGATGGATGTTTCTGGAAAATGTATTCAAGACTTAGTAAGATATACTTGTTACATTAAGTGAACTACCTGCACTATGAAGTCTTCTCAGATCCCAAGAGAGATACCTAGAAATGGGAACAATGTACTCAAAGGTGCCTCAGTGTAATTGAGGACACTGTTATTTTTTGTTTGTTTGGTTTGGTTTGGTTTGGTTTTGGTCTGGAGCAAGAGGAGAATGTAGCAAATTTCCCTGATATTTTTCCTAGATCTTAATTTGCTGCATTAGAAAAGAATTTTTGCTGGCATTGGTCTCCCCAGTGATGGGGATTTTTTTTTTCTGGAATTGATTATGTCCCTTTGATGTATGAAGTATGAAATAATTTCCTTGTCCTGGCATTGGGCACCACACTGAAGATGATTGATTTATAGTCGTTTCATACATCTGTCTGTACTCTTAAATTTAGTATTTAAAGGGGGAAAAAGAAAGAGGTGCACAGAGCAAATCAAAGAAGAGAAGAGAAAAATTTAAATTTGGCTTTGATTTTATAGAAGAAGGCCTACAGATCCACATGGCCACTCCAGGGAAGCACATGCATTGAGACGCTGGCATCAGATGAAGGGGACCAAACTGGAACCATGAAGGAGTTCCTGAACCAAGTCTTCTGGACCTAACAGAAAAACTCTGTAGACCACACCAGGTTCCTGGAATAAGTGTAGGGTTTCCCAGGCCAAATGGGCCCTGGAGCCAAGGGACACAGCTATGATGTGATGGGAAAATTCAGATCTTGCCCTTCACTGGTGAAGTGAGTTATGGGAACTGTGAAGGTATGGATAAAGGGATCTAATCTCTAACAAACCTGATAACTTTTCCCTTGAATAGGGATAAGGAAGGGAAGAAGGAGGATATACACCTTATATTACAGTTTTATAATTAAGGAGGACATTATAATACAATATAATAAAGATTAAGTGCCAGGCACTGTGCTAGGCATTGGGGATACAAAAAGAGGCAAAGTTCCTGCCCTCAGGGAGCTTACAATATAATGGGGAAAACATCATGCAAACAAATATACATGAAGCAAAGGATATATATCAGATAAACAGTAAACAATTGGAAGAGGGAAAGCATTGGAATTAAGAGGGGTTAGAGAAGGCTTCCTGTAGAAGGTGGGATTTCAGTTGGGACTTAAAGGAAGCCAGAGAGGTCAATAGTCTGAATGGAGAACAGAGAGTGTTCCAGGCATGGAGGACAACCAGAGAAAATTCCCAGTGCTGGAGATGGATAGGTGTCTGAGGTAGGGCTCAGTGTGAGAGTGGGTTGATTGACTCTCTCATAACTTTGAAGTCTTCCCCTTTGCATTAAGTGCCTACAAACCCTAGGTAGTACTATTCTGGAGTGTGAGGGACTACATAGGAGGAAGCTCACCAGGCAAAGAAAGGGAAGTGGCAAGTCAGACAGTTTCAAGTGAGTTTCAAGTGAGACCTTTTCACTTTGTTGTTGTTCTTGGGCTACATAGATCCTGTTCTATGGGATATGATTTCTTAACCTCAGTAAAATGAGCATAAAGTGGTTGATAGAATATTAAGCTTGGAGTTAGACAAACCTAGGCACTTATATACTTTATTAAGTGTATAACTTGAGTGATTCACCAAACATCGACATGTCTTAGGTAGTTCTCGAGGACTTAGCTAATAAATCATAGGTTGCAATTTTCAGTAATGTAAGGAGATCTCACATTGGGAGTTCTCCATTTTGAGAAATGCATTTGCCAGTGTTTGCATGGGAGCTGAAGTCTTTTTTTTCTTTGCCTTTGGTTATGCTTAGACACACATCAAATCCTGAGGTTCCTGGGGGAAGCACCAGTCAAAGACAGTCAATGAGAACTTCCTGATTCCACCTCATGAGCTTTGTCTGTATCAACCCTTACTTTTCTCTATGAGATACAGCTTACGTTATTGTCAGCTGGTCTTTAAGCAATGAGCCTCTCTATGTGTAGGTGAATTGGGTCTCATACAGCAGACATATAGTTAGTCCATGGATCCATAACTAGAGTTTCCCTAACCTGGGAGGACCTACTTGCCAGAGACCACAATTTTACTAACATAGCTTCCTAGAAGCAAAGATCACCTCATATCAGTTTGGGGCATGAGAGGATGATGCCAATAGCAGATATGATTATAAATAATTTTGATGATTTTTATTAATGTGTGTCAGGGAGAGGGGGAAGTCAGTGGCTTCATATATAAGAACTAAAATGCAGGATTTAAACCTGTCTCTCTTTACTGAACAGAGAAGAGCTTGTGTGAGACCATTGCTGGCTTCTTGACATTTCTCTGTTCTGTGTTTCCTGATTTCAGTAGGAAACTACAAGTCAAGCCAGAAGGGCTCCTCTAAAAACTGTCCATGCCAAGAAGTAGGGAAGCTTTATAGGAAATCTTCTGAAGTTGCTGGTCTCAATTCCAGACATAGAGGACTGGAAAATCCAGAGCACCGTTGGAATGGCCAGGATTTAAAACTCACTCAGCCTCTCCAAAATTGACTTCATCTGCTCTACCACCATAAAGACCAGCAATGAATGTTAAGGTCCTCAGGGCATAAAGAAATAGTTTGGTCTTTATTCCGTCCAGAACATTGATGTAAAGGCTTTAGACTCTCTCTCTCTCTCTCTCTCTCTCTCTCTCTCTCTCTCTCTCTCTCTCCCTCTCCCTCTCTCTCTCTCTCTCTCTCTCTCTCTCTCTCTCTCTCTCTCTCTCTCTCTCTCTCTCTCTCTCTCTCTTCT
>CM053585.1:259642622-259662528 GCA_028646515.1 Pseudochirops corinnae
CTCTCTCTCTGTTTCTGTCTCTCTGTCTCTGTCTGTCTGTCTGTCTCTCTCTCTCACACACACACACATACACACACACACTCTTTCAGTTCTGAGGTCAAAGTCTCACTCATCACCACCATCAAATCAGCAAGCATTAATTATACCCTTACTATGTGCCAGGCACTGATCTAGGTATTGAGAATAGAAAATGAGGCAAAAATGAAACAGTACCTTCTCTCGAGGAACTTACATTCCATTGGGGGAGACAATATATGCACATATAAGTCTTTACAAAATATAGACAAAACATATAATGGGAAGATTGGGAGATGGAGTAAGCTTCTTTATTTTGGAGAAAAGATGTGCTGGTAAATGTTTAGTAGCAAGTTAAATGTCATGCTTTTAAGTTTAATCTGCAATGTTGGCATTATTTCTATGACTTTGCTAAGTCTATACAATCGACACAATAAATCAAATCCTGATTTGTCACATTTTCCAGTTTCTGACATTAATGTTCATGGTGAATTTAACAATGGGTGCATCTCTGCTTTGGAGGCAACCTTTATGAAAGTCTTGTATAGAAACAGAGTTTTTTGGATTTGATGGCGTGACTAACCATGAGAGAGATTGTACAATAAGTGAAAAATTACTGGATTTGGAGGCGACAGCCCAGATTTCGACCCCAGCTTTTTAACTTTCCCTGACTTCCTGTATGTCCCTAAACCTTGCTAAGCCTTTTGTTTCTTCATCTGCAATATAAGTAAGTTTTATGGACTAATATCTGAGGACCATTTCAGCTCTAAATTCTATTCTGTTCTAGTTTAACCCCTTTTACTCCTAACCCAACGGAGAGTGGGGTGAAAGAACACTAATCTTTAAATATAAAAGACCTCACTTTCAATCCCAGCTTCCACAAATCACAAATAAGTCAGCTAGCCCTGAGCTTCAGTTTTCTCATTTTTAAAATGGAGGTGGTATAAAAATACGAAAAGCACCCACATGTACAAAACTATTTATAGCAGCTCTTTTTGTGGTGGCCAAGAACTGGAAATTGAGGGAGTGCCCATCAATTGGGGAATGGCTGAACAAGCTGTGGTAGATGAATGCAGTGGAATACTATTATTGTGCTTTAAGAAATGATGAAAAGGAAGACTTCAGAAAAACCTGGAAAGACTTATATGAACTGATGCAGAGTGAGAAGAATACTATATACAGTAATAGCCACAGTGTACGATGATTGACTTTGATAGACTTAGCCCTCTTCAGAAATGCAAGGACCTAAAACAATTCCAAAGGACTCGAAATGGAAAATGCCACCACATTCAGAGAAAGAACTGTGGAGACTGAATGTAGAATGAAGCAGACTATTTTCTTTTTTTTGTTGTGTTTTGTTTTTTCTTTCTCATGGTTCCTTCTATTCATTCTGGTTCTTCTATACAATTTGAGTAATGTGAAAGTATGTTTAATGGGGAATGTATATGTAGAGCCTATATCATATTACATGCCATCTTGGGGAGGAAGGAGAAAGGGAAAGGGGGGAAAATTTAAAACTTATGGAAATGAATGTTGAAAACTAAAATTAAATAAATTAACTTTTAAAAAAAATCTCCCCTCTAAAATAAATTAAAAAATGAAATGAGGATGGTGATAATGGCCTTACCAATCTCACTGAGTTGTGGCCAAAAAAGAAAAAAAGTGCTTTATAAAACTTAAAACAATACAGAAATGTGAGTTGTTCTGACTGATGTTTCATGCTTTTATTAGTATAATATTCTTAGCATTTTCATGTCTTATGATGCAAAAACTAAAAACAACTTAATTCATCAAAATAAGGATATAGGTGTTGTTACTATAATTTGTTATTGTTGTTTTATTCTCATCTAAAAACAGGAAGAGTTCTAGGGCAAGTCATGTTATTCTGCCATTATTCTTTTATACAAAATATTTCACGGGGCAGCTAGGTGGCGCAGTGAGTAGAGCACTAGCCCTGGAGTCAGGAACCTGAGTTTAAATCTGGCCACAGAGACTTAACACGTATTACCCGTGTGACCTTGGGCAAGTCACTTAACCCCAATTACCCTGCCCTTCCCCCTCCAAAAAGGAAAAAAAAATACAAAATATTTCATGACTGAATAAAGTAACTGGTTCTCATAATTTAAATAAAAGTTTAGGTTGACTAGAAACAAAGTAAAAAAAAAATCAAATGAGGAATATTAAACAAGTTATGGTACATGAACATAAAAGAATATGGCTAAGTTTATCAAGAGTAATGGATATGAAGAATTTGTGCGTTTCATGTGAATTGATGCAAAGTACTGTAAAAAGAAGTTGGAAAACATAAACAATGACCACGACATTGTGACTAGAAAGAATTACAACAAAATAGCTGATGCCAAATGCTGTGAAATTACAATACGTGAGTTTGGCCCCTGGAGGGATACCTGTAATCATTACCTCCCTTCATTCTTTTCAGAAGGAGGAGACTAGAACTACTACATACTATAGAGGTCAGATTTTTTCAGTGTTTTCATTAGTTTTGCTGAACAATTTTTCCCCTTTTTTCCCTCTTTGTTATAGAGAATAGAAGGGGGAAAGAGTTAAATATTGGGATATAGGTGATATTTATAAAGATATCAGTACAAACTTATCTTTTTAAATTATTATGTGGTTTGCTCAACCTTCGGAGGCTCACTGAAAGCATCTTCAAGACAGTCCCAATAGTTGACAGGTTTTATTGTTGAGTCATTCCAGTCACGTTGGACTCTTCATGACCCCATTTGGGGTTTTCTTGGCAAAGAAACTGGAGTGGTTTGCCATTTCCTTCTCCAGCTCAGTTTACAGATGAGTGAACTGAGGCAAACAGGGTTAAGTGACTTGCCCAGGGTCACACAGCTAGTAAGTATCTGAGGCCCGATTTGAATTCAGGAAGATGAGTCTTCCTAACTTCAGGCTCCTGCACTCTATCCACTGTACCACCTTGCTGCCCCTAGGCAACAGGACAACCAGAAATAAAGTTTCTTCTTCCTTTTCCCATGTGATGTTGATCTACTTCATTAGGACTTAAGATATGGAAAATACAATCTTTATGTAGCTTAGAGATACTGAGAATCTGGAAAACAGTAGTATCTATTTAAAAAAAAATTATTCTTAGGTTTTTATTGATCAATTTTGTGTTTGAGAAAATAAGAACAACAGTTCAAGCTATGATAATGGTATGATTTATTGGTTGAGTTCTACAAGATATTTTTGAGGTCTGAATTTATTGTATGGGTAGAAATTGTCTGTTAATCCACAAAAGACAGCAAGCTTCTGACTTATAATTCTAGTCACTGGCTCATGTCTTGCTAAATATTCTGTAGTGCTTACACTATCTCCACCACTTCCTTGCATAATTTATATTAATCACCAAGTTTGGGCCTTAACAACATGCCTTCTGTAGTTTCTAGTGGAAATGATCTGAACTTGAGTATCTCAACATCTCCTATGTTTCTACAAATCACTTAATCAGTGGAGTGTTTATTAAATACTACTATGTGCCAGGTTTTGTGCTGAGTATTGGGGTTACAACTAAGAAGAACAAATGATCTCAATTTGCAAAGAGCATACATTTTAATGGGGTGTGGTGATGGTGGTAATGAAAAATACAAACAAAATATGTATAGCATAAATATAAAGTTAATAAATAACTATATATATATGTATATATATATATATATATATATATATATATATATACACACACACACACAGACGTATGGGTACATACACATACACACACAGGCACAAAGTAATTAAATACAAGATACTATGGGAGGGAAGGCATTAGTAGTTGGTGAGATCAGGAAAAGACTCATACAATAGATGGTGCTTAAACTGGATCTTAAACAAAAAAGAGGTGAAGATAAGAGGGGAGTGGGTTGTGGTTATGGGCTATAGCCAGACCAGAGATGCTGAGATGGGAGATAAAGAATTTGAGTGCGGAATGGAGAGGACCAGTTTGGTTAAATCACAAAGTGCTAAAGGGAGTGTAATATCTAAGCCATCTGGAAAGGTAGGCAGGGCCAGTTTGTGTAGGGCTTTAAAGGCTAAACAAAAGACTTTATATCTTATTCTAGAGGCAACAAGAATCCACAGAAGTTGGTTAAGTAGGGAAGTTTCATATTGATATTTGTCCTTAAAGAAAATTACTTTGACAACAGTGTGTAGGATGGATTGTAAAGATAAGAAATTTGAGGCAAGGAGACCAATTAGGATGCTGTTGCAATAATCTAGGTTAAAGACAATGGAGGCTTGGACTAAAGAGGTAGTTTTGTAAGTAGAAAGAAGCAAGAGATGTTGGGAAGGTAGAAATAGCAAAATTTGGCAACTGATTGGATATGTGGTATATGGGAGATTAAGGGGTCTAGGATAACATCAAGATTTTAAAACTGAAGTTAGGTAGAGAAATGTCAAGTTTCTTACTTAAGAAGTGGAACACTTGTGGTTAAGGGTGTGATCATCTCTAGGTGTGGCAGAGGTGCAGTGAAGGAGTGGGTTATGGAATTAAGGATATTAGAGAGGTTGTGGAGCTGTTTTTGTGAATATTGAAGTCTGCTATATAAGGGCAAGAGTGGAGAAAGAGAGGAGGAGGGTGAACCAGATGCTCCTTTAGAAAGGAGGTAAAATGGTACAGTACAGAAACCATAATTTTGAGTGGAAAATTTTAATTCTGAGGGTGTCAAAAGAAGTAAAGTTACTGAGTGAACAAGTTACTTATCCAAAAGTTATTTAGAAAAAGGGAGTGAGGAGTAAGGAGCATTCTGACTCCCAATTGAGGACTAGTGTGATAAGGACCATGAGAGCAGATGCAGCCAGTTCTATAAATGATAACCAGGGATATATTGTCATCAGGAGGGATGCAGGTCACTGTGAGGGCTAATAGATGGAATGAGTATCAGACTTACTAATTCTGCTTCCCCAAAAGGTTTTGCTTTCAGCATAGCGCCCTCCGTCTCAGATTCAAAAAATAGAGAAACTGGTGGTCTCTCTCTAGGATGGTTTGAAACTTGCTATAACTCCACCAGCCTTACAAATGGTCAGGAATAAGAAAACAAAACAAAATCCTTCTCCCAGAGTTCTCTGGCCAAGATCATGGACGGCCATGGGTTTGCTTTGTAGGGAAGACGCGTTGTGGAGAAAATGAGTTATCCCTCAAAACTGCCAATGCCGTTCTTCTCCATTGCTTTGGAAATGATGTCTTAATTGATGTTTAATCATTTCCATTTCTCAGAGTTAATTGCCCTGTGAAGGTGCTGTACAGGGTGTGATCCTACTGTACACATGCAAGTGAGGAAATCGTCTATATTTAGTGACCATCCTGCTGGCAGTGTTGATACCCCTGGATCTGCCTGGAGTCAGAGTCAAAGGACCTGGATTTTAATCACAACTCTATTGCTTATTATCTGTGTGACCCTGGCCAAGTCACTTCATCCATCTAAGCTTCTGTTACTTTGTCTCTAAAATGAGGAATCTAACTAAATGATTACCATGTCCCCTCTGGCTCTAAATTTGATATACTAAAGTGCTAGATTTGGAGTCAAAGGACCTGGGTTAGAATCCTGGTTTTGTCATTTACAAGTTATACAACATGGAGAAAATCATGTGACATCTCTGCAACTTGCTTCTCTAGAGTAGAAGGTTGAAGTAAAAGATCTTTAAGCATCCTTCCAGGTTTTAATCTAATCTTAAACAAACTATGGCTTAAGTGACCCTTGAATGTTCTAGTAACCTCAGAGACTGATCCTTGTTTCCCTTCCATAGTTTATAATTGCAAAAGGGGACAGACCTGGGGACAGTTCAATGAAGTTGACTTCTTCTCATGTCCTGGGGAGTGGGAAAGAAAGCACAGCACCTAAGGAAAAGGACAAGAATGCCTCTGAATAGTTGCTTCAGCTCCTCTTAGCAATGCTATGGAATGGGACCCAAGGGGCTATAAAGTCAATAAAGTTCACCTTTTCTACTCTGCTTCCATATGCTTGATGCCCCTACAGTGCCTCGATTCTAGGGTGTGATCTTTTGACTGAGTCCAAGTTTTATAGAACAAATCCTTTTTATTAAGGGGGTTTTGTCCTATGAAATTTGGATTCAGTCAAAGGACCATACTTGAGGACCTAGAAGGCCACATGTGGCTTCAAGGCCACAGGTTCCCCACCCTTGACCTAGAAGGCACCTAGCGTCCACACTGTGGTTATACTCCCAGACTCCCTCTTTTCCCCTAACCCCATAGACAAAGGTATTCCTAGCTATGAGTGGGAAGAGTTCCATAAATGACATCACACTCAAGTGTGCAAATGACTGATAGCGGCAACTTAATGTGGCATCAGCTTAATGTGGATCCTCCAAGGGTCCTTGCATTTTCAAAGCCTTACAGACTATCAGAGGTGGCGGAGACCTCAGATGTCATCTGAGTCAACTCATTAGAAGCTTCCTTCTAACATCCCTGAAAATGGGTCAACTAGGCTTGGTATAAAGTTCTAGAGTGAAAAGGAGCTTACTATTATCTCAGGCATTTCTAATTGTTCAGAAATCTCTTTATATCTACCTGAACTCTATCCTTCTGCAACATCCACCCATTGCTTCAAATTCTATCTTTCCTACCTGTGTTACTTTGGACAAGTTCATAGGATTATAGGTTCAAAACTGGAAGAAACATCTGCACTCTACAGACTTTATCACCATGATTCATTTTTCTCCTTCCTCCCCTTTGGACCTCTTCTCTTGTTGGTGTGTTCCCAGAAACTCCATTTGGAGGAAGGGCTCAGATCTGCTGTACTTCTTCTCTGAATTTTGCCACCATGACCTCAAGCAACTATCTCCCCTCACCTTTTCTTTTCTCCCATTAGAGTGTAAGCTCCTCGAAAGCAAAAACCGTCTTTCTTTTTGCTTATGTTTATATCCATGGTGCTTCGGATAGTGCCTGGTACGTAATAAGAACTTTATAAATTTTATTTGTTAATTTGACTTAACCTATTTAGAAACTATCAAATCCAATTCCTTCATTTTACACATGAGTAAATTGAGAAAGGTTAAGTGACTTTCCCAAGGTCACATGGCTAGTGTATCACCTTAAATAGGTGAGATTTGAATCTAGATCTTCCAGACTCCAAGCCCAATGCTTTAATTAAGAAGGTTTTTAATGGTGGGATTTCAGGCACAGTGAGAGGCTGATAAAATGAGGCAATGGAAAAGTGATAGCTTTGAGGCAGGGAGTTTTCCCAGCTTCCCTCAAATACCACTTAATCTACCAATATGGAAGAAGTTGCAAGTTCATTCTTGACATATACACATGTCCCCAAATCAGTGGCATCAGATTTGCCTTCCCATTGACTGGGAATTTCATCTTGTCAACATCCCAGTGAGCTGCCTCCCCAGGGTGGGCCATGTCAATCAGAGGGTGAGGAACATGGTAAGTTGAATGCTCACACTCAACACCATGTTCTCCCACCCTCTGGGATTCATTATAAGAGGGTTTCCCTGTCCATGTAATACACACCACACGTTTTCTAACACACACAGCCTATAAATGAAAAAGTCCATAAATATACATTCCACATGGAGAGGAAAAACCCTCCGCGTCAGCAATCCCTAGGCTACTATTTTGTCTTTGTGTTAAAGTAATGAACGGCAGCATGGACAGGATTAAATTACTGTAATCATTAACTCTCCCTTTTTTCATAAACTATATCCTTCTGCCTCCAAGAGCAGGGGTGGGGGTGGGGTGGCAGAATAGGCCTCGATGTGATTCTGAGGTTCTAAGCAGTATTGGTTATTTCCAGCTTTGCAGAGAGATGTGATGGCCTGGCTTTCTCTCCCTTTTGTGGTTAAAGTCCATTTTGCCCACAGTTGGGTATTCTTTCCAAGTATTTTTCTCAGTCTATTCTAAATGCAAAATGTCGTGCTGATTTTGTTGCTGTTTTAATTCTCCTCCAACTGTCATCTAGGCCAGCTGATGGTCAGTAAGGTCTGAGAGCTCCCAGGGAAACAGAAGAGAGAAGCCTTTAGTAGACTAACTGTACTCTAAGGAGAGAAGGGAGGATACTATAACTCACAAAAGGAATAGCTGGGTCAATCTCCTAATCTTCTCTGTACCCCAGTAAAGGTACATAGTAAGAAAGCTAAGTCTCTTACTCACTCAGTAGTTAGTATGACTTCTGGAGTTTCTCCATAACGCCTTTTAGGCCCCCTGTCCAGAGGTAAGACAGGTTCCTACACATCACCATCATTCTTCTATCTCACTTACATGAAAGAAAAACTAATGAAAACATGAAACAAACATTCTTCAGCAGTCTCCCACCCCCCTTTGTGGTCAACATTGATTTTCTGAAGAATCCATAAAGGCCTAGGGCTCCCTCCTGAAGACCCTAGGCATAGGCCTTAGGAAGAAAGAACCTTTCACAAACTGCTAGTGACTCTCCAGCTTAGATCTGCACGAGCCCACTCCTCAATTCCATTCTGTTTGTCAGTAATGTTATACTTAGTATTTCTGAATTAACTCCATACTATGATAATGCCCTATGGAGTTCTCCTTTTGCTTATCTCCCTATTTCTTCTCTTTTCCTGTGATGTTTAACCCTCTTCAATAACTTTGTCTCAACCTTCTAAAAATATTTTTCAAATATTTATGTCAGAGTTCTGTGTGTCCCAGTTTTTTCTCCATCAGTAGACTGTAAGCTCTTGGAGGGCAGGGCTTGTGTCATTCATCTTTGTATCATTAGTGCCTCACACTGGGTTTTACACACAGTAGGTACTTAATAAATGTATGATGAAGTAAAATCTAGCCTTTTTATGGGCTAGCCTGGGAACCTAACACTTTAAGTATAGCATTGCCTCTGGGAATATGTGTTTCATTTCTCAAAGCCATAAAGACTTTGACACAAACTTGACACAAAACACACCCAATTGGCCTTCACTCTTCACCACATCCCCACCCAAATGCAGCTGCCAGGGCTTTCAAGGAGTGAAGGAAGTAGTTCCAGGAACGTTTCTCAGTTTTTGTCATGATCAGTCTTTGTATGTACAGGATAATCTTGGTATGACAAAATCTCAGAATTTCAAGGAAACTTAACTAACTGGAATACAGTACAGTGGAAATTAAGTTTGACTTGGCCAGATAAGGAACAGAATGGAGTTTTGATTCAAGATCTTCTTACTCGAAATCTTGATTGGTTCCATAGTACATGATGATAAAATACATTTTAAATCTCAACAACAACAAAAAAATGCTGCTTCTCCATAGCTCTCTGGCTTTCTGGTCTCTGTGTTTAACTCACATCTAATAAGCCATGACACGCTCCAGGCAGTCTACTCCTCTGAATACACCATGGGCAATGTAGCTGACCCTGATCAATTCAGGATGCATGAATTTGAGCCTTCTTCCTCTAAAAACAAGGGACTGGGAGGAGATAGGGACCTTTTCACTTTCTCACTGAAAAGAATGAAACAAAAATGACTAACAGGGAGTTGATACCCAAGAAAAGTAAGAAGAAAGTAAGTTGATGAAGTCAAGTCACCTGGCTGAGACAACGATATCTGAAAGGATTGGTCTATATGATTCCAAAGCCAATGTCTATGCCATTTAAAAGATCAATAAGAGGTAGAGAGGAACAAAAAAAAGAACAAGTGTTATCCTAATTGTCAGAAAGGGGAAGGGGAAAAAGTATGGAAACTATAGGCCAGTGAGTCTGACTTTGATGGCTGAGGAAATTCTAGGAGTTTCTTTAAAGAGATGGTTGATTGTGCTGATTTTGTCATTCAGTCCTTTCCAAATCTTCATGACCCCATCTAGGGTTTTCTTGTCAAAGACACTGAAGTGGTTTGTATTTTCCATCTCCAGCTCATTTTACTGATGAGGAAACTGAGGCAAATAGGGTTAAATGACTTGTTCTGGTTCAGTGAACATCAAAAAGAGGAAGCAAGAGGGGTAGGGGAAAGGCAGCACAGCTTCACAGAACATGGGTCACATCAGACCATAGTAGTTTTTCCTTTTCTGGTAGTTTCATTTCATTTTTTTTTTTGACAATGTTGCTAAACTAGTAGATCAGAGAAATGCTATAGATATAATTTGTCTAGATTTTAGCAAATCTTTTTATAAAGAATTGTGTGCTATTTTTATAAAAAGGTGGAGGGACTTGGTCTAGACAATAACACAGTTAGATGGATTTGGGATTAAATGGCAAGACTCAAAGAGCAGTTATTAGTAGTTCCATGTCAACCTGGAGAAGGTCTCCATGGAATGGCCCAGCAATCTGTGATATAGGGACTTCCAGGGTGAGGAAACTACCTCTACAAATGTAGTCTGGAACATTCTGTAAGGGTTATAGTTTTAGAGAGTTCCTGAAGAGCACAAAGAGGCTAAGTGACTTACTCAAGATCACATAACCAGTATATGAAAGGCAGGACACGAATCCAGATCTTCATAGTCAGACCTCTATCCACAGTGGGATGTTGGATCTTTTTATTAATGATATAAAAAATCCTTTTGTTTCTGAGACCAACATGATTGACTGTGATATGTTTTTGTTTTTTTTAAATAATAATTCCATTTGTCATGGGTTATAAGGTGGATGTGTAGATAATAATTGTCAGTAATTCATTTAATTTGATCGATACAGCTAGCCAAGCAGCTGATTTTTTATCTTTTTCGATACTTTATTATTGAGAGATGCTTGATACAACAATCAAATGACAGGTCATAACAGTCAGTGAACAGAACAGCTTTTCGGCAGGAGTTCTATTTCTTGTGTTCACTCCACAACTATTCAATACAAAACTAATGAGCAAAAGCGTATGGTCAGTCATTTCAACTCCATGGAAAGTTTTCGATGTAAATAAATTGCTCTTTATGTAGTTCTGCTTAATGGATGGTATCAGACTTTACTTTCTTATTCATGTTTTTGGATAGTTTTGTGTTTTTATATGAATATGAGGAATAACAAGAAGGCTGGTTTGACTGGACTGAAGTATGCAGAAGAGGAGTAATAGACATATGTGTATTCATATTTACATAAAATACATGCGTGTATTTACACATGTTACATATTTGTGTGCATGTGTTTATTATGGAACTAGTATTTGAAAGACATTAGGAAAAACTTCATGCAGAAGATGGTGATTGAGCTTCATTTTTAAAAAGAAGAAAGTGAGAAGGAAGTGGTATATTCCAGGTATGGGGAAAGTCCAACTTAGTCATTGAGATGGGACGTGAAGTATCATGAGTGAACTTGGTTGGATTATAAAGGGCAAGAGAGAGAGAGAGAGAGAGTACTGACCAATGGAGCTGGAAAGGAGATTGGGCCTAGACTATGAAAGGTTTTAAATGCCACAGTGGTTTCCTCTGACACTAGAGGCAACAGAGAAACAATGGATTTTATGGAATGTGTGTGTGTGTGTGTGTGCGCGCGCACACGTGTGTGTATGTTGGGAAGGGGTGGTGATATGACCAGACCTATATTTATGAAAATCACTTTTGGCAGTTGCATAGATGGTAGACTGAAACAAGGCTGAGACTTGAGTCAGGGAGACCAATGAAAATGCCATAGTGATAGTCCAGGTGTGAGGTGATGAGGGCTTGAGCCAATAAGGTGGTGGTTGTGGGAGTGGAGAGATAAAGACAGGAGAGAGGTGAAAATTGAAAAGATAAGATCTGGCAGCTGCTTAGGGATGTGAGGTGGATAAATGTGAGAAGTTAAGAATGAAGCCAAGATTGAGAACCTGACGACTGGTGGGATATTGATGTCTTCAACAGAAATAGGACAGTTCAGAAGAAACATAGTTTTCTGAGAAAGATAATATAATGAGATCCTTGCCTGCTTAACTTGTGAGACTCATTCTATCACACTCAAAATTTAAAGGGAGTGGAACAGGGTTCTTATTCACAGGGTTATTGCCCCTGAGCAGACAGGCTGCCCTGCAGGGGTGCTTCCCAGAGCCACAGAGTTATCTGACATGCAGGTGGTGGGTATGCTAGAGGAAGAGATATTTTCCCAATGGCGCCTTGACAGTTGATGCTGTAGGTGCCTAGGCTGTTGTTAGGTTATAATACTCTAGACCAGTGGTTCTCACCCTTCCTAATGCTGAGACCCTTTAATACTCGTATGTAGGCATATCTGCATGTGGGAAGACCCGCCTGGAGACGGATAGAGGAGCGGTGTCTCGGTTCCTAAGACCTTTGGAAATTTGTGTTTTCTGATGGTCTTAGGTGACCTCTGTGAAAGGGTTGTTCGACCCCCAAAGTGGTCGCAGCCCACAGGTTGAGAACTGCTGCTCTAAAAGGACAATGCCCCAGTACAGAAGGAAAAAGGGTAGGAGATTGTACAGTGGTGGGAGGGAGTAGAGTGGAGAAGTGTTGGGTTGTAATATGTACATGATAAGTGTGATTGTGTGTGACAAGATCACAGGGATACATTATTGCAGGAAGAGTGGGATGGGATCTTTCTTTCCAACCTCCAATGAGTTGATCTGATCACTAGGGGAGAGTTCCATGGATTTACTTTGGGCTCTACTGACAAACATCAATGAAATCACTGGTCCAATACCTATCCTTAAAAAGGAAAATATTTTTTAAATGTTTTTTTCATTTTGTTTCACAATTTTAAAGTTTCCATTTTTGTCTATGTTTTGTGATGTTTATTGTTGAGTTGTTTCAGTTGTATCTGACTCTCAACAATCCCATTTGGAATTTTCTTGGCAGAGATACTAGAACCATTTGCCATTTCCTTCTCCAGCTCATTTTAGAGATGAGGAACTGAGGCAAACAAGGTTAAGTGACTTGGCCAGGGTCACATAGCTAGTAAATGTCTGAGGTCAGATTTTAACTCGAGTCCTCCTGAATTCAAGGTCACTATGCCACGTGGCTGCCCTGTTTTGTGATGTACATAATACGTTAACACAATAGTGTATTATATAATTTACAAATAAATAAATATAAATACATTGAGGTTATTTTTTTAATACGGATAATGGTATGTGATCAAAAAGTTTGGAAACACTGATCTAGATAAAGGCATAAATGGAATTTTTGTCAAATGTGCAGAAGGCCTAGTACCAGGAAAGTGAGTGAGGTCTCTGGATCACAGAGCTAGGATCCCAAAAGACACTAATATGTCAGAGCATTAGACTGAATCTAAAAGATGGAACTAAATAAAGATATATATAAATCTATAAATCAAACACTTTTTTGAGCACCTACTATGCACTAATATTGGGGATGCATGGATATATGGACAAATGATGAAGGAGTTCTTACTCTCAAGGAGGTTACCATCCTCTAAATAAAGGAAGAGAATATGTATATATGTCATAGGAATTCTGATCATTGAGTCTAGTGTGCTTGGATGATTCAGTCTCCATATGGACTTTGGCACACCTGTGCCACAATTGCCATAATGTTATGATTAGTTCCAGACTGCAAACCATGTTGGAAAAAAGACAGACTTTTGATTGGCTGCTGATCTGGGATGGGTTGGATGAAAAAAATACCAACTGTCCAAGACAAGCTTCTTCCTTTTTCCTGCCTAGCTGCATTGGAATGAAAGAGACAAGCTTTCTCTATTTGAAGAGTGGTCCTTCAGCGAGACCTGTGTCATGGAACTAACATGTGGTCTATTAAAATGGGCCACTGTTCTTTGTCTTTTTGCTTTTCTTCTTTACTGAAGGAACATGGGAGATGGATACAACCTTGTGAGCTTCAAAAGGTCAGAATAACAAGTGCCAGAAGTCTGGGAGTTGAAGTTTATGCTGGGATTTGCCAGAAGCTAAGATAATGAGGAGTGAAATCCCAAGCAACCTGTCTGACCTAGAATATAGCAAAGGCAGCCAAATGGGAGCCAAAGCTATTCACCATTGACTATGCTGAATTTAGAAGTGAACTTTGTAGATGATTGCTTTTATAAACAGTTTTTTAAAACAGCTTTTTTTTAAAAAAAATAGTATTTTTTTTGACATTTTAAAAAATTCTGAATTCCAAATTCTCTCTTTCCCTTCAGTCCCTCCCTTCTCCAATGAGAAAGTAAGCAATATGATGTTAATTATACATGTGAAATCATGCAAAACATTTTTCCATATTAGCCATGTTGCCAAAAAAAAGTGAGAAAAGTAACATGAAAAAAATTATTCTTCAATTTGCAGTTAGAGTCCATCAGTGCTCTCTGGAGGTGGATGGCATTTTTTCATCTTGAGTCCCTTGGAATTGTTTGGGTCACTGAATTGACAAAAGTAGCTAAGTCTTTAACAGTTGATCATTGTTACAGTACCACTGCTATCATGTGTAATGATCTTTTGGCTCTGTTCACTTCATTTTGCATCAATTCTTATAGGTCTTCCCAAGTTTTCTAAACCACCCCCCTTATCATTTCTTATAGCACAGAAGTATATCATCACAATCACATATCACTCGTTCAGTCATTTCCCAACTGATTGTCATCCTCTCAATTTCCTACTCTTTACCACCACAACACAAGCTGCTATAAATAATTTTGTGCATGTACGTCCTTTTCCTTTTACTCTGATCTCTTTCGGATAAAGACCTAGTAGTGTCATTGCTGGGTCAAAAGTCATACACAGTAAGAAACTCTTTTAAGCCTTGAGCATACTCTCCCCAGTAACCAGGGATTTATTTACAGTAAATGCCCTTTTATAAAATCTAAATGCTTTTAATTGGTTAAATAAAAGTGAGACACTAAGTACTAGCAGTTGATAATGGGAATAACACTAGAATGGGGGCTCAAATCAATAGCATTAGAAAAAGAGATTCCTTAGTGCCTTATGGAAGGAAAGAAAGAAGGAATGAAGGAAAGAAGAAAGGAAGGGAGGAAGGGAGGGAGGGATGAAGGAAGGAACAAAGGAATGAAGGAAAGAAAGAGTAAAATATCTAACAAGATTTTACTATTTGCTAGGTATTATACTAAGCACTGGACATACGCATACAAGCAAAAAGAAAAACAGTCCCTGTCCTCAAGGAGCTTACATTCTGTTGGGAGAAGACATATACACACATGCATATGAGGGAGTGGGGGAGATATAGAAGCATGTGTCATTAGGTGACGGTATGGTTAGGGGAAGGGGCTTGTTTTAAAGTCTATAAAGTCAGGAACAGAATGGGAGAGGAATTAAGGCTGGATGGCTGAATTCCTACACAAAATGGAGGACTCAGTAAGAATTCATTAATTGGAGAAGGGGGTAGGTCTTATAAAGCAATTTTCCGAGATAAGAAGTCTGTTGGATATTCCAAGGCAAGAAGGTCCTAAGTGCGAAGGGAAATTCCATGAGACAACATCATAACCATGGTTTTGAGGACCAGAAATGAGGAACAGAACTAGGAGGAGGATGAGAGGGGATCATACAATTGTTCTCTCTCTAGAGTGAGTCCTTAAACACACACACACACACACACACACACACACACACACACACACACATACACACACACACACACACACTTTCAAGATGCAGACAAAACAAATTCAATTTTTAGAGGAGGGGGGTATTCACAGCTGAAGAGTCTTGAAAAGCCTAATGTAGAAGGTAGTACTAAGCTAAGATTTTTAAGATTCTAAATGGAACATCTTATACTTGGATTCAAAAAAATTAGCTACATAAGCATAATATGGAGAAGGCATGGTTACACAGTAGATTGTCAGAAAAAGATTTCAGGATTTGGGAGGATTTCATGCTTAAGATGAGTCAGCAATATGATACAGTAACCAGGAAATGAAAGTGATATTTGTTGTTATTCAGTTGTTTCACTCATGTCCGACTCTTCCTTCATCCCATGTGGGGTTTTCTTGGCAAGGATACTGGAATGATTTGCCATTTCCTTTTCCAGCTCATTTTACAAATAAGGAAACTGAGGTACACAGTGTTAAGTGACTTGCCCAGGATCATGCAGCTAGGAAGTATCTGAGGCAAGGTTTGAGCTCAGGAAAATTAGTCTGCCTGACTCCAAGCCTAACACTCTATCGAGTGCACCACCTGGCTGCCTGCAAATGATATTGGACTATCTAAAATATGTGTATGTGTGTATGTTGTATGATCCTAGGTGACTCATTTAACTCTGCCTGCCTCAATTTAATAAAATTACCTAATTCCTGGCCTTGTTGAGAATAAAATGAAATAATATTTATAAAGCACTTAGCATGGTACCTGGCATAGGAGAGGTACTTAATAAATACTTGTTTAAAAAAATCACAAGGTAATTCATTTTCCACTCAGGAGGGAGTAAACACCAAGGAGCAGAAATGCTGAAGCAATTCATCTTTTCCCCTGCTAACACTGATGTGTTCATTTGGTGACATTGCTCTGAAATCACCACCAAGAAATCTTTCCTAAATGAATGGCAGTTGGGTGACACTTTCCTCTTTCGCCCATGGCCTTTTGAAGACTTTCAACAATGTAAGAGAACATGAAAACAAAGCCCTATATATGGGCTACTTCTACCCACAAGCAAGGCCAAATAACTGTAGTACAAATGCTGATTGAATTCAGTACAGCTAATCACATATTTGAAGTAGAATTAATAATTAAATGATAAAATATTAATAATAGTCCTCTAAAAATAAGGAGCAAAATATGAATGCAAAACAGCTGGAGCTATTTTTATGTCTGGCTCAGCATCTTGAAAGGTCTGAGGAAAATACCCATGGCCAGCTTTACTGAACATTAGACAAATGGTAGCTAACTTCCTTGGCAGTTACCCACGCATCTATCCTTAGTACTCCACAACATGGAACACATTTCTCTCTTGAGTTACACTGACTATGTCTCAAAACATTGGGGAAGCAACTGATTTTAAGGAAGAACACTTTTAAAGGGGAAAGCAACACAGAAACATAACAGAGGTATATCTTGTCCTGCTCAAAATTTTTGTTAATGGTGCAGATGAAAACACAGAGGATGTGTTCAGGAAGGAGTAGATGCCACGCAGCTGAAAGAGGGTATTTCTAATAAGATAACTTAATGACTGGTAATAACTAAGGTTAGTTCCTTCTTCATAATCTCAAAAAATTTTTAAAAAGTTCAAAAGAAAGTAATAGAACGAACACAAAGCAAATAAGAGAGGGTAAAGGAAAGTAAATGAGGAAATGAAAGGCAGAAAAGGGAGTTAGTACAATGATATCGTATTATGGGGACTAAGGAGAGACCTCTGCCATAGCAAAAAAAGAAGGTACATCCACTAGACTAGTAAAACTTGACGAATCACAAGAGGCTTCAAACTGGTTAACAAGCTAAACAAACAAACCAACCAAAACAGCTCTGGCCTCTGTAAAAATGGATTTGAATCCAGTAGACACCTAGGTAGTGCAATGGACAGAGCGCTAGATTCAGGAATATCTGAGTTCAAATCTAGCCTCAGATACTAGACATGTGACCCTGAGGAAGTCACTTAACCTCTGTCTGCCTCAGTTTCTTCAACAGTACAATGGAGAGCGTTACTGTATCTACTTCCCAGGGTTGTTGTGAGGTTGAAATAACATTTCTAAAGTACTATATAAATATAAGCTATTATTGTTATCATTAATAATGAAAGAACAGAAAATATGAGCATGAGACTTGACAACTTGGAAAAAACTATGGAAACATTAAACTTGTGGATTCTCTGAGGAATAGAATAGCTTATAAATAGATGGAAGATGGAGACACAACAGTGGCAGAAAAAATTACAAAGCAAAATGTAAACACATGGCAGAACAGCTAGAAAAAAGATTTTAAACTCTGTAAAAATATAGGTTATTGAGCAAAGGACAAATATTTGTGAGATAAACTAAGATTTATTGGTCTCCTGAGAAAATACGAAGATTCAAAGAGTCTTGTACTTAAGGAAATTATATATTTTTGTAATAATTATACCGAATTTAAGGAACTCATATTTCAACATTTCCCTAAAATGTTGAAAAGAAAGAGAAAGCAAAATGGAGGTTGATAGAATGTATAGGATGTTGTCAGAGAGGAATCCCAAATGTTTTACTCAATGTAGCAAAGAAATAATATTTAAAGCAGCTAAGATGAATCAGATCTTACAACAACAACAAAACCAATCCATGTCATGTAAGATTTGTCATTGAGAATAAGAAATGAAAGAAAATATTCAAATGTGACATACTAAAAAGCAAGATGAAAATAAAACGTCCCAGATTTCCTATCAAGAAAAACTGTTTTACCTGTCCAGAAAAAAAAAATGTATCTGATAAAATCAAGACCAACAATGATGCTTATATTAAAAAGCCAGCTGCAGTAAAAACTTTAACATGAAAATCAACTATGAAATTAAAGTAAAACTTTAAAGAGTGCATTTTTCATCATGAGTCCTTTTAAATTGTGATGGATCATTGTATTGATCAAAGTTATGAAGTCTTTCACAATAGATTATCTTTACAATATTGTGGTTACTATGTAAATTGTTCTCCTGGTTCTGGTCATCACACTCTGCCTGACTTTAAAGAATGGAGTGAATGTTCTAGTCCTTTACTTACTATAAGAAATAGATATACTATTATCTCTTAGAAGTGCCATCATTTAAGAGGGATACCAAGTATACCATGGTTAGGAATTGAGTCATCCCTCCAAAATAATGAATGGACCAAAAACCAAGAAACAATTTAAAAAATTATACTGAAGAGTATGCCAAAGGTAATATAATACAACAAGACAATTGAATGAAACATAAATGAATTACAATGGAAAAATGTAGACTTGTAAGTGAATCTTACTAAGATTTTATTTGTGAATTTATAAATATTACTAGGTATTTAAAGAAAAAGTACTGCTAGCTAAATGGTTTTTAAAAGTGGAAAAAGGAAACAATTAAACTCATTCTATGAGACTAATGAGGTCTTGATATCCAAATGATGGAGAAAGAAAGAAAACTATGGAGTTTTAATTAATATTGATGCAAATAAATAAATTCTGGCAAGAGACTGATGTAGCAAATGATAAAAAATAATTCCTTTTGACTAATTTGCATGATAACTAAATGACAACACAATTTTGAAAGTTTTTTGGCACAAGAAAACATATTAATACAATTAGAAAATATAATTACAATGTATCAATAAATTAAAAAAACAAAATAAAACATAATCTCATTATGTTAGAAATCCTAAAGGTGACATAAGAATATGAATATAGCTCCTTAATATGATTTTTGAAAAGTTAGCGAAAACCACCATTATTTGAAATGGAGAGGTCTTGGATACCAGGATTGATGTAAGGATGCTTCAATATCACAATTTGCATAATACTGGGAATAGTAGCTATAACAACAACAAAAAAAAGAAATTCAGGGAATTTCTAAAAAAGAAAACTCAAACCCTCCTCCATTTTTTTTTTTTGCAATGATACAATGGTTTATTTGGAAAACCAAAAATAATCAAAAACAAAATTGAAATAATAAATAATTTCAGTAATGTAGAAGGATAAAAATATGCCCACAATAAAACATTCTTTCCTGTATATTCCAATTAAAATCCAGAATAATGGACAGAAAGAGAAATGTAATTTAAAGTAACAACTAAGTGTTTTATTTAGGATCTAATCTAATGGTCATGTCTCTGACATATACTGAATGACCTCCTGTCGAGTTTTTTCACCTTTGTGTCCCAGACAATTCTTGGATATTTCAAGGTGCCTAAGATTGTTTATCTGCTCTGGTAGAGAAGGCTTTCCTTGCTAAGAATTTCCTCCCTACATTGTTGAAATCACAGATCGAGTCCAAAACAAACAAAAATTATCATGATACATAGGACTTAGAAAAATATATCAATAAAATATTTTTATAGAAATAAAAAAATAGCTAATTGGAATAATTATTTGGACAAGTATTGAATGTTTATGGTTAGGTACAGCTAATATAGAAAGGTGATAGTAATATTCAAATTAATTTAAAGAATTAATA
>CM053585.1:259663028-259687160 GCA_028646515.1 Pseudochirops corinnae
CAGCTGAATTTTACATATATATATATATATATATATATATATATATATATATATATATATATATATATATATATAAATTCAGTCTTTGGTTGCAATAATAAAAATCACATGTCCAGAATTAGGGAGACTCTTCACCCTGATCAAATTACAGAGGGAGTATTGTGTTATATTATGTGGATTGTATCTTTGATGGGACCTTGACCAAAGGATGTCTCTCTGAAGAAGTCTAACATGTTGGTGAAAGGTCTTGAAGCCCAACCATATGAATAAGAGTTGAAAGCATTGGTAATTTAGTCTGGAGAAGATAAAACCTAGAGAGGACATCATTACTCCCTTCAGATCGAGGGGCTATATGTGGAAGAGGCAATAGAAGTAGACTCAATGAGAAGAAATTACAGAGAAGCAACTTTCCACTCAATATCATAAAGAATATTAGGAATCTCAGGAGGGAGTGTGGTCACCAGCACTAGACTGTTTCTTTTTTATTTATTTATTTATTTTATACTTAAATACTAAAACATACACAATCAGAAAGTAAAAGAAACATGAACTTAAATGGTTGTTTCCTTTCATTCTCAAAGAGGATCAAAATGATATCACTATGCTAGGGTCAAGTTACAGTGTGTCCAACTGTGACTGATCAGACCAATAAAAGCTTGGAATTCTCTACCACAGGTTGGACACAAATAATCCATGTGAACATTTGGGGCGGGTTCTCAAAATTGGCATATCTCACATTTCTTTTTGAACTATTTCAATTCTACTTTGCTCATAGGGCACAGTACCTTCTCTGATGTGGGCACGCCATGCTGATCACAAAACAATTGTAAAGTTCTTAAGAGAGACTTTGAGAGTGTCCTTGTATTGCTTCTTCTGACTACTGTGTGAGTTCTCCATAAAGTAATCTTTTTGGCAAGCGCACTTTTTGCATTTGAACAACGTGGCCAACCCATTGGAATTGTGTTCTCTGCAATAGAGTTTGAATGCTTGGCAGTTTAGTTTGAGAAAGGACTTCAGTGCATGGTATGGAAGTGAATTCCATTTGAATATGAAACTTAAACACAAAATAAGAAAAGAAAAAAAAAAGCATTGCCATGTGTACAACAGAACATAAGAGAGGATTCAAAATATAAAGTAAAGAATTTCCATTTCGAGAATGCTTATTTACTATGCATTGTGTTGAGAATTGTTGATCTTTTCTTTGCTTCCTTGTAAATTTTCTTTTGTTCTCTATTGTGCACTTTTTACTTTGTTCTTTTTCCCCTTTCCTCTCCCCCTCTACCAGAAGGCTACAATTAAGCTCATATATATGTGTGTGTGTGTGTGTGTGTGTGTGTGTGTGTGTGTGTGTGTGTGTGTGTGTGTGTGAATGTATATACATATATATATACACATACATATATATGTATATATACATACACACACATACATACACATGCACATACACATATACATACATATAACCTTACATACATATAGTTACTTACATATACTTAGATATCTATCATCATATTCACATATGGGCGCATATATTCATATGCATCTATTTAAGACTATACTTGTTTGTCCTCTGACACTATATTGTTTCAAGAAGAGGCTAAATGATGTATTGTTGTAGATATTGAAGGGGCATCTACTGTATATATTGGACTCAACATCCTCTGAAGTCTATGTCAGTTCTAAGATTTTATGATTCGACATGTAGAACCTTAGAGATTATCTAGTATAATCTTGTCATTTTAACAAGAGGTGAAACTTAAGCCCAGAGAAGGAAAGTAGACTTACATACTAATTAGTAGGAAGCTAGATGTATCAGTGGATAAAGGGCCAGGTCTGTAGTCAGAAAGACCTGAGTTCAAATTCTGACTCAGACATTTACTAGCCATATGACCTTGGGTAAATCACTTAATCTCCGTCTGCTTCTGTTTCATAATCTGTACTAATAGCACCTACTTTCCAGAGGTTGTTGTAAGGATCATCCTGGAACATAGTAGGGACGATATAAACTGTAGTTATTACTGTTGTTGTTGTTATTATTACTAGGTAACAGAACTAAAACTTGAACCCAGGTTTTCTGAATCCAAATTCTATGCTCTTTCTACTACATTAGTCAAAAGCAGCCAAGGAACACAGCTAGTGGAACACACAGAATGGGATGGGACAATTCCGAAATATCTGCCTGAGGGTACCTGAAAGTATAATAGCTTTGAAGCTTTGGTCTATGAGCTCATTCCCTCTAATAAATCCTTCCAGATAAAAGGTTCACATATTATTTACTTATGATGAGGAGCACCTGCATTTCCTCAGGTGGAAGTCTGTTTCTTGCTGTCATACCTTCTTTTCAGTCTGTTATTTATGAGTGTCCCTTTGTCCACCTGCCCTGTTCTCCTATGTCTTCCTGAGTTTATATTGCCTCCAACAACCCAATGCAGTCTAGTAAGGATTTTTAATACATTTTTCTTGATATCTTTTGCTTTTATCTAGCCTAAAATTCTCCCAAGGTTCTCTCCTCTTTTCTCTACCTCACGAGTCATTCTATATAACAAAGAATAGTTTTAAAGGGAAGAAAAAGAGAAAGAAAACTGGGAAAAAAACTAAATGGTACGTGGGAAAGTCTGAAAATATATGCAGTGCTCCACACCCATGGGCCTCTGACCTTGTAAAGGAATGGGGAAGGAGGAATGTCTTCTCATATCCTTTCTTTGGAGGCCTGCTTGAATAACATGTGTTAACCTAGTGTAGTACAATGAAAAGAGAGATGGCATTGGAGTCTGAAGGACCCGAGTGCAAATTCTCCTCTGTCATGTTCTAGATGTATAATCATGGACAAATCATGTAATTGTTCACTATTTCTGGGCAGTAGATATTCTAAGGACAATCAAGTTCCTGAGCTCTGTTTGTTAACTGATGAAATCATGGCTCTAGTTGTCCCCTCTCCAAATACATACAGACATATACACAAATTATCTATCTATCTATCTATCTATCTATCCACACATGTAAACACAATATATGCATACATATATACACATATATTTATGTTTATACATACAGATATGGCATGCATATATGTTACATATATTTTTATATGCGTGTATATGTGTATGTGGGGGTAGCGTGGTGGCTCAGTGACTAGAGCACTAGGTCTGGACTCGGAAAGACTCAGCTTCCTGAGTTCAAATTCAACCTCAGATCCTTACTAGCTGGGTGACCCTGGGCAAGTCACATAATCTTGTTTGCCTCAGCTTCCTCATTTGTAAAGTAATCTGGAGAACCACTCCAGTATCTTTGACAAGAAAATCCCAAATGGGGACACAACTGAAAATGAGTGAAAAACAATTTGTGTATATACATATACATGTAGATGTATGTGCATATATGTGTACAATGCACACATATATATACACACTATATGCATAATATAAATATATGCATGCACACATATATAGGCATACATATACATGTGTCTGTATATATGCATACATATATGTACATGCACACACATATATATGCTTATTGATTCACTCATACTCTTTCACATATAGTATATAATTTTATATAAATTCATTTATTTATTTATCTATTCATTCATTCATTTATTTACTTATTTATTTACTGAGGCTGCAAAGAGAAAGTGAAACAGCCCCCTGAACTCAAGGAGCTTATATTCCCCTGGAAGACATACCTACCTCAGTAAATAAGATAATTTTAGGAGAGGGAAGACACTAACAACCAGGGTGGGTCAGGAGAGACTTCTGATGGGAGAGAACACCTGAACTGAACCTTGAAAGAAACAGAAGATTCTAAGAGACAGAGGTAAGGAGAGAGTTCATTCTAAGAGGCAGAGGGAATCAGATGTGCTGAGATCTGTAGGCAGAGTTTGGATCATGGGGGAATAGCAAATGATCTACTTTGCTGGAACAAAGAGTATACGAAGGGGGAAAATAGGAAATACATCTGGAAAGGTAGATTGAGGCTAAAGTCAGATTGTGAAGGGCTTTAAATGTCAAGCTGAAGAGAGTACATGTTCTTCCAGAAGTGATGGGGAGACACTGAAACTTCCTGAGCAGGGTAGTAACATGGTTGGTCTCATACTTTAGAAAACTTATTCTGTCAATTGTATGGAGGATAGATGATGGTGAAAGAGGGGAACTGGAAGCTGGGAGTTCGGTCAGGAGGCCTACAATAGAAGGATCATCCTGTGAGTGGAGAAAAGGAGACAGACTAATTTCTTATCATGTAGTTCCAACCTCTCTTCAATGGACCTGGATTTCTGTACCCTGGGCCTTCAAAATTCATTCAGAAAGGCAATCATCTTTGAGCCTCCTGACCTCCTGACTGGTGACTGAGTGTAAACCAGCCCACTTATCTCTCTGTAGCTGGCTGGCTCTTGACCAAGGACCTTGGTTCACATTTCCATCTTACCCAACGATCCAGCTGTCCACCAAGGCCACTTTGCCAGCTGCTTGTTGATTCCCTCATACTCCCTCATACACACCTACCCCATGACACATCTTATTCTGGACACAGTAATCAATTAATCCATAAGTGTTTTTTTAATCCTCTACTACTAACAAAGGACTGTGCTAGCTGCTGGATATACAAATATAAAGAATGAAGCAATCCCTACTCATACAAGTCTGTAACAAAATTGCCTGTCCTCCTCTTGTCTCTTGAATCTGCTGCCTGGCAGCTCAGAGAAGGACTTGTCACAGAAGAGAGAGGTTAAAGGAGTTACACTTTCTGTGAAGCCCCAGGAACTGCAGAGAAGAGGTTCTGGCCAGAGGACTGATGGATGAACACCAAGGCTAGTCTCAGGTTCTTTCTCTCTATATATAACTCCACCAGCCCTCTTAATTCCAGCTTTGGTTTGAGCTCTGAGCTCTTGGTTTCAGTTCTAACAGTGTGTCATCTGGCTACTCTACATAACAGCTCACCATTCTGGAGACTCCTCAGAAAGACACTCCCTAAGTGGCACCTGGAATCAGGAGAATCTGGTACAAATCTGACCTCAGACACTTACCAGCTGTATAACTCTAGACAAGTCACTTGGCTGCTGATTGCCTCTGTTTCTTCAACTGAAAAATGGGAATAACGATAGCACCTACATCACAGAGTTGTTGTAAGGATCAAATGAGATTATATTTGTGAACTGCTTAGCACAGTGTCTGGCACATAAATGCTTATTCCTTTCCTTCCATGGCCACCATTCACCTAAACATTTATCTTTCCCTATTAGAACATAGGAATTAGTTTTCTGGTACAAGAACTGTCTCTCCTTTGGGGTCTGTATCTCTAACACTTAGCACGGTTCTTAGAACATAGTAAGTGTTTATTTCTTGTATTCATCCGTTCATCCACATATGCACATTCAGATAATGTAACCGGTTTTTCATGATGGCAATATTATACATGGAAATTAATATCTGTATCGGTTCTCTATACGCAAGGGCCTCTCACATCAGTGTTATTGAACGATTGACTGATACAGCTGAATTCTGCCAAAATCAGGTCCCAGGAGCTCGTGGGCTTTTCAGACGCTGGAGTGTACGTCTTGGCCGATCTAGAAATCTCCTAAACTTACTCCTTTTTTGGCTTTCAAATGGAACCACACACAAAGCTGTATGTGAGAGCTTGTATCCTCCCAAAATCCCATTTTTCAGAGGCTGCTCTGCAGAGAGTCTCTTAACCATCCTGGCCTCAGAAATCAGGAAGCTGAGAAGCTCAGTAATTAACCCTTCTGCCATAGTCTCAACTTAACACGTCAGGGCCTTTCATTGTGTGTTCCCCACCCCCACCCCAATTTTGCTGCCAGTGTCCAATCTAGGTGGGAATTTGAACCAACTCTGCCAAGGGTCAAGGATGTGAGGAGGAGCCCCTCTCTTCCCCCACTCACTCCCTCCTCTGTTCCTGGAAGCTGTCTCCAGGTTCTCTGAGGCCCTGATGCTGGAGCGCTCAGCTCCACTGGGCTGCGGGCCTCTTCAGGCCTGCTTCCCAGCTCTGGCTGAAAATGTCCCGTCTTGCTCCATGATGTTGTTCTTCCCCTTCCCTCCCTGGATTCTTCTTACAGCTCCCTTATTTCTCTTGTTGGTCTTCTTTGTTTGCTTAAGGCCCGAGGCAGACATAATTACCGAATTTAGGCAGAATTCTGAAATGACCCCAAAGGTCTTTTTACTCAAACAGAAATCATTTGTTATAATGAGCCCTGCTCGTAACCTCCTGACCCTGAGAGCTCAATTAATTTTACACAGGAAAAGTGCTGGGAGCCTCTGACCCCTCCTGTTGGAGAGATTCCCATTAAAGGGGTAATAGTCTCCCACTGCAGCTGCCTAATGTGGAAAACTGGGCTTAGGAAACCTATAAACCAGACACTCAAGGCCAGTGGGAGCTGGGTTTTCTGAAGCAGCTGGTAAGAAATAGAAGGGCAGCCTCCACAGGAGCGCCTGTCCTCCTCTTGTCTCTTAAATCTGCTGTCTGGCAGCCTAGAGAAGTACTTGTCACAGAAGAGAGAGGCTGAAGGAGTTACACTTTCTATGAAACCCCAGGAACTGCAGAGAAGAGGTGCTGGCCAGAGGACTGATGGATGAACACCAAGGCTAGTCTCAGAATCTTTCCCTTTATGCATAACTCCAACAGTCCCCTTAATTCCAGCTTTGGTTTGAGCTCTGAGCTTTTGATTTCAGTTACTAATAACCTTGGTAATGGCATGTAATTGATAGTGATTTTTTTTTAAAAATCAGTTTTTCCTGTTAGTGATCCAAGCAACTTTTCTGACACTAGAGAGTATAGAGAGACTTGTTTAGGGGTCAAGATCCCCCAGCTTTGAGAAGGCAGTGCAGTACAATGGGAAAAAAAAAACCCAAAAACCTCTAGTCACTTGGCATCCCTGATCCTCAGTTTCCTCATCTGAGCATAGCAAGGAGAGTCCTACTTTCCCGTAGCTCCAGAAGAGTGGACATGCACATTGGCCTCTTGCTGGAGGATAGGTGCTTTCACTTTTTGTTTTTTCTGAGAAAATACAGAAATTCCTGATTCATCCTTATGTGTCCTCAAGATTGAGGGTATTGTCAAAGGTGATTGGCTACTGAGGATCATGGGAGAAGGATTCTTTCAGAGGAAACTCCTCCTTTCACTGGGCTATACAAACTGCAAAAAGACATCACTCCTTCTCTTTAGGGATGCCCTTTCTTTGGACAGATCCACTGACAGATTTCCTGTCAACTTCCAATAAAGTTATGAAAAAATCTCTCCCCTCCATTCCCCTTCATTCCCAACAGCAATGGTGGTAAAACCAGGGCAAAGAGAACATGTGTTTGCTTAGTCAAGCCTGAGATTGGATCTCAGAATCCTAATTGCATATTGTTCTGTGCTTCTTTCCCAGAGCCCAGAATACTAGGTCTTGAAAAGTGGACATTTCCAGCCTCACTGATAACCTCAGGAGTTTTAAAAGGGAGAGAGTTAAGTAAGTGCCAGATGCCCCAAAGGAGCAGGGGATGCCTACAACTATGCCACCTGTAAGAGAGGTCACTACCAACACTGAATCTGAATGGATTAAAGGGCCTTTCAGGCCCAGCTGGCCAGAAGATAAGGACTTGTGAGTTGCTCAGATGGTATAGGTCAGTGGTTCTCAACCTTCCTAATGCAGCAATGCTTTAATACTCGTATGTGGGCGTATCTGCATGTGGGCGGACCCGCCTGGAGATGGACAGAGGAACCGTGTCTCGGTTCCTAAGACCATTGGAAATATGTGTTTTCTGATGGTCTTAGGTGACCTCTGTGACCCCTGTGAAAGGGTCATTCGACCCCCAAAGGGGTTGCGACCCACAGGTTGAGAATCGCTAGTATAGATCCAAGGTGGATGAAAAATATCTGCTCAGCAGTCTCACAAAGTTACCGTTATTTACTAGGAAAATATAACAGATGTGATGGGCTATTACCTTTCCCTTTTTGGATTTGTTAGCACTAAAAGGACCAGAGATATCAAATGATACAATTTTTAAAAACAATTTTATTATAATTTAATTTCTCCTATAAGTACATATGTACTTAAAGTACAAATAATTACAAATAAATATCATAATTTTACTTTGAAACAAAAATTTTCATCCTACAATCTCTAGTTTCTTGACCTTATATAATAAAAAAGTGTCAACTTAAAGTATTTCTTTTGTGGTACAAAAACCACTGTTCATTACTGTACATATCCTTTGTATATTGGGTATCTTTTATAGAAAGAAATCTTTTATTTTCTATTAGGAAGACTAAACATGAGTCATACCTAAGATTTATTTTAAATATTTTTTTTTCCTCTCAGCCTTCTACTATAGAGTGGGATTATAATGAACCAGAGTTCAAGGGAAATCTGATTCTCCTTTCTGGATATCAAGACAGCCTTAAGATGAATCCAAGCTATGCACAAGTCAAGAAAAGGATCCCTTTTCCTTGGAAGGGGACTCCTGGGCCATGAGTCACATGTAAAATTGAGGTGGGGGGGAATGTCTCTGAGACTCTCCTAGTTTTGTATCTATGATCCTGTGGACTTAGCCATATAAAACAAGTTTGTTTTTAGAAAAGGAAATGTTTAAAGATTATTTTTATAATGGTATAGTATCTTACCCACAGACTAATCATAATAGCTGGCATGTATATAGCACTTTTGTAGTTTATAAAGTGTTTTAAATTTGATTCTCACAACTTTATGAAGTAGGTGCTAGTCTTATCTCCATTTCATAAAAGAAGAAACTGAGGCACAGACAGGTTAACTGACTTACCTAGTGCCACATCATTAATATATGTCTGGGGGACAATCAATTAGGGAATGGCTAAACAAGCTGTGGTGTATGATTGTGATGGAATATTATCGTGCTACAAGAAATGAAAAGAAGGATGATTTCAGAAAAATCTGGAAAGACTTACAAGAACTGATGAAAAATGAAGTGAGCAGAACCAGAAGAATGCTGTACATAGTAATAGTGGTATTGCTCAATGAAGAATTCTGAAAGATTTAGCTGTTCTCAGCAATACAGTGATCTAAGACAATCCCAAAGAACTAGTGATGAAGTGCACTATCCTCCTTCAGAGAAAAAAAACATATTGATTAAATACAGACCAAAGCATGTTATTTTTCACTTTCTTTCATTCTTTTTCTTTTATTTGAGTCTTTTTATATTAAATCACTAACACGGAAATGTTTTACATGAAAAAAAATCTGAGGAAAGATTTGAATCCTGACTCTATGTTGAATATTTTCATTACTGTGCCACCTGAACAAAGTCATAGAGTTTTGGTTGCTTTTGCAAGTTGCTTTGTCAAGAAAACTTGAGTTTGACGTAAGATTCAAATTCTCCATTAACCTCTCAGTTTGGTGGGGAACAGGGGAGGGGAGAGGGGGAGGGGAGAGGGGCATGGGAGAGAGAATACTTTACTTCTTCAAAACCAAGAATTAGATCTTACACGAAATGTTAGTTTTTCAAAACAGTATTTTGTTGATGTTACTCTCCAACTCAAAGGAAGAAATTGCCTATAACCTGCCCATTCAGAGGCCATTTGAGAAGGCAGTGCAGTACAATGGGAAAATCCAATCACAGACCAGGAAGGAACCTTAGAAGTATGGTTCTAGCTGTTGGGAAGTCCTTTCTTATACTTGTCATTTTTCTGACGTCTTCTGGGCACCCAGCAGGATGGATCTCAGATGGTTCTAACAGATATACAGCCTCTGCTGACCCATAAGCTGCAAAATTATCACAGACTATGCCTCAGTGGTAACAGCTGTAACCAGACTCTGAGACCTGACGCCAATTCAGTTGTTTCAGTTTGCCATGCAAAGCCCTTCACTATCTTGTGCCAACATATCTTTTTTTTTTTTTCCCCTTAAGCTGAATTATCCATTACTTCCTTTCCCACACTCTAAGGTCCAGTCGAACTGGTCATCTCATTGCTCTTCACAGACATTATCACCCAACCCTGGGACTTTGCACAGACTCTTCCCCCCTGCCCACACTGCAATCACTCCTCACCTCAGCTTCTTCATACCCCTAATTCCCTTCAAAGCTCAGGTCAAATTCTACTTTCTTATATAAAGTCTTTCTTGATCCCTCCAGCAACTCATGCCTCTCCCTATCCCACTCCCACATTTCCTTGTATTTATTTTTAATTAAAAGGGGAAGGGAGAGAACCAGCTCAATTGATGTGATCCTAGCGAGTAAGGGATAGATAACGAAGAATCATAGGCTGACCTAACTCGCATGGGGCACCAGCTACCTCTGCAGAACTTTCACAGAATGAAGGTAAAGAACTAGTGGACTCAGCAGAAAGCCAAGGCTCCCATTTTCATGCACATCATTTATTAAAAAGTCTTAGACTTTGCCCAGATCCAGGTAGTGAATCTGATTGGCCACTCTCAGCAGGCTTTAGAGTGCCCAGGGAGGAAGGAGGAAGAACAGAGAATCTCTTTTGCATTTTTGCATATGCAAAGCAAAGGAGGTCAGTCCTACTGTTCTTTCCTGACCGAGGGTCATAGATTTGGGTCCCAGCACCCCAGCCTGGGGATATGTGAGTGGTAGGCCTCAGCTGCCAGCCAGGCTTCCCAGGACCTTCCTCACTGATCTTGCCTTACCAATATTCCAATGGACTAAAATGAATGTTAATGGTACAATGCTACTATTACTTCTACTATTGCTGCTGTTGCAATGAAAAATAATGATATTAATAATCGCATCATGATCATAATGATTGTAAAAAATATACAGAGTCATGGGTACGAGTTAGATAGATTCTAGGAAATTTAATAAAATTCCAATGATCCAATGATGAATGACTCCAATGAAGAATAAATATCATACTTTATTAACCATATTTGCTCTTTTTAGTCACCTCCCCTACTCTCTCCTCATTTAAGGACCATAACAATAAATTGTGTTTATTTACAGCACATACCATTTTCTTGTAACTGTTTGGCCTATATGGCTATAGTATATATCCTTACTCGAATAATTAAATGCATTTTCAGTAATCAAGTTTTGATGATCTTCAAGTAGTTGGGGGTGGGGGGAACAACATGTTAGATATGCTTTAATGTTCATGGACATTCTGCCCCCTTTTTGAGCTGAGGTGGATGATGGATCTGAGAAGCTTATTTTCCTTTTTTGGTGGTTTAACCCTCTTTTGACTTAAGCCCCTTCGGCAGGACTTAAATAATTAAAGTAACTCCTTTTATTGCAGTTTATTTTAAAAGGCATAATTTCCATCTGAGCATCATATTATAAAGATCTTTCACAAAATCAAAGGAGGCAAATTATTGAGCTGTATCCTGTTGAATTTATATTCTAGGTAGTTTTATTTAAAATACAGGCGTAGTAAAATCCTATTAGAACCAAAACCCCATTGTGAGCCTCCTCCACCCTCAAGGCATCGAGTTTCCACTGACTTCAAAGCGGGTAGAGGATGAAGAAAGTACAGGAACCCCCAGAGCTGCAGGAGGAGAATGCTAGAAGCCATACACAGCATAGCTTAAAGAGAAGAATGCTTCCAGGATGTTTGCTCTCTGATAAGAGGCCCCTCTCTCTGAATGGTCCTCACTATTCAGCTGTGCTTAAAATGTTTTCTCATGTCTCAATGCACCCTAGCTTTCTCTATGTTAAAATATCATGCATTGCTCACTTGAATGGAAATCCCAGCAAGAGTCTTCTGTACTTCCAAAAAGTCATAGCTCTGGAGCTGGATGGGATGTGAGAGGTCACCTAGCCCAGCTCCCTTGTGGTACTGATAAGGAAAGGGAGACCAAAAGCGATTAAATGACTTCCTAAGATCACATAGAATGTGAGCACCAGAAACGGGTCTTGACAGGAGGTTTTTTGACTCCAGAGTTGTTTCTCATTCCACTGTTACTACATTCCCTCCTTTATGTCATTAAGGTTTAATTGTTCTTGTTATTCAGTCATGTCTGCCTCTTGGTGACCCCATTTAGGGTTTTCTTCGCAAAAACACTACAGTGGTTTTGCCATTTCTTTCTCCAGCTCATTTTACAGATGAGGAAACTGAGGCAAACAGTATTAAGTGACTTGCCCAGTGTTATCTAACTAGTAAGTTAGAGTTAGAGTAAGGTAGAGACCAGATTTGAACTTAGGTCCTCCTGACTCCAAGGCAAGCACTCCATCTGCTGGGCCACCTAGCTGCCCATTAAGGTTCATAGTTAGCTAAATTGGAGGGAGGAGGAGAAGATCATTAGACCAAAAGTTAGGAAACCTGTGTCCTAGTTGCTTTTGTATCACTAACTTGTAATAGAATATAAACTCCTCAAGAACAGGGATTTTGTTTTCGTTGTGTTTTGGGTTTTTGGTCAGTTTGTCCCCAGCCCCTACAGTGTCTATCACATGTTAGTAATACATGCTTGTTGATTTAAATTAAATTGCTGTGGGACTATAGGCAAGTCACTTCACCTCTCTACCTGGGCCTCAGTTTCCTCATCTGTCAAATGAGGAAGTTGAATTACTGAGTTTCCTCTCAGCTGTAGTGCTTTGTGATTTTTTCCCCTGTTCCCCAGGGAATCCTAAATACATTTATATCCCTTTGAGCTCCTTGTCCTTTGAAGGTCAAACATTCACATTTTCCACACATCAACTTGCCCTTTACAAATTACAGGGTCAAACTAAATGATCTTTGAGGTCCCTTTCAGCAATAAAATTCTAGGATCCCAGGTTATAAATCTGTTTCCAAGAGCCAACATACCCACTGGCCCAGAGCTGGAGAGAAGGTATGTGTGCATGTCAGGAGTTCATCTGCGATGAGATCATTTGCCTTGAGTTTACCCTAAAGGCAGAAAATAGTACATAGTCATTTCATTGCCTTGCTTATCTCAGATTCTGAGAGCAAAGCTCTTTCTGGGTTATCTCTGCTTTAAGTATCAGAAAATCACCTTTTTTGCATACATTCATTACCTGAAAAATGGAGGTAACTTAATCCCAACTCCGTAGAATATGAACCTAGGCAAGTCATTTAAACTCTTGATCTCAGGTTTTTCATCTATAAAATGGGAATAAAAATGCTTTAAATATTTACTGCAAAGTGTTGATTATAGGGAAGGTGCTCAGCAAAATTAAAATAATATATTAATTTGGTGGTCATTATTGAAATTATTTATTATTATCATTATTATTACTATTATATTATTCATTATTCTGGGTATCTTTCGACCCTCTAGAACTACCCAGATATACTTTCTTATGCAAAGAATAAACCGTTTCTATTTAAAATCTGGGCATGAATCCAACTGGCTTTGTTCTTAATACCTTCCCATTCTTCATGCTTCCTAACCTCCTTTTACTAGCCCAGTTTTCTCTCTGTAGCTATGTGTCAGCAGCAACCAACACCCTTTAACTTCAGACAACTGAGGGCCCAGGTGACAGAGGACCATAGCACCCTAAACTAGGGCTCCCTATTGCAACATCCAATAGGTGGGTCTCAAAAGCTCTCTCTTTGCTGACACTCCCCAAGAGATTTGGATCTTTTGACTACAACTCATGTCTTTCCAGGTCTAAAATGAGTTTCTACTCTTAAAAGCCACCAACCAAAGTTGACTAGACACATAGACCAAAAGAGCAGAAATCTGGAGTAAACCCCCACTGCTTTCTCAAGGTCATCTGGAATTTTTTACCCAATAGGCAATTTAGCTCAAAAAGCTAAAATAAGTGGTCTTGGGCATCTCATGTTCTGTCCCTAGGTCCCAGTCAGGAAATGAAGATGGTATAAGTCATCCTTTATGGATTCTACAGGAGAGTAGGCAGAACTGTGTGCTTTTCAGCTGGAATAGGTACCAACATTATTTTTGTGAAGTTCTTTGTCTATATTATCTTATTTCATCCTCCTGGTATGAAGGTAGGTAATATAAGTATTATTATCCTCATTTTAATGATAAGAACCAGAGCTGTTAAATATTTTACCCAAGATATCTAACATAAGTTAGTAAGGGGCACAACCAAGGTTCAAGGGAAAACAACTGGACCTGGAATTAGAAGGTCTGGGTTCAAATCCCAGCTCTGTTCATTACTACCTGTGGGTCCTTAGACAATTTACTTAACCTCTCTGGCTTTAGCTTCATCTTCTCCGTCAACTGAGTCAGAGGTCAGGCAATAAGAACCTTGAAGTCAGATGACTTGGGAGCTAGGAAGACCTGAGTTTAAGTTCTTTCTCAGACACTTACTAGCTGTATGACCTTAAGCTTACTTAACTTCTCTGTGCCTCAGTTTCCTCATTTGCAAAATGAAGATTATAATAGCAATTATGTCACAGAGTTGTCAAGTGATTTAGCATATGTAAAGTACTTTGTAAAATTTATAGGGATATGTATATACATACACACACACACATCTTTACATGCTATTATTATTGTCATCAGAAAAATGACAATGACAATAATGGCATTTACATAATCTTTTACAATTTTCAGTGTACTCTACATAACATTACCCTCTTGATCCTCCACCCCTATACCAACCATAAGAAGAGAATAACATGGATATGATAATCCCCATTTCATGGATGAGGTCACTGATCTTTTGAGAGGCTATGTGGCTTGCTCAGAGTCATAGAACTGATACCAGATCTGTCCACTCATCTCCTGTCTTCAGGTCCAATACTCTTGACACTAAACTTCACTGTTACGGCCAAACCAGAGCATAGGAACCAGGACCAGAAGCCTGAATTGCCTTAGGTAAATGAAGGAATCTGCAGGCAAAGCAGAGAAGGGGAATAGAGGTAATCCCAGAGAGGCTAAGACTGAAGGCTTCCAGAGACTATTGACTGAGGGCTTCATCTGCTATCTCATACTGAAACAGCCCAGACAGGCTTGCTGAAGTCACTTTACTGGTCAATTCCCTGGTTTTACTTAAAGGGGACCTCACTTATGTATGACCCACCAACCATCCCTGATGGAGTTCTAAACAGACAAAATACTGTTGTTTTGAAATCCCCTCAAGGGAGACCTGTACCTGTGCTTTTTTTTTTTTTCTTTAAAAATAGTTTGTGGAGATATAATGAAAAAAATATAGGGGGAGGGGAAGGAAGTAGAGGAATGAAATGGGGGAAATGAGAAGACAGTTTGAGTCACATCTATAAGAATACAAGTCAATCCCCAATTGATAAATGGCCAAAGGATATGAACAGGCAGTTTTCAGAGGAAGAAATTAAAGATATCTATAAGCATATGAAAAAATGCTCTAAATCATTATTGATTAGAGAAATGCAAATCAAAACAGCTCTGAGGTATGACATCTCACTGGTCAGATTGGCTAAGATGACACAACAGGAAAATGATAAATGGTGGAGAGGATGTGGAAAAATTGGAACACTAATGCATTGTTGGTGGAGTTGTGAGCTGATTCAACCATTCTGGAGAGCAATCTAGAACTGTGCCCAAAGAGCTATAAATAAGTGCATATCCTTTGACCCAGTAATACCACTTCTAGGCTTGTATCCCAAAGAGATCATAGAAGTGGGAACAGGACTTTCATGTACAAAAATATTTATAGCAGCTCTTTTTGTGGTGGCAAAGAATTGTAAATCAAAGGGATGCCCATCAATTGAGGAATGGCTGAACAAGTTGTGGTAAATGAATGTAATGAAATACTATTGTACTGTAAGAAATGAGGAGCAGACAGATTTCATAATAACCTGGAGAGACATATAAACTGATGTTGAGTGAGAAGACTGGATCTACGAGAAATTTGTACACAATTACAGACACAATGTATGTGTGACAACTAACTTTGATAGATAGGGCTCCTCTCAGCAATGCAAGGTTATAAGACAACTCCAAAAGATTCATGATGGAAAGAGATATCCACATCCAGAGAAAGAACTACAGAGTCTGAGTGTAGATTGAAGCAAACTACTCACCCTCTTTCTCCTTGTTTTGTTTCCTCTTCCCCATTGTGCATTCCGCTGGTTATAATCCTTCTTTACAACCTGACTAATGTTTAATGGGAAGGTATTTGTAGATACTATAAATATAGGATTGCATGCCACCATGGGCAGGGGAGGAGGAGGGGAAGGAGGAGAAGAGAGAGGAGCAAAAAAATGAAACTCAACGGAGTTTGGAACTGAATGTTGTAAACTAAAAGTTAATTAATTTCTGAAAAAGAATATAAATTGCACAAAAAATTGAAATAATACCTTTAAAATGGACAAAGGAGGTAAGAAAATATACTATTTGTGCCTTATTGTTGTTAATGATATAATTGTGGGTAAAACATGAATCTGAAAAATGATAACTCATGTGTCTACAAGACTTCAAAGTTATAAAGCACTTTCCTCACAACAACTTCATGAAAGAAGTAGCTATAATTTTGTTATCTCCTGAAGAAAATGAGGTTCAGAGACATTAAATGATCATGCAACTAGTAAACACTAGGACACAGAGCAACTTTTTCAGCTAAACTCGCCTTTTCTGCTTATTATTTGTGTGACCTTGGACATGTCACTTCCCCTTTGTTCCTCAGTTTCTACATCTATAAAATCAGAGGTTGATCTCTGAAGCCTCTTCTAACTAAAATCACCTATTATTTAAACTTCAACTTAATTTTATACCTTCAACATACAAAACATCATCACTTCACTGAATATGAACTGGCTCACTATTGGTGACTTTTAATCACAACAGAAAAGAGTTTGAGAGAGAGGAATGTAACAGCAATCAACTTAGCAGGTACTTAGCACTTAGTAACTTAGGGCTAAGTGTGGAAGGTGTGAGCTCTCTCCCCTGTTGAGAGGGCATGAACTCCCCTGTTGATGACATGGCAGAAGGGAGTTGGCTGAGACAGGAGGCCAGTGTGTGTATATAAGAAGAGTTCTAGAGACAAAAACACAGAATTGGAATCTTCCTCCTGGTGGCTCCTGTTGGAGGAAGCAGGATTGTCCCAGCATCTGGGAGCTGGCTGTTGGACTGAAGAACTGAGCTGGAGTTTTCTTGAGTGAGTGAGAGAGAGAGAGAGAGAGACAGAGAGAGAGACAGAGGGAGAGAGAGTTTCTCTCCCAGCATCTGGAAGCTGACTGAGAACTGAGTTGGAGTTTTTCTGAGACCAGAATCTGGTGAAGGCCGCCTGGAAGGCTGAGAGAGCTTGCCTGGAAGGCCAAGATTTCTCCTGGATCCTAAGACCAGCTGAACTGCTGGAGGACTGAAGAAGCATGACCAGGATAAGCCTTTGTTGGTTCGTGGCTTGACTGTTCTTTGAGTTCCCAGCAACAGAAGTAGTAAAGGGTTTGAGATGTGCTGGACCCTGTGAACTTCAGTGTGTGCCAGGGACTGTCCAGAAGACTGGACAAGGACCTGGGAGCTATCTGCCTCTGAATCCAGGTGACTAATGGATTCAGGTAGGAGCTGGGACCATGGAAGGGGATCCGGGGAATCAGAGAGACCACCTCAAGTCAAGATCAAGAAAAGGCCTCCCCTTGGATGAAATTGAGGTTTGCTGGACACCAAGGGGTGGAGGGTTTGTGTGGTTTTTCTAATGATTGTATTTAGTAACTGATTGTTAGATAAGAGACTGATTAAGTTAAGTTAATGGTTGCCCCATGAGTGGAAGACTGATATATTGTGAACTGATTGAATGATTAAGTGAGGAGGGTTTCCCCCTTAGGGAAACCAGATGATTATTCTTTTATTCCTTGTTCCAAATATTGTGGCCGCTGTAGTGAAAACTGTGTGGCCATTCTAATGTTAAGTTGTTATGAACACTATATTGTGATTTTCTGTGATAAGATGTAATGTTGTGAATATTATATTATGATTTGTTGTGAATGTTTGCCTTGATTTGTAATGGAATAAATGAAGTGTTCACTATACTGTGTAAAACCTTAAAAGCTTTTCACAGTAGCATTCTTTTGGGAATCTGCTTGTGCATGGTGTTACAAGGAGACAGAGAGAGGTTTTGTAACAAGGTCAAGAGAAGGAAAATCATGTCTGATTTCATTGAGATTAATACTCCTCCTTTAATATCCAGTTTTATGTGCATATATATATATGCATGTATATATATGTATAAATGTGTATGTGTATATGTATATGTATACATATACATACATATACACAGGTATCATGTACTAAAAGTATTTAATATTTTCTAGTATTATCAGTTGTTTATGCATACCAGGTGAGAATTTAATAGCTCCTTGATACAGATAGTGTGAATACTTCTTGGATGTATATACATCACAAACTATTCATAAATAGGCTGTATCTTGCACCATTATTATCTACAACTTTCCACAGATTCTCAATAAACAACATACCTAATACACTTCAATTTTTTAAATGAGTTTTGTGGGTACCAATGAGATGCAGGCAGTTAGACTAGATTCCTTCATCCAGAGGCAGAAGAGAAGATATACATATTAAATAGAAGCAACTAGAGTGACTAACAGGAGAGCTGCACCTGACTTCAATAAATTCTACCAACCATTGCCTTGTCTGCTTAACCTAGATTGGTGCATTTGTAATAGGTTTCAGCTCCCTGGGCTTTCACGTAAACTGCATGCTAGCCCCTAACATATGGTGAGTGGTCTATGTCTGTCTAGTAATGTTGACTTGCTGAGAGAAGTTTTATGTTCAGTTTCATTTCTTCAAGATGAACAAAAAAGAGGACTCAGTGGGTAATAGTGAAGTAGAATGTATATGTTTTCTTGTATCCTTTTTGTATGTTTTTGTTCTCTAAATTAATTTACATTAAATGAGCAAACTGTAGTAGCTACAAAAAAACCTAGACCTGAGTAGCATATAAAGAAACACTTAAGTTTTCCATTTGTTATTTCTACTTTCAATATATGATCACTTCACCTTCTTTTCTGGACAGAATCTTGGGTAATATGTTTCATGCCACTTATTACTCACAAATCCTCTTTAAGTAGCATGCTTCAGTCTACTTATACTCACTTTGCAGGAGGCAAGTGTCTGGAGTCTTATCCCCTAGCTTACAGCCCAAAGCTAGAAATGGCCCCATGACAGGGTCCTACAGTCACAATATTTTATCATTACATCTTTCCTTATGCCTTAAAACCTCTAACTCTGGTCTTTATCTTCATCTTGACACCCATTCCTTTCACCCATTTGTTCTTTCCCAGTCCATCGTTCCTGTCTTGGTCACACTCTCCTCTCTTTCCTATCTTGACCCCTCAGTGAACTCAACCCTACACTGGATTATCCCCATGACCTATCTCCTTCACTCCTATTCATGTGCTGCTAAATGGAGGTGGAGAAGATTGTGAAACCATAATGACTATACCTCTATAAATTAGTTGAAATAGACATTCACTGTAGCAAGGCAAACATTCTATTCATTCCTAATCAATTCAATCTCCCATTCTCCACATTGACAATTCCAAGTGTTCTTATCTCTTCTCAAGTCTTGTATAGCAACCATTCCCCTCTTCTCTCAACTGAAGATGTCACCCTATACTTCACCAAAAGATTTAAGCCATTCATCAAGTATTACAGTAATAATATAATATTATTATATAACTCTTCTCTCCTCCTTATTTCATTTTATTCAAACATTTCCCCCTTCACTACAGTCTGGAATGAAGAGATTTCCTTCTCCTCAACAAGGCCAACTTCTCTAAATGCTCCCATGCTCTTCTCCAGCCGATCAATCCCATTATGAACCCTCCACTTCACTCTTATCTTCTTTAAAATCTCTTCTTATCTTCTGGATCCTCCTCTGATGCCCAGGAACACATTTATGGACATACTCTGTTTGACCTTAATTTAAAATATCTCAATTGAGCCTTCCAATCTCACTAGCTATCATCCTATATCTCTCTTCCCCTGGATAGCTAACCTCTTTGAGAGAGCAGTCTAAATTCCATGCCTCTATTTCTTTACCTCTCATTCTCTTGTAAACCCTTGGTAATCTGCCTCCAGAGCTCAAAATAATCTCTCCAACATTACTAATGGTCTCTTAATTGCTAAATTAAGTGATATTTTCTCAATTTTCACCCTCCTTGACCTCCCTGCAGCCTTCAACACTATGATTATCTTCTCCTAGATACTCTCTCTTCTCTAGATTCTTGTGTAACATGAGAACATAACTTTCTATTGATTCTTTTCCTATCTGTCTGATTGCTCCTTCTCAATCTTCTTACCTGGTTCTTCACCCATGTCATACCCACTAACCATGGGTATTCCTTCAAGGCCCTATCCTGGACCTTCTTCTCTTTTCCCTGTAAAATAGTTTGTGTGATCTCACTTGCTGATCTCATTAGCTCCCATGGGTTCAATGATCATCTCTCTGCAGATGATTCCCACAACTATATAACCAGTTCTATTTTTTCTCTTTATCTCTAATTTCACATCACCAATTGCCATTTGGGCATTTTGTTTTGTTTTAATTATTATTTATTTTAAACATTAAAAAAAATTAGAAGTTCCAGATTCTTTACTTTCCTCCAGCCCCTGCCCCACCTATTGAGAAGGCAAGCAATGTAATACCAATTATGCATGTGGAATCATGCAAAATGTATTTGTGAAAATTTTGTACTTCAATTTGTATTCAGAGTTTATCAGCTCTCTCTCTGAAAGTGGATCATGAGTCTTTCAGAATTGTCTAGGATTATTGTATTGCATCATCATAATTAATCATTCATAGCTAATATTACTGTTACAATGCACAATGACTTTTTGATTCTGTTCCCTTCACTTTGCATGAGTTCATGTAAGTCTTTCCAGGTTTTTCTGAAAGCATCCTATTCAACATTTTTATGACATACTAGCATTCTATCACAATTATATACCACAACTTGTTCAACCATTCCCCAGCTAATGAGCATCCCCTTGATTGCCAATCCTTTGCCACCACAAAAAGAGCTGCTATAAATATTTTTGTACAAATAGGTCCTTTTCCCTTTTTCTTTGATCTCTTCAGAATGCAGACGTAGTAGTGGTGTTGCTGGGTCAAAGGGTATGCATAGTTTTATAGTCTTCTGGGCATAGTTCCAAACTGTGGAAGAATGGCTGAACCAGTTTGAAATTCCACCTATTTGGACATTTTGAATGGGATGTTCTATAGGTATATCAAATCTACCATGCCCAAAAATAACCCCCTCATTATCCACCCTTCTATACCCAAACCTATTTCTGTTCCAAGTTTTTCTATTACAGTCAAGGGTAACACCAATGTCCCAGTCATCCAGAACTGTAATTTCAATTTCATCCCCAATTCTTTACTTGCCCGATATAGCCAATCCATTCCCAGATCTTGTTGTTTCTACCTTCACAATCTCTTGTATGTGTCTTTTCTCCATTTGCATAGCCACCACACTAGTTCAAACTCTCAACTGGCCCATTGTGATAGATTTTCAACTGTTCTCCCTGCCTCAAGTCTTTCCCCACTATAATCCATCCTCCACTTGGCTTCCAAAGTGATTTTTTTAAAAGCATATGTTTGACCATGTCAGCTTATTATTCAATGAGCTCTAATGGTGCCTTGTGACTTTTGGGATCAAATATAACCTCCTCTTAGCATTTAGAGCTCTTTACAACATAATTCCTTTCCAGTCTTTTTATGCTTTAATCCCCTCTACTCATTATATGATCTATGCATACTGGGATACTTGCTGATCCTCTCATGACACTTCATCTCCCTTCTCTGGCCTTTGCTAAGGTTGTCCCCTATGCTTGGGATGTTCTCCCCCCTCACCTCTGCCTCTTATTTCCCTTGTCTCCTTCAAAAGTCAGTTAAAATCCCACCCTCTGCAGGAGACCTTTTCTGCCTCCCCTTCCAACTGCCCCACCAAATTGCTAGTGCCTTCTCTCATATTACCTTCCATTTAATCCATATGTATTTTTCATGAACATAGTTATTTACCTGTTGTCTCCCCCATTAAATTGTAAGATCTTTCAGAGCAGGACTGTTTTATCTTCCATGTATCCCATTGGCTCATGGTAAACATTGGAGAATACATAATAATATAACTAATAAAATGTAATTTTATATAATGCATATTTTTTTTATATGACAACATATTTAAAAACCTATTGATTGACTAATTGAATGACTTATTTCCAGGAAGAAGTGGTCTAAGTTCGACAGATAAATCAAAGACCTCCTTTTCTTCATTAAAATGATTGTCTTCAACCAAGTAGATTTACGTCAGTTAGGAAATGGCTAAACAAATTCTGTGTGTTTGTAATGGACTACTACTGCACACTGGAGATATGAATATGGAGATTTCAAAGAAACAAGGAAAGATACATATGAACCAATGCAAAGAGAAGAAAATATTACAATGTAGTAAGAAGAAAAAAATTAAACACAATGCTACATAGTTCTAATGATCAATCTTGTCTTCAAAGATTAAAGGATCAAAGATTTTGAACTTAAAAGTCATTGAGTCTAAACTCTTAATTTTACTGATGAGGAAACTGAGACTTAGATTAACTGACTTGCCTATGGTCATATCAATAGTAAATATGAAAGGCAAAATTTGAACTTATGCCTTTCTAAATTAAGAAGGGACAGAGACGGAGTACTATTGATATGGAACATAGCATATACTGTTAGATTCAGTGCTGGTCAGTTTCCCAAAAGTACCTGAGAAACTGTTATTTTCCTGAATATGGAAAGGAGCTTATGCTACCATATCCACTGAGGCAAAACTCCTTTTTACTGATAAATTGCCAATGCCAGTATTAGCCTACAATACTTATATTGCTTTAAATCATGGGACAACTCAATCCCACCAATGTAGCTGACCCAAAGGTCATGATGAGTATAAGGATTATGTTGGATGATGAGGCATACTTACTTCAGCGAGATCACAGATCCATCAAAATATTGACAAATGTTCATGAAGGAGGATATATGTTGTTGTCTTTTCTTCTGATTAAATGGGGTCCATGACTAATTATCACAATGGAGAGAACTCTGCAAAAGGAACTGTGCCTGATGAGTGTTTTACCAGTCCATTGTGTGTAAATGCCACTTTAGATACCTCTCCAGGTCCTACTCAGAGCAGATATTCCTGGGGAATTGTTTGATGTTTGATATCTGACCAAGGGCAAGTCATTTAGCTTTTGGAAGGCTCTGTTTCCTAATTTGTAAAATAAAGTGGTTGAACTTGATGGTCTCTGAGGTCCCTCCCAGCTGTAGATCTATGATTTTATGATACTATTAAAAGAAAAAAAAAAAACAGCAAAATGGAGAGAGCACCAGATGTAGAATCAGAGAAGCTAGGCCTGAGCCTGGCCTCTGTCACTTCATGCGCTCTATGACCTTGACTGAGTGACTCCTTTGCTAAGGCTCAGTTCTCTCATCCCTACAATCAGAGACTTGTATTAGATGATATCCCATCCTATGTTGTTATCAATCCTGGGTATGTATTGAAACCTGTCAAACCTCAGCAAAAGTTATAGCATGTATTCGTTGCTGACTCTGGTAAGAAGCACTGAACCAACAAATATTCCCTCCACTCCTTCCACCCCTCCCCAGCACAAAGAGAGAGCAATGGCTTTGCCTAGTTCTGTGACCCCTGGTGCTAAGGCCATGACTGACATGGGGTAGGATTGATTGCAAGGAACAGGGGGCAGGGAACCCCACTTGCCAGCCTGCATGCTTCAGGGATACAGTCTGATGATTTCCCCTTTTGGCAAGGTAAGCAGTCAGTCTGGAGAAAGCATTTCTTTGTTTTTCACCATTTCTCTGCCTATGAGAATCATCATTTTCCATGTTTCCTTCAAAAAGTCTGGCAAATGGCAAAACACCAACATATTTTGCTTTTGTTCTTTCTTTTAATGGAAGTATTTTGCTTTTTTTTCCCCTTTAATGGAAAACCCAATTCAATTCAACAACCATTTGTAAATGGCTCCTTGATATGTACAACACCCAAGGCACATCTCTGAGGATTTTCTTAGAATATAAAGAATAATATAATCCTTGTCCTCAAAGAGTTTCCGTTCTTATCCAGGGAAAAGACAAGCAATGAGCCAGACAAGAGAGGAATAAGATGGATTCAAGGAAGAGTGTAAAGTGAGAGCTAGACAAAATGCTGAGAAACATGAGGAAAGAGAGATTATGTTCCCATAGAGGGTCAGAGAAGGCTTCATAGAAGAAGTAGCATCTTCATTGGGCCTTGAAGGAAGGAAGGAAA
>CM053585.1:259693166-259708758 GCA_028646515.1 Pseudochirops corinnae
TTCCAGTTTTTTGCAACCACAAAGAGAGCTGCAATAAATATTTTTGCACATATGGGACCTTTTATCCCAAAAAACAGGCTTATTTCCAATGAGGTGTCCTCCCTTCCATCCATAGAAATATATTAAGATTCCTTGAGAAGATACAAAAAACTACCAGAAATCACAATGCTCAATCACTTTCTGAAGATAAACATCAGGTGAGGCACAAAACAGGGAGATGTTATATGTGTCCTGGCTCCTATCCAAACTGGATGGGGGAGGAACAGTCCTGTGTTGCATGTTCCATGTTGTCAGTGACATTGTTCCTAATTGATGGAGGGAATTCAAGAAGCAGTGCTACGTACCTACCTGAGTTGTAGAGTCGGTGAGAGAGTTCTTGAGGGAAAGATACACATGGTTCAAGATATTATTTGGGAGAAAGAAAAAAAAGACTTTGAAAACAGCATACATGTAGTGGAAATCATCTCTTCAACATGTATTTAATTACCAACTTGTCTTCCTTGAGATTTCAGAGATATTCTCTTTGGGTAAGATCAGGGCTTTTCTCTTAGCTTGAGCTGGGATCTCATCTTACTCCCAGCAAAGGACTTTTTGTGTATTTTGTGGTAGAACTTCTCTCATTTCTGCTTGTTGTTTTGTTTGAATAAATGGATTTATTAGCAATTCAGTATCTTTTATGCTCTTTTGTATGACTAGAGTTTGGTGGGAAAGAGTGTGAGTGTCAACTTCTGAGTATTAGTCAAGGTGAGCAAAAGCTTGTGTTCAGGAAAGCAGCTTTTATTTTGAACCTATCATATCCTTGGACTAACAATATTTCATGTGGCAGTAGATAGATATTATTCTCATCTGATGCCCCTCAGAGATGGATGAGGGAAGTAACGAGGTCCCAGTCACAGCCTTTCTCCTATTCTCTCCAAGTTAGAAATCACAATCTCTATTGGAGAGGGATGGCCCAGATTCCAGAGATATCCATTAATAACATAGGTGCATGAGCCACATTTAGACAACCAATGTGGAAATACAAATCTTTTGCGGCACACGCACATGCACACACACATACACACATACACACACACTCATCTTACATCTGTTCACCAAAGGTGATGACCACCATAATGGGAGAGGTAACAAATTCATTATTCATTTGTTTATCTTTCCCTTCTTCCTTTATTAATCCCTTATTACTAATTGTTATTAATTCCTTTTAACATTTATTTCTCAAGTTAAAATTCTCCCAATATCACTATTCTCCCGTATATCTTTTGTTTGTGTTAGGTATTACCTCCTAAGGAATGTTCTCCCTATAACAACTGCCCATATCTACCTGAACTCCCTTTCAGGGTCACATATAACAAGATCTGTCCATGAAGAATATAACCTTCACACATCTTTTCCCTGAAGATCAACTTCATCACTTTGGAAGTCTAATCTGCCTAGACATTTGTAAAAGTGAGAAACAGAGCAGCATATTAAAAAAAAATTACTTGATCTGGAATCAGAAAACAGTTTTCAATCCTGGGTCTGCTACATCCTGATGTAGCCTTGATAATGTTACTTTGCCTCATATGTCTCTGATAAGGTTCTAATATACAGGCTACATAGGGAACTAACTCATATATAAAACCAAAAATCCATACCCCAGTGATTAAGTGGGGAAAGTATATGAACAAAGAATTCTTTTGTGAAATTTTACAAACTATGAGCAACCACATGGAAAGATTGCTCCAAAGTGCTAATAAGTAATAACAGAAAAAAACAAGTTTAAAAAACTGAGATTTCATGCCATACCTAACAAATTGGCCAAGATGACAAGAGATGAGAGTAACCAACATGGAGGGGCAGACACAATAATACCCTGTTGGTGGAGCTATGAATTGATCTAACCATTCTCAAAATCAATTCGGACTAATGATAAGAAAGTGACTAAAATAGCTATACTCTTTGACCCAGTAATCTTGCTGCCAACTTAAGTCTCAAGAAAGCCAATGGTAAAAAGAGAGATCTCTTATGCACTGAAATATTTAGAGCAACACTTTTCATAACAGCAAAAATACTGGATAGGCAACAGAGAGGAGTATATGACCAACAACTTGAGAATGGATAAATAAATTCTGCTACACAAATGTAAAGGAATATTAATGCACCATAAGAAATACCAAATAAGAAGGCTACAGAGAGAAATTAGAGCATTTATATAAAATAATAATAAAAAATAAGACAAGTAGAACCAGAAAAAACAATAGCCTGACTATAGCAATATAAATAGAAAGAATACAATAAAGCAATCAAAAGCTTATGATGTGAATTTATAATAGCTAAACCAGGCCCTGAAGCAGAGCTATGAGAACATCTCTCTTTCCTTTCATTTTAGAGGTAGAAAGAAACTTTTAGTCCACGTTAGTGTCAGACTTGGTTGATATGTTAGTCTGTTTTGCTGATCTTCTTTTTTCTTCTTTATTTTAGTCTTTGTTAATAAAGGATGACTTTCTCGGGGGGGAGGGATAAAAGGGGGAAAAACGTTTGTAATCAAAGATGATATAGAAACAAAAGATAACAATTTTTAAAAGTCAGTAGGAAAATGGGAATGATGCATGAAAAAGAGTCAAGTTCAGCTAGACGCAGTGGTTATCAACCTGTGGGTCACCACCCCTTTGGGGGTCGAACGACCCTTTCACAGGGGTTACAAGGATTGCCTAAGACCATAGGAAAACACGTATTCCAGTGGTCTTAGGAACTGAGACATGGCTCCTCTATCTGTCTCCAGGCAGGTCCGCCCACATGCATATACGCCCACATAGGAGTATTAAAGGGTATCGGTATTAGAAAGGTTGAGAACCACTGAGCTAGAGGGAAAAAAAAGAAAGTAAGTTTTCTCATAGCTTCCCTCTTTAGGATGTCTATGACTTGGTTCCATAGCATTAAAAATCTTTCCAGTGGACTAAGTCTTACTCCCCGCTCTGGAAATGAATCTCATACGTGAAATACATTTTCTTTGTGGCTGAATTCTGTGTACCCTAATATTTTACCACATGAAATGACATTTTTCTCTGCTCATCCCCCCTCCATTTACCCCTTTCTTACAACAATACTGCAAGTTTCTACCCTTGCTTCCTACCCACCTACCTGCAAAAGAAATGAAAATTGAAATTCAGTAGACTGACTATAAATGACAAATGAGAGAAGAAAGCAAGGTCATGAAAGCCCCACTGCAACATCTCCCCCAGTGTCATATCACACTGGAAACTGTGACAGGAGCAGATAGGCTGATAGTATAGGGTTACAAGGCTCAAGGGGAGAAAACAGGCTAGAAAGAGTGGGAGCTGGGCCTATTTCACTCACATTCTATACTCTTTCCAGAGGAGCAGGCTAGTTCTTACACCAGTCACTAAGCCAACTAGATATTATAATGTAACACAAACTGTCTACCACTGATCTCAGTCTGAACCCTATTAGGGCCTAGAAGGTGGGAAATGTTTCCCCTTTCAGGCCCTAGGTTTGGTTATGAGAATGGTTGTTTGTCTCTCCAGTGTTACTTGGCTGAATCTGGATTTCTGTTCAGGGCAATAAGCAGTTATGAAGATCTTTTTTTTTTTTCCTGCTTCACTTGATGGGTGGGGAGAAGTATCATGTTTCAATTTAACATTTAACTGGTTCAAAAATAAAATTAAAAGAGGGAACATGGACATTATCAAAAGTGTTTGGAAAGACAAGAAATTGAGAGTACCAGCATAGGGTCTCCTGTGCTGATTTCTGCTTAGATTATTTTTTTCTTTGCAAGAAACATTTGTTCTCAAACAGTCATCCAGTATTGCAAGTATAATTTGGCTTTCCCTGATGTGTGAATGGCAAAGAAAATCCAGGAATGAAAATTCTTTCTTTGCTCAATTTTTCAACTACTCTAATTCACACTGATATCTTTCTCATCTGAATTCCTGTTATAACAGGAAGAGTGTCAGTCTTGGAGTCTAGGAAATGTAATGTGGGTTTGAATACCAAGTCTAGTACCTACTTAGCTGAATGACTTTAGGCAAGTTACCTCTCTGAATGTTGATTTCATCATATATAAAATAGAGAGAAAAATACTTACCTTGCCTATCTGACATGGTTGCTATAGGGAAAGTACTTTATAAAACATAAACTATTTTAGATAAATGAGTCATTATTATTTTTGGTATTACCAAATACTCCACCACTGTTTAATGTAGAGTATGGCATCATTTTGTTTCCCTAAATGGATTGATTGTAAGTTCCCCAAGGTGAGAGACCATGTCTTGTAAATGTCTTTCTGTAACAGTACAAAGCTCAAGATTGGTCACATACTAAGTGAATGTTTGTGGACTTAAGTCCATGTTTCTATTCTGTGATTTTCTCCCCTGTTTGTCTAACGTTCTGATTAAGGGAGGTGATTCCATTTACAGTATTGTGTTTTATTGGGGTACCACATTTTAGTAGGGATATTGATAAATTAGCAGGCACCCATTGGACATGAACCAGGAGGGGACTGGAGGGTGACTAGGTTGATAAGAGAACTGGGAGACTTATAAGGGTGGCTTGAGGGAACTAGAGAATAATAATACAACTGGTTTTAAATTTTTGAAGGGCTATCTTTAATAAAAGAGAATTTAGGCCTAATTCTCTTTGGTCCCAGAGGGCAGAACAGGGACGAATGGGTAAGCAGTTACATTTCAAAGTTTGTGAAACACAAGGAGACATGGATTCATTACTTGTCTCTCCATTTAAGCACCAATATGTAGTTGAAAGATCCCTTTTCTTGGAGTCCAGAGCTCTAGGCTTCTAACCCAGATCTGACCTTATTTTCATGGGAACTTAAGCAATCGACCCCTTTTCTGGTACTCATTTTGCTCCTATGTCAAATAAAGGACTTGAACTGGTTGGTCTTCAAAGCCCCTTCTAGGGTTAATGTTCCATGATGCACACCTCACTTTAATTAACCCATAGAATTGGGTTTTACACAAAAATTGGGAAAATTTTCGATCTAACATCCATGTGTGAGTTCCTTTTATTTTTTCTTCCCTTTTTTAAAAGTGAATGGTTGCATGGAGGGCACATAAAGGTGTATGGACTAAAACCCCTAAATGCTTACAAACTTTTACTATTCTTCCTAGACCTATAAACATATTCTCTCAATCTTTCTTTTCATAGCAATTTTTAAAAATGGTTTTGGAGGTTAGTTGTGGAACATTAGATGTGAATCTGGCTCTAATCTTGCTGTGAACCCAAAGAAGTTCAGTCCCCCTACCCTATCACCTTATCACCCAGGCCTGATGAGAGAGGGGAAACTGGCGCAATAGGGCATCTCCAATTACCTTGTATATTTTTCAATATATAAAAAAAAATTGTTCTCTTTTATTTTTCCAACACCTCCTTTTCCAAATATATACTTTCCTTTACTCCTTCCTACCAGATCATCCCTTGGGGGAGAAACACAGAGGGGGGAGGGGAGGGAGCAGTTCAGCAAAAACTAGCTAACTTATTAATAGAATCTGACAAAAAATGCAATATATCACACCCATACTCCCCCACTTTGATAAAGATACAAAGTAGTTTTCAGGAACAAACTTGGTCCCAATTATCCAATATTCAGTTTAAAATTTTTTCTATGTTCTTTTGTTTTTGCCTTTTATCTATACTGTTATAGTTGTGTATATTACTTATTGAATTGAAATCACTGTCTAGTGACCCATTTCCTTGTCCTTATATGATAGGAGACATGCTCACGTCTCTCTTCCATCCTGAAAAAAAACTCACTTGATTCTTCCATCCCTTTGTAGCCAAACTGCTCAAAAAGGTCCTCTGCAGTAAGTGCTTCCACTTTCTCTTCTCTCATTCTTGTTTTAACCCTTTATAATCTGCTTCTGACCTTATCATTGCACCAAAACTATTTTTTTTTCAAAGTTACCAATGATCTCTTAATTGCCAAACTCAATGGTCTCTCTATCCTCATTCTCCTTGACCTCTCTGCAGCCTCTGACACTGTTGGTTACTCTCCTCAATACCCGTTTCTCTCTAGGTTTATGTAACATCACCCTCTCCTGGTTCTCCACCCATCTTTCTGATTGTTCCTTCTCTGCCTCCTTTGCTGGATCTTCCTCCAGATCACACCCTCTAACCATAGGTGTTGCTCAGGGCTCTGTCCTGAACCCTCCTCTCTTCTCCCTCTATATACTATTTCACTTAGGGATCTCATCAGCTCCCATGGATCTAATTGCCATCTTTTTTCTGATGATTCTCAAATCTACCTTTCCTCCTCCAATCCCTCCGCTGACTTCCAATCTTGTATCTCCATCTCCCTTTCAGACTCCTCAAACTGGATGTCCAGTAAACTCAAGATGTCCAAAACAGACCTCATTATCTTCCTCCCTATATCCTAGCTTCCTTATTACTATAGAAGGTAACCTCATCCTCCCAGTCCCTCAGGTTCACAACCTAGGAGTCATCCTGGACTCCTCACTACCTCTCACCCTCCACATTCAAGCTATTGCCAAGACCTGTCAATTTCCCCTTTGCAACCTCCCCAAACATATTCCCTTCTCTCCTCTAACATTGTCACCACTCTGATATAGGGCCTCATAACCTCATGCTTGGACTATTACAAAAGCCTACTGGTGAGTCTGCCTAACTCAAGTTTCTCCCCACTCCAATCTATTCTCCGTTCACTAAAAGAATTTCCCTAAAGCCAAGTGCAATCATGTCACCTTCCTATTTAATAAACTCTGGTGGCTTCCTGTTGCTTCCAGGAGCAAATATAAAATGTTCTGTTTGGCATTTAAAGACCTTCACAGCCTCCCTCCCTCCTGCCTTTCCAATTTTCTTACACCTTACTCCCCAGCACAGACTTCAATCCAGGGACACTGGCCTCCTGGCTGCTCCACAAAAAAGACACTCCATCTCTCCACTCTGGGCATTCTCTCTGACTGATTCCCACATCTGGAATGTTCTCTCTCCACTCCAACTACTGACCTCTCTGGCTTCTTTTAGGGCCCAACTAAAGGCTCGCTTTCTACAGGAGGCCTTCCCTAACCTCTCTTAATTTCAGTGCCTTCTCTCTGTTAATTTTTTTTTCTGCACATAGCATATTGTTGTTCAGTTGTTTTCAGTCACGTCTAACTCTTCATAATCCTGTTTGGGGTTTTCTTGGCAAAGATACTGAGCTGGTTTGCCATTTCCTTCTCCAGCTCATTTTACAGATGAGGAAACTGAGGCAAACAGGGTTAAGAGACTTGCCCAGGATCACATAGCTAGGAGGTACCTGAAGTCAGATTTGAACCACCAGATAGAACTCAAAGGTCCCTTCTTGCTGTTTACACACACACACACACACACACATGCATATGAACTACTTCAAGAATCTGACTTTTTTGGTGTTGGTATTCTGTTCATGGACTCAGATCTGGACTGCTGCTGAGTGTGGTAGGTATTTCTGACATTTTATTACCTCAGAGTGAGTCTTTTGGTACCAAGCCTCTCAGAATTTAAATAGTCCCCCAACACAATGTAAGCTGCTTGCTGGGATGTATGGGGTGTTCAAGGAGGAGTCATACCTCTGGTGTGAGGGCTTATCTAGACCTTTGCAGGGTTGCTCATCCATCTTTGGTGTCTACCTGGCATTCAACTCTCACCCCAAGAAGTTGTAGCATGTGCAGTGACCACACCCCAGTAAAACCATCCTGGCAGATGGGCTAAATCAAGCTGAGAATAACTGACAGGCCTCAAACCCATCAATGAGTTAGGGGGTTGTTTACCCCAAGCATGTGAAGACATCCCCCAGCAGAAAAGGTGGATGAGAACAGTTTGTTTCAATAACCTTGAAGGCAGCTGAAGTATGTTCTGTTGAACCCTTAGAGCTTGACATCAAAGATAGTAAGACCCACCCACTATATCCAGGGTCATTGTCAGTTGTCTTGACTTGTCTTTCCACAGGGTTTCAATGACTAAGGAAGAGACAGTGAGGCTGATGCCTTTGTACCACTCTGCCTCACTTAAATCCAATTCACACATGAGTCAAGGCATTGCCCGTAATGTCATTAGTCTTCTTTGAAAATGAAGGACAAATAAACAGTCAAGTTCTTACTGGGTATTAGCGCAACCATTCTGGAAAGCAATTTGAAACAATGCTAAGACTTCAGAGATCCAGAGATCCCACTGCTAAGCCTATACCCTAAGGGTGTCAAGGATGAAAAGAAAGGTCCTCAGGCTTCATACCAAGATATTTATGGTAGCCTTCCAACTTCCTTTTTGTAATAGCAAAGTACTGGAAATGAAGTAGAAGCCACCAATTGCAGAATGAATCAAGTAATTATGACATATCAGCGTAGCACATGTGGTATTTCATCATCAACTTTCCAAGGCTCAGCTTAGGTACCATCAGCATAACATCATCTTTTCATTTATTCTGTATTTGCATATATAAATATATATGTATGAATGTATGCATGCATGCATGCAAGTATGTATTGTGACTCCTCCTCTTTTCCCACTTTAATAAAAACTTCCTGAGGGCAGAGATTCATCTATATTCATATCTTTATTAAAAGAAGCATCTCATGTAACCCTATGTACTAGGTGTACTATTGCAGTCTTAGAAATTATGAAAAAATACAGAGATTTATGAACTCATGAGAAGCAAAAGAAGCATAATCAGAAAAACGATAAATATAACTAGAAAAAGAGTAAAACAATAGAAACTGAATGCCATGAAACTGTCATGAATGCACTTAGCACGCCAAAAAGGAGATATGATATGACATGTACATCCTGTTCTTTGCAGGAATGGGAGACTCCAGTGTTGGACCACTGAGTACAATTTCAAACTTGACTAAAATGTGAACTATTTTCTTTTTTGTTTTTTGTTTTTTCATCTTTGTTGTAAGGGATGCCTCTTAAGGAAGTATGAGAACGAGATATACTTGAAAATGTAGGTGATACAAACACAAAAGTAATTACCATTTTTTTTTAAAAAGACTGTAAGCTCAGGGAGGAGCCAAGAGGCAGAGTAAAAGAAGGGACTTGTTTGAGATATCCCCCAAAGCCCCCCAAACACTTGTAAAAAATGACTCTAAACAAATTCTAGAGCCACAGAACCCACAGAATGACAGAGTGAAACAAGTCTCTAGCCCAAGACAGCCTTTAGGGTTGACAGGAAGGTCTGTCACTCTGGGCTAGGAGCAGAGTTTGGTCTGGTGTGGCCTGTGCGAGCACAGACAGGGCCAGACCAGGCCTTGGGGGACTGGGTCACTGGCAGCTGTGGTGGTTTCCAGACTTCTCAACCCACAAACGCCAAAGACAGCATAGAAGGTCAGTGGGAAAACTCTGTGGGACCTGGGTGAAAGAGGGGCATGGTCTAGCCTGAGTCTCAAGGTATCAGAGGTGGAAGCAGCAGCAGCAGTGCCTGCTTCCAGAGCTCCGGGCCCAAAGATTGTGAGGGATAGATCAGTCAATACAAAACCCTTGAAGCCTGAGAGAGTATACTCACCCCACCCCCACCCCCATCCCCACGGGAAGCAGACTCATATATTAACAAAGAGCTAGAAAGTCAAGCATTTGGCCAGGAGAATGAGCAAACAGAATAGGAAAGCTCAGACTATAGAATCTTATTTTATTGACAAAGAAGATCAAAGCATGCAACCAGAATAGGACAACAGAGTCAAAGCTCCTACATCAAAAGCCTCCAAGAAGGATGTGAACTGGTCACAGGCCATTGAGGAGCTCAAAAAAGGATTTTGAAAAACAAATAAGAGAAGTAGAGGAAAATTTGAGAAGAAAAATGGAAGTGATACAAGAAAATCATAAAAAAACAAGTCAACAGCTTGCCAAAGGAGAACTAAAAAAATACTGAAGAAAATAGCATTTAAAAAATAGACTAGCCCCAACAGCAAAAGAGGTTCAAATAGTCAATGAGGAGAAGAATGCCTTAAAAAGCAGAATTGGTCAAATGGAAAAGGAGGTCCAAACATTCACTGAAGAACATAATAATTCCTTCAAAATTAGAATGGAAGAAATAGAAGTTAATGACTTTATGAGAAACCAAGAAATTACAAAACAGAACCAAAAGAATGAAAAAATAGAAGACAATGTAAAGTATCTCATTGGAAAAACAACTGACCTGGAAAATAGATCTAGGAGAGATAATTTTAAAATTATTGGACTAGCTGAAAGCCATGATCAAAAAAAGAGCCTAGACATAATCTTTCAAGAAATTTTCAAGGAAACTGCCCTGATATTCCAGAACCAGAAGGCAAAATAGATATTGAAAGAATTCACTGATTGTCTCTTGAAAAAGGTCCCCAAAAGAAAACTCCTAGGAATACTGTAGCCAAATTCCAGAGTTCTCAGGTCAAAGAGAAAATACTTCAAGCTGTCAGAAAGAAACAATTCGAATATTGTGGAAATACAATCAGGATAACACAAGATCTGGCAGTTTTTGTAATAAGGGACTGAAGGGTTTGGAATATGATATTCCAGAGGTCAGAAAAGCTAGGATTAAAACCAAGAACCACTTACCTGGTAAAACTTAGTATTATAATACATCAGGGGAAAATTGAAATTCAATAAAATAGAGAACTTTCAAGCATTCTTGTTGAAAAGACCAGAGTTGAATAGAAAGTTTGACTTTCAACTACAATAATCAAGAGAAACATGAAAAGGTAAATAGGGAAAAAAAATCAAAGGAACTTATTAAAGTTGAACTATTTGCATTCCTACATGGAAAGATAATATATATACCCCATGAGACCTTTTCCAGTATTTGAGTAGTTGGAAGAAATATAGAAAGATAGATAGATAGATAGATAGATAGATAGATAGATAGATAGATAGATAGATAGATAGACAGATAGATGGCACAGGATGCATTGAATATGAAGGGATGATATCTAAAAGATAAAATTAAGAGGTAAGAGAGGAATATATTTGGAGGAGAAATGGAGAGATAGAATGGGTTATATTATCTCACACAAAAGAAGCAAGATAAAGGTTTCACAATGGAAGGGAAGAGGTGAGAGGTAATGAGTTAACCTTACTCTCATCAGATTTGGCTTAAGGAGGGAATAACATACACATTCAACTGGGTATCTTACCCTACAGTAAAGTAGGAGAGAAAGGGATAGGGGTGGTATGACAGAAGGGAAGGCAAATTGGGGGAGAGGGTAGTTAGAAGCAAAGACTTTTGAAAAGGGACAGGGTCAAAGGAGAAAATGGAATGGGTTAGTTATAGAAATAGAGTCTTTCCAACATAACTATTATGGAAGTATTTTGCATAACTACGCATGTATAACCTATATTGAATTGCTTGTCTTCTCAATGAGGGTGGGTGGGGAGGAAGAAGGGAGAGAATTTGTAACTCAAAGTTTTAAAAACAAATGTTAAAAAAATTGTTTTTACATGCAGCTCAGAAATAAGAAATGGAGTATATAAATCTATTTTGCCCTACAAGAAAGTAAGTGGGAAGGGGATAAGAGGGAGTGGGGTGATAGAAGGGAGGGAAGACTGGGGGAAGAGGTAATCAGAATGCATACCATCTCAGGGTAGAGGGTAAGGGGAGAGATGAAGAGAAAATTTGGAACTCAAAATATTGTGGAAATGATTGTTGAGAAATATGGTGGAGTAGAGGCACGAACTTGGTGTGAGCTACCCCTCCAACCACCTCCAATACTTGTAAAATATAACTCTAAACAAATTTTAGTACTACAGAACCCACAAAATGACAGAGAGAAACAAATCTCCCACTGAAGGCAGCCTGGCAGGCCAACAGGAAGTGTCTATCACACCAGATTGGGAGCCAAGCACAGTCCCACAATCAGGATAACACAAGATCTAACAGCTTCTACCCTGAGAGATCAAAGGGCTTAGAATATGATATTCTGAAGGTCAAAGGATCTAGGATTAAAACCAAGAATTACCTACCCAGCAAAACTGAGTACAATGCTTCAGGGGAAAATGTGGTCATTCAATGAAATAGAGGACTTTTAAACATTCTTGATGAAAAAACCTGAGCTGAACAGAAAATTTGACTTTCAAATGCAAGAAGCAAGAGAAGCATGAGAAGGTAAACAGGAAAAAAATATCGTAAGGAACTTAAAGTTGAACTATCTACATTCCTACATGGAAAAAAAGATAATTGTAACTCATGAGATATTTCTCAGTATGAGGATAGTTGAAGGGAATATATGTGTTTACATACATATATATGTATGTATAGGAAAGTATATGTGTATAAATATATATGTGAGTGTTTGTATGTGTGTGTACATGTATACATCGACAGAGGGTTCAGGATCAGTTTAATAGGAAGGGATGTTATCTAAAAAATAAAATTAAGAGGTGAGAGAATATAATGAGAGAAGGAGAAAAGGAGAGATAGAATAGGGAAAATTATCTCATATAAAAGAGGCAAGAGAAAACTGTTACAATGGAGCAGAAGAGCAGGAAGGTGAAAGGGAAAGGGTCAACCTTACTCTCATTGAATTTGGCTTAAGGAAGAATAATATGCACACTCATTTGGGTATCTTACCCTACAGGAAAGTAGGGGGGAAGGAGAAAAGAGGGGGGGTGATAGAAGGGAGGGCAGATTGTGGGAAAGGGTAGTTAGAAACACACACTTTTGAAAAGGGATAGGGTCAAAGAAGAAAATAGAATAAGTAGGGGACTGGATAGGATGGAGGGAAATATAGTTAGTCTTTCACAATATAACTACTATGGAAACGTTTTGTGCAACTACACATGTACAACCTATATTGAATTGCTTATCTTCCCAGTGGGTGTGGGTGAGGAGGGAAGAAGGGAAAGAATCTAGAAATCAAAGTTTTAAAAACAAATGTTTAAAAAAAATGTTGTTTTGTTTACATGCAACTGGGAAATAAGACATACAGGCACTAAGGTATAGAAATCCAGGGGATATGGGGGAAGACATAAGAGACAGCAGATTGGGGGAAGGAGTATTCAGTATGTTTTCTATCTTGGGGTAGGGGGTAGGGGAAAGACGGGGAGAAAATTTGTAACTCAAAATCTTGTGGAAATGAATGTTGAAAACTAAGAATAAAATTTTAAAAAGGAACAAAAAGCAAGATTCAGCAAAAAAAAAGGAAATGAATGCTGAAAATTAAAATTAATTAATAAAAAAAGATTGTAAGCTCCTTGATGACAAAGACTCTTATTGGTGTCTTTGTGTCCCTAATGCCTAGTACAGTTTATAGTACATAGTAGGTTCTAATTGACTGACTGATTAGTCCTTAAGAGGATAGAAACATAGCCTATTGACAAGTCTATACCTGAAGTTTTTCTAGCTTGATAGGATCTGCCAAATATTACTTTCTACCATCAAAGCCCCAAAGATTTCAGAGTCATCTCTATGACACAAGGAGGCATTGGGGGAAACCTCAAAAAATATTCTGTCTATTTCTTATTACTTTCAAATACCCTCTAATCCAGGTGAATTTTTTTTTAAAGTTTTGTAAAATAGGAGAAATCACTATTTCAAACAGCTATGCAGCACTGGGATAGAGTATGGGACTTGGAGTGAAGAAGATCTGAATTTGAATCCTACCTGAGACCCTTACTAGTTGTACTGACCCTGGCCAGGCCACTTAGCCTTTGTCCACCTTGGGATCCTCCTCTGTAAATAGGGTGGCGCCTCCCTCCCAGGGTTGTTGTGGGGTTTACGTGAGATAACACATTCAAAATGCTTTGCAAACTTTAAGGTGCTGCATAAATGCTAGTTATTGTCATTATCATCACCATACAAAATAATCCTGTCTTCAAACAGGTCTACCCTGTCACCTTTGAGAAAAGAACACAGAAGGAATCTATGGATGCTTAGCAATGTTTGTTTGTTTTTTCTCCACTCATTATCATTCCTGGTAATTCCAGCTAAAATAAATATCATCAAAGGCTGCCACTCTTTCCAGAAAGCTTTATCTCTCACCTGGAAACTTGGCAGTCAGTAGACAAACATCCAAACTTATAACTATTGAGTCAAACTCCTTCTGAGCCTATGGAAGATCCTGACTAGTGAAACACATTCTGGAGCACAGGTTTGTGTTGGATCATAGGATTTTAGAGCTTTGGGGACTCCAGAAGTCAACAAGTGACAGAAGCATAGAATTTAGGAGTTGGAGGGGAATCTAACAGTTCTCTGGTCCAACCTATACACACACACAAAAATAAAAACAAAAACATGCTATCACAGCCAATAAGTAGTCACCCAACCTCTTCTCGAATATGAATGGAGATTACAAAAGACCCAGTTTAAGCTCTGGCAAGCAAAAACCTCTTACCAAGGAGAGTTGCCCCAGAGTGTAATGGATCACCTGGAGAGGATTCTCTCTCTGTGGAGACAGATGGGTTGGATTAGCTAACTCAATGAAATAGACATAAGGAAGCAAGATGGTAGGGGGACAAATGAGTAGAATACTAAAAATTGAATAAGGAAGAAGCTGCTTGCTGGTGTATTCCATATGATGAATAGACTGTTCCTAAAGAGTTTTCTGCCTGGTTCTATAAGCAGAGGAGTGAAACATGGTAGAAAGAGTATTTGATTTGGAATCAGAGGACCTAAGTCCAAATGCTAGCTCTGTGACTTACTATATGATCTTGGATAAGTCACTTTTCTGTAACATAAAGAGATTGGCCTAGATGATCTCTAAGGTCTCAAATCATGCTACTGCCCTACAACTCTATACACCCCCCCCCCCCCCCGGTCCCAGTAGATTCCTCCCTTGTAATAATAAGTACGGTTATATAAAATAAATAAACAATTTGGCCATGTCTGAAAATGTATGACCCATTCATCATCTGTTGCCCAACATCTATTGTTTACCACCTCCTTGTCTTTGACACAAGGTATGAATTACTATTAAGTCTTCTGAAGTTAAGATTGGTATATATATATATATACATATACACACACATATATATATATATATACATATACACACATATATATAAATATTGATCAGACTTTTAAAATCAGTATAACTTTTCTGTACATAATTGTGGATACAATTGTACATTATCAAGACAACTAGGTGGCACAATGGCTAGAATGCCGACCCCGGAGTCAGGAAGACCTGAGTTAAATTCTGGCTTCAGACATTTATTAACTGTATGATCCTAGGCAAGTCACTCAACCCTGTTTGCCTCAGTTCCTCACCTGTAAAATGAGCTGGAGAAGGAAACAGCAAACCACTCTAATATCTGTCAAGAAGACTTCAAATGAGTCAGACGTTACTGAAACAACTGAACAACAACAAATACTTATGCCATGTTCCTTTTTATATATATCCTATATATAAATATATATGCTCCTTTGGTTGAACCAATTCACAGTTTCACCAATACATTAGTGTGCCAGTTATCCTACAGTCATATCAATATCTATTTGTAATGCCATGCACCAGCAGATTCCCAAAGGAATGCTACTGTGAACAGCCTTTAGAGTTCAGATTACAAAATATAGTGAACACTCTGTTTATTCCATTACAAATCAAGACAAACATTCAAAACATTATAATATTCACAACATTACATCTTATCACAGAAAATGGCCACACAGTATTCACTACAGTGGCCACAGTAT
>CM053585.1:259709258-259739258 GCA_028646515.1 Pseudochirops corinnae
TTTCCCAGTGATCACTCATTGGTTACAGCCCTTCTATATGACCAAACTATTGTACAATGTGAAAGTATTTGCAGATCCTATACACGATTGCACGCCACCATGGGGGGGGGGGGGGAAGGGAGGGGAGAAAATCTGAAACTCAAGTGATTGTGGAACTGAATCTTGTAAATAAAAAGTAAATGAGCAAATAAAAAAAAAAGAATATATAACATATAAGAATTAAGTTTAAGTAAAATATAAGTCTTACATATATAGAATTACACAGAAATCTAGAAAATTAACCATTATAGAGATTTTGCCCTTTCCCTTTCAGTCATACACAAATTTAACAGAAAGAAAAACAAAAAGGAATTAAGAATCTGATTTTTAAAATTATTAGAAAATCTAGATCTAACAGATTTTTGGTAAGTATTAAATTGGAATCATAAGGAGTATATATATTTTTCAGCATTTCAAGGTACTTCTACAAAATTTTGCTTTGATCTGGAGCATAAGAAAGTCATAAACAAATTTTTAAAAGGCAAAAATTTAAAAACATCCTTTTCAGGTCACAAAACAATATAATAAGAGAAATATTAAGGCTTCACATTTAGACAGAGACCAAATAATGCAATTTTAAAAAATTATCCCCAATTACATGCAAAAAACAATTAAAACATTTTTTCAAGTTTTGTGTTCCAAATTCTATCCCTCTCTCCCTCCCTTCTCTGAGATAGTAAGAAATCTGATATAGGATATACATGTGCGATCATGTAAAACATTTCCATATTAGTCATTTTGCATAAGAAGAGAGAGAGAGGGAAAGAAGTAGAAAAGGAAGGAAAGAAGGAAAGAAGGAAGGAAGGAAGGAATGAAGGAAGGAAGGAAAGAAGGAAGGAAGGAAGGAAGGAAGGAAGGAAGGAAGGAAAGAAAAGAAAGTAAAAATGATACACTTCAGTCTGTATTCAGATAACAGTAGTTCTTTCTCTGGAGGTGGTTAGCATTTTTCATCATGACTCCTTTGGGATTGTCTTGGATCATTGTATTGTTGAGAATAGCTAGATCATTCACAATTGTTATCATACAAATATTGCTGTTACTGTGTACAATGTTCTTGTGGTTCTGCTCACTTCATTTTGCATCAGTTTATGTAAGTCTTTTCAGTTTTTTTTAAATCATCCTGCTTGACATTTCTTATAGCACAACAATATTCTATTATAATCACATACCACAACTTATTCAGTCATTTTCTAATTGGTGGGCATCCCTTAAATTTCCATTTCTTAACCACCACAAAGAGAGTTGATAAAAATATTTTTATACAAATAGATTCTCTTCTCTCTTTAAGAAAAAAAATCCCTTTGGGATGCAGACCTAGTGGTGGTATTGCTAGATCAAAGGGTATGCACAATTTTATAGCCCTTTGGGCATAGTTTCAAATTTCTTTCCAGAATGGTTGGATCAGTTCACAACTCTACCAACAATACATTAGCATCCCAGTTTTCTCGCATCCCCTCCAACATTCAAATAATGCAATTTTAAAGAATTAATGAGTAAAAAAAATAATCATAGAAAACAATGATATTAAAAAAATTATAGCAATAGGACAAAATATATTAAGTCTTCTGAAATGGAGCCAAAATAATCATTACAACAAAATTATATGTCTATGCTTTCATATTACCAAAAGAGAGAAAGAAGAGAGCAATGAGTTGAGCACAAACCTAACAAAATCCTAGTAAAAAACAACAAATTGATAAACCCTCTAAAATAGAAACTTTGGAGCACAAAAAAAATGAATTTTAAAAACTATTGAGAGACAAATACTGTCAGGGAACTTGCAGTCAATCTATTCTCTTTTCTGGGAGCTTGTTTGTAATTATTATAGTGACTTTTCTAGAGTTTTATCTTGCAGTTCTTTTAACACTTAGTATTTCTCCATTATATAATATGTTTTCTTATGTTTGCTCATTTCTTAAATCTGTAGTCTAGAGGGATGAGTGATAGCCTCCTCTACCACCCTCACTAATTCCATATACCTCATTGATTCCCTTGGCTTTGCAATTATTTAAATTATTATCGCAACGATCCTGGTCCACAGGGTCTGAGGTCCACATGATTCTTAGTAGCTGATTAGAACCTGGTTTAGACTAGTATAATTGGCAAGATCTAATAATAGCAGCTTCTGAATACCCTTTCAGTATGGTACCAGTAGGGGGAAAAGTTTATCCCAACCCATTTCCTTTCATCCTCAGTCCTGGAGAGTGTGGAGTTTGGGTATGGTGAAAGGTGACTTTCTCCTCTAGCTTGGATGAGATGGAAGTAAAGTCTTGGAACTGGTTTATCTCCTGGCTTTCAAAAGGGAGCATGGTGTAGTAGTTCAGGTACTGAACTTGGAGACAAGAAAACCTGGATTCCAATGCTGCCCTCAAATACTTATCTGTGTGACCTTGGCAAGTCACTTAAGTTCTGGGTGCTATTGTTCCCATTCCTATAAAATGAGGGAATCTGATTCCATATCCTCTAATCCCTTCTAACTCTAGCTCTGTGATTTAATGATCTTCCCTGTCCCTTCTTTAGTGCCACAAGGGATGGGGGCCAAGCAGGAAACATATTTTGATGTCCTGGTTTTCTACCTGCTACCACTGTCAGTCCTCAATGGAACAGAAATCAAGGAGGTGGTCTTCCTGGGTTAAAGCCGTTATTGAATTTCCTCGTAAATTCATTTTCCCCGCCTTAGGAATTATCTCGTAAGAAAGTTTCTTGTTGCTATGCTTTTACAATAAAAATATTTTTTTTAATTTTTGTTGTTGTTCTTGAAATGGTTTTAGAAGAAGCCAGACAAACCTGGACACTCGTCTGTCAGCATCTTTTACTATTACAGAATCCTCACTTCCCCTCCCAGGAAGCAGGGGACTCATGCTTAGGTAGGGGGAGGACTAGACAGATTCTCAGGTCATCACAGACTCTGAGGTTCTGGGATTCTATGACCGTACCTTTAAAAATGAAATAAGAAAAATAATGAAAAATTACTCACGATTACATGCTATCATAACAAATATTATAAGCATTAAATAAATATCAATTTATTACTAAATAGCCATTATTTTGTTGTTATTCAGTTGTCTCCTTTGCGTCTGACTCTTCATGACTCCATTTGGGGTTTTCTTGGCAAAGACACCAGAGTGATTTACCATTTCCTTCTCTAACTCATTTTACAGATGAGGAAACTGAGGCAAACAAGGTTAAGTGATTTCTCCAGGGTCACACAGCTAGTAAGTGTCTGAGGCAAGATTTGAACTCAGGAAGATGGGTCTTCCTGATGCTAGGCCTGGCACTGTATCCACTGTGCTACTTAGCTCCCTGGAACTATGAACTATAAATAACTATTATAACTAAAAGCAAACTAAGAAATTCAGAAAGCTAAAACAAGACTTGTTTTCTGACTTTCTTATCCATTTTGGAAGTAATAGGTGAGACTTCTGAGCAAGGAGAAACTTCATGACAAATAGAGGAAAATACTAAGAGTCCGTATCTATAGCAGGAGCAATGACCATCCCTAGACATTTGGAAGACGCAGATGAGTTTTTTGAGTAATCATAGTCCATAAGGTTGAACTCGTTGTACCAACTAGTAAGTTTTCAATGTTTTGCTAGACTATGTAAATAAGTAACTATGCCACCAAGCCTTGGTTCCTCTTCTTGTTTTGTTGTTGTTTTGTGTTTTGTTTTTTTCAGTGAAGCAGGTGGCACAGTACATAGGACACTCTGGAGTCAGGAAGATCTGAGTTCAAATTCTGCCTCAGGTTCTTACTAGCTGTGTCACCCTGGGCCAGTGATTTAAGCTCTACCTGCCTCAGTTTCCTTAATTGTAAAATGGGGAATCACAGTAGCACCTACTTTATGGGGTTATTGTAAGGAATAAGTGAAATAACCTATATAAAGTCCTTTGAAATATTTTAAGTACTCTATAAATGTTAACTCTTATAATTTAGTTGTATATGTGGGTAATTTGCTGAAAGAATGAATGATTGGAGCTCTTTCATTAATTCATAATATATACATACATAAGGTATATAAATATATACCTGCCCATTTATTCATTAAACAAATATTTATTAAGCATTCAAGAAGTATAGGGCACTATGAGGAACAGCAAAAATGAGCCAAGAACTCTGCCCTTGGGAAATTCACAGTTTAATGGGGGGAAATGAATTGAATACAGAGATAACTACAATGCAAGGTAAAGTATTCCACATGTGGCATAAGCAGTAAACAAAGTGCTAGAGAGAATTTATTTTTCACACTTTGAACTTAAGCAGATTTTGCCACCCTGTTTCTTAGAGAGAGAAAGCTGCATATTGTGGAAAGGAAATAAACACATTTCGTGTTCCTGTAGGAACCTCTAGAGTCGAGACCCATGAGACGCATATGGTCAGTGTTGTCAACTCTGCCTTCCTATCCTCAGCTATAATGGACAGGAACAATGCACACAGGAATAGGTGTGATAGATGGGGTGGTCACATGAGGAAACTGACCTGTAAGAGGCAGGTATGGTAGGGCAGCTGGTAAGTGTTTGGGTATAAGCCGGATAGGGAAAGAGGCCAGACAACAAAGGGCCCAAACACAAGACTGGTCCTATAAATTTTCCCATTTGCCATCTCCTTTTATCCTTGGATCTCTTTCTTATTTCGAAGGAGATATTAGTGAGGTCTCGTGTTCTTTCTCTGGTCTCCTACGGCTTTAGCAACTCTGCTCTGCGAAGCAAATGGCACCTATTTCATAGAAAAGCAACTTCTTTCATAGGAACAACAAAACAGGTGTTTCAATCTTCCTGCAAATGTTCCCTTTTCCTTCCCCCACTAGTTAAACACTGAATCCCCACCCTACTCCCATGTGGAACGGAACCTAGATCCTTTAACTCACTCCAACCTTTAGAACGATTCTCCACTTCCAAATTGTGACAAGCCAATCTCTTCTTGCTTTCTGCCCTGGTAACACTATCAAACAAGGAGTCAACAATGACAACCCTTCCAGTAAAATGGAGGACCATTGGGCTTTCCCATCCATCTTGCCAATGTACCAGTAAGCCTTAGCACATGTCCTTCTATCATATCCTCCAGACCCTTGGACCTGGCCACCTTCCTTGTCATTGTATCCTAAAGGCCTCTGGGCCTTGCCATCTGCCCTGAAACTGAATCCTTACGACCATTGGGCTTTTTCATTTATCCTACAGCTTAATCTTCCCATATGTGTTGAGTCACCAAATTAGAATGTGAGCTCCTTGAAAGTAGACTATCTAATTTGTCTACTTGTGTCTTTAATGCTTAGTACATAGTAAATAGTTAATAAATGTTTTCCCCCCATTCATTCATTCATTGATTCATGTCTCCCAAGTTAAAAAGTGACACGTATTAATGTCTAAGCTCAATGGTAAGGCCTAGAGAAAAGCTATATAGGCATCTCTCATTAGCACCCCAAATCTATTGTTGCCCTCTGAGTGAAGATGCTCAATTATTTTCTGCTGGCTAAGTGTATGTGAGTCGGCAGGAACCTGGAACAGATACCTACCCAGTGATGGGGTTTGGGTGTGTGGCTGGAACATGGGCCAAAGAATGAACAGATCTAGCTTTCTGATACTTCTCGTGAAAGGACTAGAGGGTCTATATGCAGAGACATGGCCATTTCATTCTCTCTAAATACCAATTCCTGTCATCAGGAGAGAGAAGACACAGAAAAAAATCCTGCTGTGTCCTGGCACTGAGACCAGTGAAGGGTAGTTAGCATTAATTATGTATTACACCAGCAATAGAGATAAGAGTGGAATGGGGGGAAATCATAACACTATTAATAATGAAAGTGAAATTTGTAAACTCTCTACCAGGAATAATTTGCATAGCAATATAAACACAGAGCATAAGGCAGAAAAGCTAGAAACAGTGCTTCAGTACAAAGAGCCACCATTTTAAGCATTAAAAGTAATGATTAAATCATAAGAACTCTCTCTGTGGGATGTACACAGGGAAGGAGCCTTTTCTGGAGTCTGTGCTCACAAGGTCACAGAGCTAGAACTGGAAGGGGCCTCGGAGGTCCTTTATTTTTATAGTTCAATGCCTACATTTAATAGAAGAGGAAACTGAGTTCAGGAGATACTCAGTGACTTGCCCTAGACCACATAAGAAGTGTCACTGGTGGGATTTGAACCTGGAATCTTTGACTCTTGAGCCACTGTACCACATTTCACTAAATATTTATTAAGTCCTAACTGTATATAAAGCACTTTGCTAAAAAAAAAAAAAAAAAAAAAAGATAATACTAGCTGACCTCTGACCTAGTTCTTTAAGGATTGTGAAACATTACATGCAGATTATCTCAAAGGAGTCTCCCAACAATCTTACAAAGTGAACATTATCACAAAACCTATTTTAGATGGGAAAACTGAAATTCAGGGACGGCTATAATTTTGCCTACGATCACATCGCTAACAAGGGCTGTGGGTAGGATTGGAGCCCAGTTTTTCCTGAGTCTGTGTCCAGAACTCTTGCCATTATGTTATGCTTCCTCTCAAGGATCAGAAACATCAGGGTCCTTGACCCCAAGTAACTGCTGTGAGGATAAGGCATGCCTCAACACAAGTAAAATAAAAGTGCAGATGTGTTAGGGGTAAAGGAGATCCAAATAAATCCGAGAGGGAAGAGAACACTTTCAGTTGGATGGAACAGGGATAGACTCAAGGAGAAAACACCTGAGTTAAGTCTTGGAGGCATAAAAAGATTTCAACTGCTAGAGATGAAGAGTAAAGTAAAGTCCTCTGCCACTGCCCAGAGATGAAAGAGATCATGGCAAGATAAGGGTCAACTAGGAGGGCAGTGGCCTAGAAGGTAGAGTGTGTGGAAGAAAGTAATATGAAAGAAGGTTGGAAAGAAAAGGTTCCATTTGAAAACCAAGAGGGGCTCTTATGGATTAAATTTATTTAATTAATAATTGAATAAATTAAATTTAAATTTAATTAAATAATAAACTTAAATTAATAAATTTGAATTTATTAGATTAAATAATAGCTTATAAACTATCAGCTTAATGTGCTCTAAAACTTTTGGGGTACTGTGTAGAATATTGTGAGAGAGTGGTAAACAGAATGCTGCGTGAGTTTGAAGAGGGGAAGTTATCACCAACTTGCAGTGTGGGAAGGACATGGACACTAAATCATGGAGATTTCATGGAGGAGGTGGAATTCAAGCAGATCTTTAAGGAATGGCAAAAATTCAGTAAACAAAAGGAAGAGGGAAGATATTCTAGGCCTATGGAACAACCTGACCAAAGACACTAAGGTAGAATAACACAGGGAGTGTTTGGAAGGTGGGGAGAAAGAGTGGCAAAATTTGATTGCTGTATACAGTGTACGATGTCTGTGCCATACTTGAAGGATAGACTTTGTCAAAGCCACAAAAATAAGAAAGGGATTGGAACTTAACATAGAACCAGACATCTTTCTCCATCAAAGATCCCACAGGTTTAGCAGGACTAAGGTGGAATGGCATAGTAAAATAGTACAGAATTTGGATCACAAGATATAAGGATGATGTAATGCCAAGCAAAGGCAACTTCCAAGGTTCGGATTACCACCATAGCAAACTCCACTTATTCGGCAAAACATTCACAGAACAGAGAAAGTCAAAATACAGTGTAACTCATTCATTTAGCAAGTAAGTTCTCAATTCAATTGCAAAGTACCAAGGTCCAAGTATCCCACCCCTGGATCAGTAGTCAAATTAGCCCACTCCTGAGCAGTACATTCATTTAGTCTCTTCTCAAATGGAGAATATTTTCGAATCATAAACAAAGTACATTCATTAAGTCAATCACAGAGTACAAAAAAGCCAAAGGTTTCCGGACCTTGGATAGAACTGAATTACAATACCATCCATTAACACCAAGCACTTTCTCAAAAGGGGCAGAAGAGCACGAAGGCCACCCACCCTTAAGCTACAACGAGAGTAAGATGTCATTACAGTTCAATGCCCAAGGAGAGATCCTGTCTTCATCTTGACTGGAGGCAAGTTGGTTCTTGGGGAGGCAAAGCCTAACAAAGTCACAACACACATTGCCAGTGTCCCCATCAAGTCACTCTCTGCCTGCAGAACAGTCCCAGAACCCCTGAAAACATCAGCAAGGTCCTCTTCCAGGATTTCTGTGAACATACAACAAGAAAATCCTTCTTCAGGGTTTCTGAACCAACAGCAAATTTCCAGGACCTCTACAACAGCAGCACTGTCCTTCACCAGCAGGTAAATCTGGCAAAACAACATCAAAACAGACAGACAAAATATTGGCATCACAGCCATGCCTCCTCAATTCTTGGCAGCTCCAGGTGGCAGTTCTCAAAGGTCCTGGGGAGCTCCAACTGGCCCTCAGCACTCCACGGCACTGCTCTCCAAAAGTCCCTCTGGCCTCCTCTGCTTGGGCTTTCTCTCTGCTTCTGCTTTTCTCTCTAAATCCACAGCTCCTCCCAGTTTAGCCCTCTCTCTTCATGTCAACAAGTCGGTCCCACAAGTGGGATTCACAAACTCTGGGTTTCAACACCCAACCCAAAAACCAAGCCAATACAGGAGGATCTCCAAATACCATTACCATTACAGATGATGCTGATGATGCTGATGATGCCGATGATGCTGATGATGATGAAAATAAAATAGATGACATTTGAATAGCACTTTAAATTTTGCAAACTGACATATATATATATATATATATATATATATATATATATATATATATATATGTATGTATGTATGTATGTATTATCTCATTTTATTCTCATGAGAACCCTGGGAAGTAGGTACTATTATTATCCTCATTTTATATATGAGGAAAAGAATACAGACAGTGGTTAAATGGCTTGCCCAGGATCACACAGTTAGTAAGTATCTAAGGGTAGATTTGTACTCAAGTCTTCTGACTTGAAATCAAGTGCTCTTACCACTACAGAACATGGATTTATGTTTAGAGAGGACTTTAGAGATTAGTTAATCTAAGCCTATCATTTTACAGCTGAGGATACTGAGGCCCAGGGACCCAAAGCTTTATATATGTGTGTATGTATACACACATACATATTTGCATGTATATATATAAATGACACATATCTAATTAGCTAGTTAGCAGAGACAATCAATTAATAGCTATTTATTAAGTACCTATTATGTCCTAAGCACTCTCCTAATCACTGGAGATACAAAAAGCAACAAAAGACAGTCCTTGCCCTAAAAAAAGCTTACATCAGTGTGAGAAACAACACACAAATAAATACAGTCAATCTTTGGTGTTCTCACATTTAACTTTTTCAACTTGAATGATTCATGTAATTTTATTAGTAACTTTATTTTCACTTTCCTGTTGCAACCCCATACACTCACAGCTAGGCACAGTAGTTCACAAGTTTGTAAAGTGGCTAGTATTCTGCTAGGCCCTTCACTGGAACCTGCTGGTGTAGAGCAAAATGTTCCTTGTACATTCTCTGCATATTTCCATTGTTTGCCTTTAAAACTCAAGTTTTGTGTTGCAATTAAATTGAATAGTACAAGTCCTTTGGTATCCACCATCCCAGCAACCTCTACCTCAGTTTTCAGAGGGTATCCAAAGTAGAGAGGCTTATAGTGTACAAATTTATAAGAATACAAGTCATTCTCCAATTGATAAATGGTCATAGGATATGAACAGGCAGTTTTCAGATGAAGAAATTAAAACTATCTACAGTCATATGAAAAAATGCTCTAAATCACTATTGATAAGAGAAATGCAAATGAAAACAACTCTGAGGTACAATGTTATACCTATCAGATTGGCTAACATGAAAAGAACAGGAAAATGATAAATATTGGAGAAGATATGGGAAAATTGGAACACTGATACATTGTTGGTGGAGTTGTAAACTGATCCAACCACTCTGGAGAGCAATTTGGAGCTATGCCCAAAGGGCTATAAAACTGTGCATTCCCTTTGATCCAGCAATACCACTACTAGGTCTATATCCCAAAGAGACACAAAAAGGGAAAAAGACCCACACGTACAAAAATATTTATACAGTCCTTTTTGTGGTGACCAAGAATTGTAAATTGAGGTGATGCCCATCAATTGGGGAATGGCTGAACAAGTTGTGGTATATGACTGTAATGGAATACTATTGTTCCATAAGAAATTATGGGCAGGTGGATTTCAGAAAAACCTGGAGAGACATGAACGGATGCTGAATGAAATGAGCAGAACCAAGAGAACGTTATGCACAGTAATAGCAACATTGTACGATGACCAGCTTTGATAGATTTAGCTCTTCTCAGCCATGCAATGATCTAAGACAATTCCAAAAGACTCATGATGGAAAATGCATCCACGCCCAGAGAAAGAACTATGGAGGCTGAATGAAGATCGAAGTATACTATTTTCTCTTCTTTGCTTGTTTTCTTCTTTCTTGTGGTTTTTCCCTTCTGTTCTGATTCTTTTTTCACAAGATGACTAATGTGAAAATATGTTTAATATGATTATACATGTATAGCCTTTATCAGATTTGCATACTGTCTCAGGGAGAAGGGAATAGAAGGAGGGGGGAAATTTTAGGACTCAAAATTTTATAAAAGTAAATGTTGAAAATTTAAAATTAATTAATTAATAGAAATATATAAAATAAAGGAAGCCAGAGAAGCCAGTAGTCAAAGTGGAGGAGGGAAAACATTCCAGGCATCAGCCAGAGTATCAGGAGGTGAGATATGGAGTGTCTTGTTTGTGGAACAGCCAGAAGGCCAGTGACACTGTATCAGAGAGTAAGGTATAAGAAGACTGGAGAGGTAGGGAGGGGACTACATTATTTGAATGGCTTTGAATGTCAAACAGAGCAGTTTGTATTTGATCCTAGAGACAATAAGGCACAATAAAACGTGTTGAATCAGGAAGAAAAAGCATATTTCCACTGTACCATTTGATAGGCAATATTGAACAGTGAAGCATGGGAATCTGCTGAAGGACTTTATTCTGATTTTATTCTAGTCTTTGGAGTTAAGAATTCTTGCTGTCATTTCACATTTCCAGATGAAGGGTAAGGAAGGACCAATGTTGGGGCACATCAATCTGATGTTGCCTTGGAGTCAACAAGCTCTTTCTCTTCTCTTGTAGCTCCCAGAAAAGAAAACTCTCTCTGGCTAGCCTGGGATACAATACAACTTGCCCAAGGAACCAAGGGAAGAGGAAGAGCTGAGATTCATACCCAATTCAGAGAATCATTGATTTAGAGCTAAAAGGGAAGCTTAAAAATTACCTGGTTCAACTCCTTCATTTTATAAGGGAGGAAATGAAGCCAAGGGAGGTCAAATGACTTACCAAAAGTCATGCAAGTACCAGTAGTAGAGTTGGAATTCAAATCCTGGTCCTCTAGATCTAACACTTCTCCCCTGTTGCATGCTGCCTCAGATTTCAGGTTTTTCATTCTTTCTCCTCTACCAAAATACTTGTTTATCTGAATTCATATTCTGGTGACCGTGGGCAAGTCTCTTCATTTTTCTGAGTCTCAGTTTCCCCATATGTACAATAAGAGGTATTTTAGAATAGAGTATTTAGATTTCTTTCCAGCTCTAATTATATTATCCTGTGATACTGAACATGTCTGGGGCTGTGGAAGGGAGGGGAATTTTTCTGGCCTTCAATTTCTAATGTTGCAGCACCCAGCTGGAGCTGATGGCATTCCTCAACCTACATCGCACATTATTGAGATTCCGAGGATCCCAAGGACCAGTCTCCTCCCTCTTACTTCCTTCTCAACCACCACCATATTCACTCCTTCCTTCTCAGCAGCCTCACCACACTACCCCAGTCTAAACAAATGGCTTTAGCCTGTGGCAAAGAAGACACAGTATTCAGAATTACAGGTGATTCAAAGCACATTTGAAAGGCATATGGACATCATCAAGGGGAAATGTCACAGCAAGAAGAGGTAATTATAACATAGTGAAAATGAGTAGGAGACACAACACAGGGAAAGAACAGTGAGGATTTTGGTTCTGGGTCAGAAAGCCTGGGTTCAAATCCTACCTCTTATATGTACTAATTGTATAACATTAGGAAAGACATTGACACATCTCCAGGTCTTATCTGTAAAGCCACAGGGTTGATCAAGATAATCTTTGTTACCTTCAACACTAGAGCCCATGATACTGTGAGAGATGACAGATAGACAGACCCTGAGCTGCCTTGTTATCTGTGAAACATTACAGAATCCAGAGGAAGGCTGCCACTATGAAGAGGGGATCTTCCATCCAGGATTTACAGAAAGACATGGGCCAATCTCAAAGGAAGACTAAGATTCTCAATCATAGATGGAGAAGCTTAGATTTAAATCTTCAAGATCACCTAGTCCAGCCCTCTTCTTGTTTACAGATAAGAGAACTCAGATTGTGGTGAGATTCAAATGAGACAATGTGGGTCAAGCACTTTGCAAACCTTAAAGTGCTATATTAAAGCCAGTAGTTAGTTTCCAGTCTGATGGCTTCCCTCTTTGAGCCTTCTACTGCACTCCTGATGAGGTCCAGCAGTATTTATAGTCATACGGGCATGTGCTTGTAAATGTTTAACGAGGAGGAGAGGAGGGAGTAAATGCAGGCACACACTTTTAAGTTCAGTCTGCAATATTAACATTTTCTTAAGTCTAGACAATTAACAAAACAATATTGTCAGTTTTGGAGGTGTGAATGCTCACCCTGAAAAAGCAACTGTCAGCTCTCACCAGTGTGTTAGAACTGGCTCCAGAATACCCCTGGAGGGAACTAAAGCCTCAGAGAGATTAAGGGATTTGCTTAAGGTCCAAGAGATATTAAGTGTCAGAGCTGGGACTTAGACCCAAGACTTCTCTTGCCAAATCCAGTACACTTCACTGCACAGGAGAGGACATGAATTAGTTGTGATCTGCCCTGGTAAAGGGAGTACTCCACTGCCGAATCCCCTGAAGTATGAAGTGCTATCAATTCTCCTATCCAACATCCTTCATTCATTTCTCTAATATATCTTATTTTCAAAAACTCAGCAAGCATTCCGGAAAACACTTACTATATGCCAGATGCTTTGTTAGGCACTGAGGATACAAGTGCAATTGAATAAAAGCATTCCTACTCTCAAAGAGTTTTATCTTCTAATGCAGGGCGGAGGTGGGGGGAACAACAAACATATATATATATAAGTACATACATACATACAGTATATATGTATACAATATATATGGTAGGTATATATATAATATAAAGAGAACACAAAGTAGTTCAAAACAAAGTAATTTGGGAAGGAGAAATGCAAGTAGTTGGGAAGATCAAGAAAAACTTCATATAGAAAATATATCTCTTGAGTTATATCTTGAAGGAAGAGGTTCTTTGAGGCAGAAGTGAGAAGAATGTATATGCAAATCTTTCTTTTGAGTGAGGATCATCTTCCTGATGAGTCCTGTACACATCATCTTCCCTGCCTTCTAGCCACGCTTTCTCCCATCTTGTACCTGTGAAATTGATGTTTTGTACCACAGTGCAAGACTTTACATTTATTCTTATTGAATTTTATATTATTTGATTCAGCCCAAAGTTCTTGCTTGTCAATAGACTTTTGAATCCTGGCTCTGCCAGCCACTGTGTTATTACCCCTTCCAGATTATTGTCATGTGTAATTTTGATTTGCATGCCAGCGCTGGCTTTATCCAAGTCATTGAGTGCCCTCTTCCCTCTAGGGTTCCATCTTTTCCACCCCAGTCACTCATTGCTTTTTCTTAATAAGAATCAGATTCAGAATGATTTCATCGTGTTTGTTCCTCTACCCTTTTTGAAGGATGAAATGATCTCTGAGGCAAAAGACAAAATAGTGGTTGTTCTGCTTTTGTCATAGAGAGAATCTAGCAGATGTCTAAATAATCAAAACCCTCCAAAATTACTACAACATGCTTCTGTTCCAGTTTTATGATTTATTTCCCAAATTCCTGACCTTTTTACTCATTGTGTTCAGGTGGGATGTATTCTGGTCATCTGGGATGAATCACTTTTATTTCTCTCAATTGGCCTTCACAACCTCTCTCCCTCATTGTTCCCCACTCTCCTTCCTGAATTTCCTCACATAAGTGTATTTTCTTAATGTACAGTGCTACCCATACTCCCTTTTACCTGTTTTTATTTTGAATAACATATCCCCATCTAAAGCCAAGGTACAGTCATCAGTTTCATCCCTTCATCTTGTTGATACCAATAATGTATCCTTAAGTGAAACCTATAGGTGATACCTATAACATCAGCTTTGCCTCCTTGCATTGGGGCCTCCAGTTCCTCCTTTTATGTTGCCCAAACTCTGGAAATCTGGGTATAGACATTTAAGATCATAGATTTGGAGATTTTATCTCCTTTGAACTTCTATTGTCTACTCTGCTATTCTTATTCCTTCTTTGTACCCATTCTCTATGGTATCTAACTTGAGGCTAGTGTTTTCCCTCTCCTATCCTTTTTCATTTAAAGCCATTTTGATTAGATTTACAAATAGTTAGAGAAATGCATTCTCACTAGATTTTGTCAAATGCTCTCCATCTCAGGCCAACAATCTATCATCCCTATATTTTAAGGTGTGGTCCAGAAATCCAACTCCCATTTTCAAACACAGCCTTCTTAGCCAACTGTTCACTTCACAAATTAAATTTTCTCTTCTGAATACTTTGTCTTCAACTGACAACAGGAAGAAAAACACAAATCATGTCTTTATGGTCTTCTGCTTTTTGACCAATACTTCATAATTGTTGGCAATACTTTTTAGGTTCCTTCCAACAGTGCCATTTGTACCCATGACAATCCCCAGAAGTAAGCAGCTGGCACCCATTTTCACAATCTTGAGATGTTCTTGGTTTTGTTTTTAATTCATGCACCAACCAGGAAGTCAACAAACCTCTCTATTGTGGTTATCAAGTCAAGGAGCCTTGGTAACTCTAAACAGGAAATCATCAGCCACTGCTAATGTCTTCTTCTCCTGGCCTTTACTGGATAAATAGCTTCTGTTGGTTCAACAATATCATTCTCTGGAGAACAAGTAATTTTTTCCCCTTGAGAACATCTATTCTCTCCTCTTCATTGAAAGTCTCTAATGAGTTTTTAGCCTATGATTGTGCAGCTTCCCTTTTCCTTCCCTTTCTTTCTTGTGTAACACTTCTATTCTCTAACACCTAAGTCAGTGAGGTCTCCCCTTCTCCAACTCAGTCCCCCCTCTTTTTGGGTGATCATTGAAGTCATCACTTCTATTTCTTATCTGTAGCAATGTGGAATGGGAAGAGGCATTCCTCAAGTCCCTAAACCTTCTCCTCTAGAGGGGAGATCAGCCCACACTTGGATCACAGACAGTAACCATCTGTTGTGGCAGATATACAAACACCACAAGCTCAATGAAAATTATTAAATAATTTCCCTATCCATAATATTTGCAATTTGCAGTGGGCAAATCCTAGTGGGCAGCTGGGTGGTGCTGTAGATAGAGCACTAGCCCTGAAGTCAGGAGAATCTGAATTCCAATTTGACCTCAGGCCAGTCAATTACCGCTCATTGTCTCATAAATATATACTCCAGGGTGTTTATACCTCACCTGGTTATTTTCTATTAACAATCATCATCAGTTAATAACTTTATAACCTCACTGAACTTATTTTCCTTAGTTTCAAATTTTCCCAGTCACATTCACCTTCTTTCAGCCTTGTACCAATTTTCTTTTTTTTTCATTTGTCCCAGCTACCGATCCACTCTATCAATTTGGTTCACTGTCAGTTATTCTACTTTCTTTTCCACACTTAATTTGCCTTGTCTTGCTAACTATCTTCTTTTTCTTCCTGAGTCTATATCTTCAAGATCTACTCCCTAATTTTCCTTGATCCTCCTTAATTATTTTATGTCTTTCTTAATTGTCCTTGAATTTTCTCCTCTTTCATTCCAGAAAGAGAATCTAGATTTGTATCTGGACCTAAAGATTGGTCGGTCTCCTTCAAATGTTCCTTCATTTCCCCTCCCCAAGTTTAACATCTGACCTGCTTCACTAAGTTAGTCTACACCCTTTCAGGTCATTGACATGATTTTCTTTTCCTTCTACAGTATTCATCTCAAGTCCTTCTTTCTTCTCCCACTCATTCTCCCATAACCTTTTCCCACAGCAGCCAGGTGTAGAATATTTTCAAGGACTCAATGATCAGTACAACACAGAAAACTCCAAAACCTATAGCATATCCAGTTCCAGTATTTCATCAAATCTGGTCCCAAGTTTCCAATTGACAGTTACCTAGATCTACCCATAAGCCTCTGAAAGTGAATATGTCCAAAATGAAACCCATTTTTTCCCTCCCAATTCCTGTCCCCTCCTGAGAATTTTTCTAATTCTGTTTAGAATTTAGGAGACCAATCTTCTTTATCAGGACCATGATGATTTCCCACATCCTCCTGGATCATGGCTTGATTTTTCTCTCACTCTACAACTTTCTTTCATCCTCCATTATTCTAGATTCACCTCTCTAGCAGAGGCTACACCATACTTTCTAGTCACCCAAGTTTACAGCTTGAGAGCCACCACTGACTCTTCTCTCTCCTTCACCCCAATATCTAATTAGTTGTAAAATCTTGCCAATTCTACATCTTTCATCCCAGTATCCTTTGCTCTGCTTGTACAATGGCTACTCTAGAGCAGGTTTTCCCTTCTCAGTTGGACACTATTCTCATAGTTGGTTTCCCTGCCTCTGGGCTCTCCTCTTTTCACCACATCCTTCACATTGCCACCAAAATAATCTTGCTAAGGGAAATACCACTCCCCTACTCAAAAATTGTCAGTGGGTTCCTATTGTCTCTGCAATAAAATACCAAACTCCTTTGCCCTCTACAATCTGATTTCCACCTACCTTCCTGGCCTTATTTCACATTTCTGTCTCTGATGCTTTCTACATTCCAGCCCAAGTGGCCTTGTTGTTTTGAGAAGTCAACATTCCATGCCCCGCCTCTGTCTTCACACAGGCTGTCCCAGTGCTTGGAACACACCCCTCCCCCTGCCTTCCTTACCTCTGCTTCTAACAGTCTAATCTTCAGTTTCCTTCAAGAGTCAGCTCAGATACAACTTGGAATAAGCTGTATTTTTAGTTCCTTTTAGTTCCCTCCCCCTCATTCTTAGCGCTCTCTTTCTCCAAAAATTACCAAATATCTGGCTATTTATAAAAATATCGTATAATTCCAGTAGACTGTAAACTCCTTGAGGACAAGAAAAATTTTGATCTTGTTTTTGTTTCCTCAGACCCTAGCACAGTGTCTTAGATGGAGGAGTAGCATAAGAAGTGTCAGCTGAATTTAGCTAAAGAGCTGAGAGTCAGTTGCTTCTGTACAAGTCATAAGGAGACCATGACTTCATGTGTTTGCAGGATGTTTAAAAACAAACACTTACCTGTAAAATGGAAATAACAATAGCACCTGTCTCCCAGAATTGTGATGATCCAATGAAATAAGATTTGTAAAGCACTTAGTGCAGTGCCTGGCATGTAATATCAACACTAATAATTGTGTTATCTGTTATTAAACAAGGGACAATCAAAGAGCTTTGCAGTCATTGTAAGCTCTAGGGTATCTTTGTCAACTCCATGATGATTTCTTATGTCCTCTTGGATCCTAGCTCAGTTTTTCTCTCACCCTACAATTTCCCTCCATCCTCCATTATTCTAGACTCATTTCGCTAGCAGAGACTACAGCTTAGAACCCAGCCACCTACCTTCCTCATGTGGCCCCTGGCTACAGCCATTCCTGATGAAGTTCTGACATCAAATGTGTTAGACACATAGAGAGAACCTGGGCAAGACCGAAGCTTCCATACAGGAAAACTGGTAGATAGAAAAGACAGTGTGATAAAAACAACAACAAAAACCTAATTTATATTTGTCTAAGTGGAATGACATTAAAAATACCTCAAAGTAGAATCCAGAGCAGTGTCTCGTCCTGAAGACTGGTCTCCTTCAAGAAATATTTTGTCCCTGCCTTTTTTCTGTTCCTGGGGTCAGTTCAGGTTGCACCCTGGGCTGAAATGACCTAAAGAATTTCAGGATCACACCATTTTGTGGCAGGTTTTTACAATTCTGCAAAATTTTTCATGTTTGTTTTGGTTTTCTTTCTTAAAAGCCAGCTTAACTTCTTAAAACAAACTTTAAAAAACCAACCATCTCCTTTCTCAGCTTTGGACTCTCTCCTTTTTACCAGAAGGTCCCTACCTCTTAAGCCTCCAAAAGTCATTAATACAGGGTTTTGGAGGACATGGAGGTCCCCATCAGGAAACAGAGAAATTTTCCCAGTCCACACTATAATTTCATAATTATTGATAATACCAAACAATTTGATAAAAGTTGATAATACAGTGGCACAGAGGTCATCCATGGAAAAGAAGGGAGATAGTAGCAGTATGCTAACAAGTATTTAACAACTAGCTCTCCAAAAAAAAATAATTGTGTGCATGATGTACTTTTAAGTTTCATTCATTATTAACATTTTATCCATCATTTCTTCAGTCTAGACAATCAACAAAGCAATAAATCAAGCCCTGATTTGTAGCATTTGCTGGTTTCCGAAGTATAAATGCTCCCCATGAAAATTTAACAAATGGCTCTCAAGCTGTTCTGAGCTGGCTCCAGTACACCCTTGCAAGGTAGCAATTACCCTTGCGAGGTAACAATAAAAAAACAATAAAAAAAAAAAAAAACACAACCAAACCTCATACTTCTGCCTCCTCAGTTCAATACAACAAAATACTTACTAGGTCCCTATAACGTGTAAGATACTGTGAAATAATAACCCTTATACATGCCTAATCCAATTTTGTTCAACAAAGACTTGTTAAATGTCTGTATGCAAGACACTATTCTGGAAGCTAAAGCTGCAAAGACAGAGGTGGCACAGTCCCTGCCTGTATTTACTGTCTTGTAGGAGAAAACAATAGTTACACTTATGCAAAGTGGGCTCTAATGGAGACAAAGAACAGTTCTAGGTAAATCTTCTAGCCGAACATTAAGCATGCCCCAGTCAAGATATTATCCTTGGTCCTCTTTGAGAATGAAAGACCAACAGGAACAATAAGGAAGGAGATTATATCAGGTGGGAGGGAAGGGGGAAGGACCCAGGGCAAACTTCATGGTGGGGCTTATACCTAAACTAAGCCCCAGAGAAGGGTTTTTCCTGGTACAGTTGAGGGGAACTGATCAGCCTTCTAATTAGATTCCCAGCTTCAAGTTTTTCCCCAACCCAATCCATCCTCCTCAGATCCCAAAGTGATTTTCCCAAAGCATAGCTCTTATCATGTTGATCTCCCTACTCTATAAACCCCAATGGCTCTTTATTATGTCCAGGATCAAATGTAAATTCTCTGTTTGGCAAGTGAAGCTCTTTGCAATCTGGCCCCTTCCTACCTTTCTCATTTTATAGCATATTACTCCCTTCCACACACTATAAAGTTCACTCACACTGACCTACTTGTTGCTCTTCACACATGACTCCATCTCCCAACTTGGTGATGGCTGTCCGCCATGCTTGTGATGTTGTCCCTCATAACCTCTGCCTCTTAAAATCTCTGGCTTCCTTGAAGACTTGGTTCTAGTTCCACCTTATCCAAAGTCTCCTAATAAAAAGCATAATTGGGATTTGGATCTAGGCCCTTGAAACTTAGAAGGGTCTTTGGCAAATGGTGAGGAAACAATGAACTAAACTGGCTATTGTCTGGAAAATTATGGTTAATAGCATAGCATCTGTATAAAGATTTTGAAATGATATGGAAAGCAAGGCAAGTTTCTTCAGAAAGAAAATTTCAAACTAACTTGACCAGCATTAATCATAAAAGAAGAAAAAGTGTCTTTCCCTTTTCTAATAATAAGATCTCAAATCTCTGTAACACTCTTAACCATTTTGAAAGTCAGTGATGTACACAAGTGATCTGACCATTATTGTCTTCATTTTATAGATGGGAAAGCTAAAGATAAAAGAGGTGCAGTGATCTCACCACGTATCAGAGTCAAGATTTCTGACTCCAAGTTCATCACAACCTCCTACCTAAATAATTAAAAGTGAACAAGTTGTGAAACAGCAAAAAGAAAAAAAAAAGTATATACCTCCACCAGAAAGTATGGCAGAGTAATAGAGGAGGCGGTGCTGTTACTAGAAGGAGGGAAATAATCTAATTGAAAGGTTTTAGGGGTAAAGATCTATAGCAACTGACCCTCCCACCACACACACACACACACACACACACACACACACACACACACACACACACACACCCCTACCTTTTTGACTCCAGCTTCTTGAGGACTAGGATCATTTCATTTTCTGAATCTTTGCGTTCTTAGGTTACACTGCCTGGTTCCTGGTACATTCCTGTTTAATAAATGATTCATTGATTGATTTGATCTATATAAGTTGGGACTATAACATAGGAGTCACAGGCACTGGTCTCTGTTTAGTGGTCATTGTATTACATTATGTTGCCTCCCTTAATAATAAAAATTGTTAATAATAGATTTTAATAGATAATCATACTAATTTTTTATCCTAACCTCTGATTTTTCCATTGATGAAGACTGTCAGTCCTTTGTAATTTATAATCTTATTGTAATTTATAATCTGATTTTTCCATTGTTGAAGATTGTCAACTCCTTTGTAAGTGGAGAACTAAATTCCACTGCTTTATATGCTGTTGATGTAGATATCCAGCTTAGACAACTTGGGGCCTCCACTACACTCACCTCCTTAAAGATTAAACTCCTCTCCCACACTGTTTATTCCTTGAATTATATGGAAAACCAGCTTCCTACATCTAAAAGCGTATTTCTTTTTTCCCCTCCCATTGTCCAATCTTCATCCTCCCTCATGACTTCAGAATAATGGGAGGAATTACCTCAGTGGATAGGAAATCTCTCAACATCTGAGAGGTTAAGTGGTGGGCCTAGACCCCTGCCCTGAGTTTGGGACTCAAGTTCCTTCTGCCAGACATTCTTCAAGTGCTGTTAAAAACAAACAAAAAAAAACAGAACAATGGCAGGCAGAGGATGGAAAAAGTAGACACTGGCTGTTGTGCGGAAAACATTGTGGTGAAATCTGCTTGTCAGGCAGCATGAGGGAGCCTAGGGTCTCTCCCTGGACTCTGTATCTCCAGGAGATGAAGGTGGCTCCCCTCCTCCTCCAAAAGGAGACTCAGAAACCATGGGCCTGGCCAAGTTCCAGCCACTCCTGCCCCCCTTTCTTGATTCGGGAAGTCTGGGACTGCTTCGGGTAAGTTCGGTTGGTAGTGGAGCCTGGCTTGGAACAAACCACGTGTGGGAAGCCATGGCCAGATCCATTCTCCATGTCTAAAATTAACTCACAAGTTTTCGGAAGGGTAGGTGGTGGGGAGAGTTTGGGGTCATGTTTGTTCTTTGTTAGTGGAATGAAATATAAACAGAAGAATCTGCTGCTTTAACTCGGTTGGGTGGAGGGGTATATGGAAAAATCTTAGCCCTGTGAAACAGCTTTTCTTTCTCTCTACCAGGCAGGCATACCAAGTGAGGGGAAACTGCGTGGGAGTCCTATGAACACTTGCAAGGGATGGGTGGGTGTGGTCCACAGGGATGAGGTGGATTGCAGAAAACCTGGGAGTTTGGAACCAATAAATGACATACCATACTTACATCTGGCTCTGGGTGAGGTTCAGGGCAGGAGCAATTAACAAAGGAATGTTTTCATTTTCAAAACTTCACTGTCCTTTTCTGGACTACCCACAATCTCTCAAATAGCCAAGATTTGCTTAACTAAATTCTGAAACCCTTGTAAATGCAGTCATAGATTCACTCTATGAACATGGAGCATCTGGAGGGGCCAGGCTCCCCCCTGATATTCTTGATGCTAGCCCATCATGAATGGAAATATAATCATTTCCAAACTTGCCCCCTGCTGCCCCCAAAGCAATAAACCACGTAGTATGAGGATCTCTTCCTCATTCTGTTGTCAGGCTCAAAACACCATGGAATTATAGATTTAGAGTTGAAAATCCAACTCCCCCATTATACAGATAAGGAAGCTGAGGCCCAAAGAGTTATTACATTATTCACTCAGTCATATGAGTAGTAAATACTTCAGTCAGAATTCAAATTTAAGTCTGACTCTAGAATTTAAAAAAACCTTAAAAACCATCTAATCCAAATTAGAGATGAGGAAACTCAAATACAAGTTAGAGGAAATGACCTGTCTAAGGTCACACAGCTTGTTAGCAGCAAAATTGGGACTATAACCCAGGAGTCACAGGCACTGGTCTCTATTTAGTGGTCATTTTATTACATTATGTTGCTTCTCTTAATAATAAAAATTATTAATAATAGATTTTAATAGATAATCATACTGATTTTTTTACCCTAACATCTGATTTTTCCATTGATGAAGACTGTCAACTCCTTTGTAATTTTATAATCTTATTGTAATTTATAATCTTAATCTTTATAATTTATAATCTTATTGGATCTGAGAAGTCAAGTCACATATTGTATATGCCAGAGGCAGGATTGAACCCAAAGCTGTTTGATTCCCAAATGATCACACTAGCCATTATGCCATTCTGTTCCTCTCTAAAAATAAATTCAATTTATTATGTGACAGTGAATGATCTGGTAGCAGAATGGTATGATTTGAAATTAGTCATAATAGAATCAGGGAGTTCCTGGAGATTTCTAAATATTCTTTCATTATTAGGTTGGTTCTCGAATGAATTGAGTTTCTCATTTACGAATAGAGAAATGGAAACGTAGTGAGGCACAGTGATTTACCCAAAGGTCATCCAAACTTACAGAAGAAAAAAAAAAAGAACCTAGGACCCCAGGTTTCCAGTTAGTAGTGTGAGTCTCGTCATCCATTGCCCAATAGGAAGGTCCAGTCCCTTAGTTCCCTATGCTTATTACAATCGATGAACAAAATTCTAAAGAAGGATGTGATCCTTGGGTGGGGGAGAAGCGCTAAGGGGGAAGGGAAAGTGAAATAAACATGGACCACATTCATTCAGTAAAGTGGGGGTGGAAAGAATGTTCCGTAAGTAAAACAGAGAAAGAACCCTGAAATTTCATCATGAATCTATCTCTTTAAAATAGTGCCTCCTGTTCCTTTTCTCCACAAGCTCAGAGGGGTACATCATTTTACAACTGGCGACATGGTACCCGTCTGAAGCTCCGATGCAGGATAGTTCTGAAGTCTCTTATACAATTGCGATTGTTGTTATTGTTGTTTTTACACTTCTGATCCCTACCTGTCAAAACCCAGCCAGGTCATTGTCTTCTCTGATTGGCCATAGCTTTTTCCCGGTTAGAAAGACTGGGCCACCTGAAGGCACAGAAAGTGGAGAGTTGAGCAAGGCAGAGGATGGACAGCAGGAGCTAGCTTACAAAGTCTGTCATGGAACCCCCTGCAACCTTCCTAATTCAGGTCCTCATTTCTTTTCACTTAACTATTATGAAAGCCTCCAGGCTGGCACCCCTGCATCCTGTCTCTTCCTTCTCCAGTCTACGTTTTACCAGTGATCTTCCTGATGTACTGCTCCTTTGGTTGTGCTGATCCTCTCCACCAAAACCGGCGGCAGCTCCCCACTGTCTCTCCAGGCCCAGACTCCAGCATTCAAAGGCCTCTATAAGCTGGTCACACCCTATCTCTCCAGGCTTATCTCACACTGCTCCTCTTCATGAAGGCTGTATTCCATCTGAGCCAAACTGGGTTGACTTTGGCTCCATTTTCATCCTTTCTCCTATCCCTGTGTCTATGCTCCTGCTGGATTCTCCCTAACTTCATATCCATGCATTGATGTCACTGCCTTCCTTCAGAACCTGATTCAGAAGTCACTTTCTCCATGAAGCCTTCCAAAACCTTTCTACCCCCACTAAAGGAAATAGATCTCTCCCTCAAATTTTTCATAGTGCTTGGCCCACATTTCTCCTTTACACTTATCTCATTCTCCTTTCTCTGATGATTGGACTGTATTTCCAATTCGATTCCTTGTGATCAGAGCCTGCCATTATCACATTATTTTTGCAGCCCCAGCACCCTGCACAGGATCAAATATAAAATTTTGTGTTTGGTATTTGAATCCCTTTATAACCTACCCCATCTCACACACACACACACACACACATACACACACACGCACACACACACACACACACACACACACACACACACCATTCTAGTCTTATTCCTATTAGGTGCTCTGTACTCAGCTGGTACTGGCATCCTGGCTGTTCCTCAAACATGACACTCCATCTCTTCACTTTAGGCATTTTTACTGTATGTCCTATGCCTGGGATGCTCTCCCTCCTCATCTTCACTTCTTGGCTTTTGCATCTTCTTCAAGTCTCAGCTAAAACCCTGCCTTCTACAGAAAGCCTTTCCCAGTGCCTCTTATTTCTAGTGCCTTCCCTTTGTTGGTTATTTCCAATTTGTCCTGTAGATAGTTTGTTGTTAAATAGCCGTGTGTCTGCTATCTCCACCATTAGACTGGGAGCTCTTCAAGAGCAGGGACCATCATTTACCTTTCTTTCTACCTCTGAGACTTAGCATACTGCCTGACACATAGGAGGTGCCAGGGCAGCTAGGTGGCAAAATGGATAGAGTGTCAGGTCTAGAGTAAGGAAAAGTCATCTTCCTGAGTTCAAATCTGACTTCAGACACTTACTAGCTGAGTGACTCTGGGCAAGTCACTTCACCCTGTTTGCCTCAGTTTCCTCATCTGTAAAATGAGCTGGAGAAGGAAGTGGCAAACAACTCCAGTATCTCTGCCAAGAAAATCCCAAGTGGAGTCACAAAGAGACTGAAACAGTTGAACAACAACAGCTCTTTTTCAGACTCTAATTTGTCACCCAGGTATTTGAGCTCTCCATTACAGCTTTTGTGTTATCAGAAGATATGCTAAGACTCCATCAGCATCTTCATCCAAGTAATTTATAAAAATGTCAGGGGAAGCAAGGACTGCGGGCAGGCACTGAGAAAGCTGGTGCTTTGCCTGTGGTAACAACGCTCTACATCTCCACTGAGTCAGACTTCCAAAATTGAGGTCAGTAAGAATAATTTTGTGTAGGAAGTTGACTGTGAAACCCGTGGCACTCTGACAAGCAACCTCAGGAATAAACGCCTTCTGGGCTGTCCTCTTTTTCTCCCTTTGATTCCCGTCCACCCTGCTGTGTGAAGGGGAACAACAATTGAAGACTTTTCAGGAAGGCATCTGGGTGTCTGTGGGATGTCTTTGGAGCTCTGGGGATGGGAGAGTCCCAGTCACTTTCCATTCTGTGGAGGTGTCCCAACGGGAAAAGGCGAGGACTTGATTTCGATTCAGTAATACATTATATTATATTTATTTCACCAAATGTGTGTTAAGTGCCTATTGTGTGAGAGGCAGTTTGTTGTAGTTAAGAGTCCTGGGCTCTCCCTGACAGGATGTAATTTCCTTGAGGGCTGTAACTGCTTTGTTTTTTTATTTGCATACCCATTGTCTAGCACAGTACTCAATAAAACTGTGTTGATTGATTCATTGACTGATTGGGCTTCAAGTTAAGAATAAATGCTTGGTCTGAAGCTTCACTTTAGATGCCATGTGACCCTGGGCATGTCTGTAAGTAGGTGTCTGAGGCCAAGTTTGGATTCAGGTCTTCTTGACTCCAGACCTGGTGTTCTATACATTGTACCACCTAGCTGCTGCAAAAAGGACCTAATAACAAGCGAAATTAAGAGAATTAAACCAAATAATGATAAATGTGTAAAGTTCTGTTATTGAGTGAAAAAATTAACTGTAAAGATACAAAAAAAGTAGAGACTTGAATTAGTAGCAGTGCATATAAAAAATAAAAACACTAGAAGTGTTGGTACAACATAAAAACTAAATGCTCATTGAATATTAGGCTAGAAATGAGTGTCCATTTACCATTCATTCAAAAAACAGACAAATACTAAGGAATATATATATATACACACACACACACACACACACACACATATATATATTTTATGTAGATAGCATACATATATGTATATAGCATTGTTGTAAGCTCTAATAAAAATGCAAGATAAGTAAACCATGTACCCTATCCTCAGAGAGTATAGGATGGGTTGAAGAAATATTGAGAATTTCAGTTCAGCTACAGCACACAGTGAGCAGGTATAATGAGAGATAAGCCTGGAAAGTCAAGCTGAAGTGTGATTATGGAGAGCCTCTAATGCCAACCCGAAACAGGGAGGCTTCAAAGGTGTTTGAGCAGTGCAAAGATATTCTCAGAGTTATGTATCAGGAAGATAGTGTTCAGTTCTGAGCATCACATATCAAATAAAATAACGTACATAAGCACTTTGTAAGGCGTAAAGTATTCTGGAAGTGTTTGTTTAGTTTTGGCGAGGTGTTCTGGGGTAAGAAGAGCACTTGACCTGCAGAGGAAACCTTGAGACAGCATCCCTGACAAAGGGTCATCCAGTCCACATTTAAGGAGTTCCAAGAGTGGAAAACTCATTTCTTCCTGAGGTATCCCATTCTACCTGTGGGTAATTCTAATTATCATTCAGGTTTTTTCTTGTTTTATACCAAAATTTACTTCTCTGCCATTTAAGATTATAGATCTGAGGATCATGTCATAGAATTGTAGATATTGATATCAAAGGGGAACAATTGAAGACTTTTCGGGAAGGCATCTGGGTGTCTGTGGAAGTCCTTGGAGCTCTGGGGTCATCCAATCTACTTACTTTACAGTTGAAAAACTCTACTCAACCATAAGAGGTAAATGATAAATATTCTTGGAATGCTAGAAATCCTTAAAGGAACCTGAAGAGAGGATGATCCAAAATACAACAGAGAGATTAAAGAGCCCTGGGCTTGAAGTTAAATATGGCAAATGACGTATTATTGTATTGATTCAATCATCTCTTACTCTCCATGACCTCATTTGAGGTTTTCTTGACAAACACTGGAGTGGTTTGCCATTTCTTTCTCCAGCTCATTTGACAGATGAGGAAACTGAGGCAAACAGGATTGAGTGACTTGCCCAGAGTCACATAGTTAGTAAGTGTCTGAGGCAAGATTTGAACTCAGGAAGAGTCTTCCTGACTCTAGGACCAGCACTCTAATCACTGTGCCACCTAGTTGCCTACAGTAAATAGCAGGGGCATTTTTAAAAAAATTTGAACTCAGGTCCTTTGATTTCAAGTCCAATACTTTTTCATCTCTTTTATATTTTGGATCATCTAAAATTTTGATTCCATGGGGACTTGTAGCTTTCTAAGACAGTTATTGTGAAACAAATGTTAGTTTTTGTTTTTTTGTCAACCTGAGGTTCACAGAACCACAGAATTTATAGTTGAAAGGGACCTTTATTGGTCATTCAATCCAACTCATGCCCCAAAGGAATCCCCACTATAACATACTCAATAAGTATATTTAGCCTCTTCTTGAAAACCTTCAATAAATAGGAACTCACTACCTTCTAAAGCAACTCATTTCAGTTCTGGAGAAGGTAGGTGGTACAATGGATAGACAGCTAGGTGGTACAATGGATAGAGCTGTGGAGTCAGAAGGATCTGAGTTCAAATCCGTCCTCAGATACTTATGTGCTGTGTGACCTTGGAGAAGTCACTTAACTCTGAATGTCTTCACAATTCTTTTTAAGAGAGAAGCCTAATTGTTGGGAAGGCTTTCCCCATGACATGCAATTTAAATTTGCCTCTTTGCAATGTCTAAGCATGACTTAGAGTTCCACCCTCCAAGCCAAAACCCATGCAAATCTATTACCATTTTGACACAATCTACCTTTCAGATCCTTAAAGGTAAGAATACCTTCTTCCTTGTCTTCTCTTCCCTGTGCTATGTATCCCAAATTCCTTTAATCTGCCTTCATATGGCATCAACTCTCAATGTGCTGGATGTCTACTTTGTCAATGACTTTCTTAATGTGAAAATCCTGAACTGAATATAGTATTTCAGACATGATCTGACCAGGGCATAGTTCATTCATAGGACCATTACTCCTTTCTTTACAGACATTAGACAGAGTGTCCCAAAAGTCTCAGTGCAGTTTTATGCTACTAAAGCTTAATAAAGTTATTAAATCTTTTAAGCACTTTAGTACATAAAACTTTTCTAAGACTTTTGGGAAATGCTGCATTCCTAGGAATGTGATTCACATCTTCCTTGCACATGGCACTCTCTTAATAAATGCTTGTTGATTCATATTGAGTTGAATGCTGCACTGTTGTCTCATGTTGGATTTATGTCACTCCTAGAACTATTTTCCCCACAAAAACATAACCTAACCATGCCTTCCTAATGCTTATTTGTATGGTTAAATCTTTGAACCTAGATATAGAACTTTATACTTATCTACATTAAATTTCATTATATTAGATTTAACCTATCATTCCAACCCACAGGTTCAGTTGAAACTGTAACATTTATATAACCAAACTGCTCTCTCTATCAAGGAAAACTTAGTAAGTACAAAGGATATAATAGTTGGTAGTTATCAAAAGTTATCATCTCACATATTTTCCTCCTCTAACTTAGAGACATTACAGGCCCAGAGGGACTGGAATCATGCAAAACTCTCTGTTTTCTATCTAAGCATTCAGTTCTTAGGCTGGGTTCAGTTCTGGGTCTGCCCATCCCTAGTGAAAAGGACTCCTTTTCTCATATTCATCAGGTCATTAAAGCCCCTTACTGTGCATACCAATGCTAACTGTAGTAATAATTACCACTGACAAGTCCAAGATTTCCCTAAAAAAGTAGAAGAGCAGAATAAAAAAAGTACTCAATGTACAAACTTGACTTTGGTATGGCACAAGTAGTTTATTCCTATACAGAGAGAAATACTAAATCCAAAAGAACTCCAGTGCGTAGTTATAGAATGATTAGAACAGAATTCAGTAACTTAATGTATGTTAAAATTATGAACAGTTGGCAGGTCCATATTTTAATCCTCATTGAAGCATAAGATGATTTTGCAATACTACTAATCACATATTTCACCTTTGGAATAGGGATCAATCCAAGATTCAAGCTTGATCTTCTTTCTGGAGGCTGACCTCTCTGATGTAGAAGCTTCTACTGCTGTTAGTCACTACTACTCCAAGGCTAGTGTAGCCACTGCCTCAGAGGTGTTGCAGGACATTTAGACATGTTGGAATTCACTACATCCTCTCTAGCACTGGACATGTTCATCATAGGATACTGGTTCACCTAAGGCCAAAGAGTAAACCCAAAAAGGACAAAGGTGGTCAAGATTCCCCCAGCTCAAGTCTGTCTAGTTGAGTTCATACTCCAATTAACGGGGTGGAGGAGGGGTTTCCATAATACCAAAGTAGAGAAGGACTGTCCATCCCTACCTCTCACTAGAATCACATTATTCTACCTTGCAAGACGTAGCCAAGAAAAAGGTACCCATAAACTGTCCTTTTAACAAACGTAGCATCCTATAGTCTGTTGCTGTTTTGGGTTAGAGGAACAACCAAAGAACCCCTCAGAAGCATCTTAATTATTATTGTATCATATTAAAACACCAAATCCTTTCAACAGTGAGTCACCCGCATGGCCAAAAGCAGCACCAAAGCTTCAACATAATATATCAGAAACAGGCAAAGACTTCATGCGCCTGCTCCATGAAAAAGCATGGTTGCATTTCCATTGGAAATCTTTCCTCATTTGTCATTTCCATGTTGACCTTACTGAATATGAGGGCTAATCAGGAATGGGAACTAAGAATCAGGAGACTCTAGCTTGGACCAGTGCTTTTTCTTAGTCTTAGTTTGCACCTCCTGATTCCCCAACGTCAATGGCAAAATCTGAGAACTTGAAAAACCACCTGGTAATTTATGATTGGTGATTGATCCAGAGATAACTTCTATAATCTTTAAGGCCACCTGATGATTAAGTATTTTCATGAACATCAAATGGAAAAGATACAATAAACACAATAGATTGCATGGGGATTTTGTTT
>CM053585.1:259744258-259751740 GCA_028646515.1 Pseudochirops corinnae
ATGATATCACCTTTTATATCTAAATCTGTGGCAAATGCTCTTGTTATACCATCTTATCAAGGACATTTCCTTAAAAGATAACTAAATCTAAAGGCTTTGTTAATTATTCTTGGGAAGCACATTGGTAGAAACCCAGGAACTTCAAGGTTATAAATAATCACTCATCAGATTACCCTCAGAATCTGAAAGTAGCAACCACTCTTTGGGGATTCAATACGTTATTTTCTGCCTTGAAGAGTTTCATATGAAAATACAGATACTCTAGAAAATAAAACCTTATGATTACTCTTTGGATCTCAGTTTTCTCCTCTGTAAGACAAGGAGATCAAACCAGATGGCCACCAAGGTCCCTTCTGGCTCTTGAATTTTTGTACTATGACTTGCCCAGACTATACAACTTATAAAAAGTGGTAGATCAGGGACTGGAACTCAGCACCCCCAGACAAAGTCATTTAGCTTCCACAGGCCTTGGTTTCCTCATCTTTGAAGTGAAGGGACTGGAATAGATGCCTTCTCATAACCCTTCTTGTTTTCCATCCCTGCTCCTAGGATTCCACATACTTGCTTTATAGTGGCATGGCATATAGTAGGAGTTCTGTGTGCTGCCTCTGACATTTACTAGCTATGTGACCATGGATCACACTTAGCTTGAAATTCAATTTACCAATCTATACAATGATGATAATTCCCTCTACCTTCCAAGACCGTTATGGGGTTCTAAGTATAAGAAGCACTTTGTAATCTTAAAGTGCTATAAAAAGGCTCACTATAACGAGGAAGTAGGACTATGAAATCAGGACTAGATTCCCTAATGCATGCAAAAGAGCTATTCTTAAATCTTTTTAGTCCCTCCCTGCCCTTGATTAATTTACTTGAGTTGGGTGGGAGGCAGAAGGAGAGATGAGTGTGGAGGAACATGGTTGAATTGCACTTTATCCTACCTGACTCTGCTTCCATCTCGCCTTATATTCTGAACTTTGGACTCACCAAATCCTCAGAGAACCTGGGTTCAAATCCTAACTACTATTTATTATTCATGTGATCTTAGGTTAATCACTCACAGGACTTGTGCCTCAATTTCTTCATCTACAAAATGAGGAGATTGAACTAGATAGCCTTCTTGGTCCCTTCCTACTCTACATATTTGATCCTAGAATCCCCCAAGGGCCCTGTAATAAGCCGAGAGTTCCTTGTGATATATATCATTGTCCCAGACCTTCTCTGGGAGAAAATACTCAAGGCTTAGACAATTCTTTGGAAATGGCCAGTTCTCTTTCCTTTGTGTTGAAACTGATCAGCATTCAGGGAGTGGAAGATCTAGATAATTGATCAGACAATGGATAGTCAGGTGACCACACAGGCTACAAGACTAATTGGGCTAGTTCCAAAATGGTATTAAAATCTGCAAATGATGAGCAAATTGGAAGTGAATTTAAAGCAAGGATCTATTTTCCTCAGCTGAGCCACAATAACCCTGAGGAAACACAGGCGGCAGACACATCCCTAACTTCCTTCTTTCAATCGATTCCATTAGAGCCTAAAAAGAAACCCTTCCCAAGCAGTTATAAATATCAATTACATACATTTTCATTAGCTGGGTGTCATGATTAGGGGACTGATTCATTGGTGGGCTCTCTCTGGACAGGATGGTGCTAGTACACAATCTGCCAAAGTCAATTAACCAAAAAGATAAGACATGGCCTATGCTGGTAGGGAAAAGGGAGAATGGGAAAACTGGAAATAGCCCTGAAGTACAAATTGACTTTGTGGTTCCCAAAGTGGGGAGAGCCAAGTTTAACTTTTACCTTCTATGGGCACAAAAGGATTATAGGCTCATAGGTCTAGAGTTTGAAGGGACTTCAAAGGCATCAAGTCATGGGATCCAAAGCTGTAAGGAATTTCAGAAGTCATCTAGCCCAGTGCCTTTATTTTACAGATGAGGAAATTAAGCTTACAGAGGTTAAATGACGTGCCCAAAGTTACAACAGTAGTAAACATAGAGATAGGATTTGAACTTCGTTCCACTAATCAAGGAACCAATGCTTTCAAAGAAGATCTGGAAGTCAAAAATGCCTCTACCACACCAGTCCTCTGATGCCCCAACCCAAGATGTCATCTATAATAGTGACAGCAGAAAAGATAGGTGTCAAACTTGATTTCTTTCTGTGGTATTTAAAAAAAAAAATCCTAGGACTTCCATCATGACTAGATTGAGTTTCTTACAACCACTGAACTTTTGCACTGGAAGGAACTTACAAGGCCCTTGACCAGTCAAACCTATAAGTGGAATCTGCTCTATCACCTACATGATATGTGGTCATCCACCCTACTTCCCAAGACAACCCATTCCCCTGTCAGATAACTCTAAATGTTGGTAAGTCTTTCTTCATATTGAACTGGGATCTGAATTCATTCACCTTCTTTCTATATTAGTTTAGCTTACTTGGGACTAAGTTTAGTCCTTCTTCCTCATGACAACATTTTGAATATTTGATGACAACTAACATGTCTCCCACAAATCTGTTCTCCAGAATAAATAACAAAATGAGAGAACTGGACTTGGTGATTATGCCTCTGCCACTTAGTATATCTATAACCCTAACCCTCTCTGATGCTTCTCAATTTGCTTATCTGAAAAATGGGGATAATTCCATAGCACCCATCTTATAGGTATATCAAAGGATATTCAAACACATACAAAGTATTTCATAAATCTTGAAGTGCTATATAATTGGTAACCAGTTCCTTCAATTGTTCTCCAGATAGCATTGTCTCCAGGCCTCTCACTGTCCTATTCACCCACTTCTACACATACCTAATATGTCAACATCCTTACTAAAATGCTGTGTTCAAGACTGGATAAAATACTCTAGATATGGTCTGATAAGGACAGAACATTATGTGTCTCTTAACATTGCTGTAGTGGTAATGTAAATGGAAAGATCTTTCCCATCCATTAATAGGCCTGTGTGACCTGCTTAAGTCACAGGGAAGCCTAAGTCACATGATTTTGAGTCACATGAATCCTGTGGTAGGAGGAGCTTGCTGAATGAGTGGAGCAGAGCCCAGAGGAAGTTGGTCAGAGTAGTTAGAGCTGAGGGAGAGAAAGGAAGCAGGCAGCAGACTATGAGTGTTTGCTTGTGGGAAGGCCCTAGCAGGGGGAAGTCTTGGGGATGATGGTACCCTCTGCATTGTTATTGTATATAGATTTCTTTGTTGCTATGATGTATTTGGCTTTCTGATGTTCAGAGTCAGCTTTTGGTGTTTGAATAAATGTTTTGGTTCTGTCTTCCATGTAGAGAGTCTGTTATATTTTGAGATTCAGAATTATGCCAGCATATTCATAGCCACCATAGGTGCTGTGAATATCATTTTGGCACTACAGTTGACTAAAACCATATTTGATTTTTTGGCTGCTGTGTCCCAGTGTTAACAAAGCATTGACTTTTTAGTCCACTAAGATCTCCAGGTCTTTTCTATAAGGAAAAGATATGACTAATAAATATCCAATTCAATTCACTTAAATCAATTCTCAGTGAATCCTTACAATTTTCAAGATTCTGTCTAAGTATTCACCTATTACTACTGACAGGTAATACTGACCCCAGGCCATGAGTATCTCCAAAGGTACCACTTCTTATGCACAGACAGGTCAGCCAATGGAAATGTTTCACTATAAGCATTACCAGCCACACCACCAGGCAGAAGGTATTGGGGCACATGGAAAGATAAAGGAGTTAACTTGATAAATTCACAAATGACCAGATGAACAGGAAAGGTGTGGCACCAAGGATTCTGAGGACGGTCTGAAAATGATTTCATTTACAGAATGATGGACCAGGAAAACAAATGTCAGAGACTTGAAAAAGAAACTTCGACTCGCTAATGCTGCTGATTCTACAGTAAGAGGTAGCTATTATGTACGGGACATAGGGTCCAAAGACCTGGGTCTGAGTCTTATCTCATACTCTTATTATCTACATGATCTTTAGCAGGTCATTTAACCCTGATGAGCACCAGTGACTCAAGAGAGCGGTTATAATAATACTTGTCCTACTGGTCTCACAGGGTGACCCAAAAGAAAGTACTTCATAAACCTTAAAGTACTATAGTGATTGCCATAGAGAACTAAAGGACAGAATAATGCATCTTCCACAGATATTTGACTTTGTCTAGGCCATGCCACTAAGTGTGACTTTTTCCAGGAAGAAGTGACACAGTTGTTTTTATTTCCTGTACACTCATTCTTCAAGGAGAAAGGCAAAATGATCAAGCCAGGCTGGAATTTGTTCCTTTGAATATATACTTCAGATCAATCCATTGCCTTCAGTCTCCAGCCTGCACAAGGAAACTTTACATTGTATTAATGCATGCTCCTCGTTCCCCTCAAACCTCATTCATGGAATCACATCATTTCAGAATTCGGTGGCTCAGATAATATCATCTATCTACATGCCTGACCCATAATTTCCCCTGCAACTTCCCACCCCAAAAAAAGGGTTCATCCAGGCTTGGCTTGAAGATGTCCAGTGAGGGAAGTCCAGAACTTCTCTCTTTTGACATTGACACCACCTGGGTTCAGTTTCTCTCACCTCATCCCCATAATTTTGCAGTAGCCTTCTGGTTGGTCTTCTTGCCCCAAGCCTCTCCCCACTCTAGCCCATCCTCCATTTAGCTGTCAAATTAACCTTCCTAAAGTATCGGTCTAACGATATCATTCAACAGATTCCAGTGGCACCTTATCATCTCCAGGATCAAATGTAAAACCATCCATTTAACTTCATAACCTGGCCCCTTCCTACCTTTCCAGTCTTTTTACACCTTACTCCCTACTTCGTATACTCTGTGATCCAATGACATTGATTCCTTGCTGTTCCATGGATAAGATTCTCTATCCCCGAACTCTGGGCATTTTCATTGGTTGGCCTCCATGCTTAGAATTCTCTCTATCCTCATCTTCCCTGGCTTTCTTCAAGACCCAAACAAAATCCTACCTCCTATAGGAAGCCTTTCCTAATCCCCCTTAATCCTAGTGCCTTCCCTTTATTATTATCTCTAATTGAGTGTGTGTATGTATATATATGTATGCACATAAACACACATATATACATACACACATATGTACACATATATGCATACACATACACACATATACATATGCGTATATATCATAGTTGTTTGCATGCTGTGTCCCCTTTAATTAGACTGTGAGCAACTTGAGAGCAGGGACTGTTTCTACCTTTCTTTCTATTTTCAGCAATTAGCATGAATGTTAATTGACAATCTTTGGAAATCTCTTAGGGTTTAAGGATACCTGCTATGCTACTCCATCTAGAACCTACCTAAAATCTGAATCCCCTCTATAGAATTCTCAACAAGTGAACATTTAGTGTTTATTTGGAGACCTTTAATGATGGAAAACTTCCTGTAAGTGAAATAGAGTTCTTTGCTGTGACAGCAAGAATGCTACAAAGAGGCCACTTCCCCTCCAGAGTTTCTAATACTTTTGCTGTTTTCTAAAAAGTTCGGGGCTATTTACATGAGGACATGACAAGAGTTAATAAGACAACTGGAAAGGGTATGAATGGTTTATCCTCAACCTCAGATTCAGCCAGAAATGTTTGGCTGTGAGAGGCCCCATGCAGCCTGTACCCTAAAGCAGGGAAGAGGTGAGTGGAATCCAGTCGATGGTCAAAGGATACGAACAGACATTTCTCAAAGGAAAAAATTTAAACTATTTATAGTCACGTTTAAAAAAATCCAATACTTCAAATCATTAAGTTAGAGAAATACCCATTAAAGCAACTCTGCAAATTAAAATCACTTTCATATTAAACACATCAGATTAGCAAAATTTTCCCCAAAAGGGAAAATAATAAAAGCTGGAAGGTCTTTGGGAAAATAGGCACATTGATGCACTATTGTTAGAGCTTTAAACTGATGTAACCATTCTAGAAATCTATTTGGAGCTCTTCCCCAAATTTTGCTAAGCTATATGTACCTTTGACCCAATAATATCACTTTTAGGCCTATGCCCCAAAGAGATGGAAGGAAGGAAAAAAGGTCCTAATTATACAAAAACATTATGGTAGCTTTTTTTTTGTGGTGGCAAAGAACTAGAAACTCAGGGGATATCCACTAGTAGGGGAATTGCTCAGCAAATCATAGTATGTGGATGTGACGGTTCTGTATGAAATGAATAAAGAGATAGCAACAGAGAAAACTAGGAAGAATTTTATGGACTGATGTAGGATAAAATGAGCAGAACCAGGACAACAATTTATACTACATCATAATTGTAAAAATGATCTCTTTTGAAGGATGCAAGAATTCCAATAAATGCAATGATTAGTCATTATTTCAGAGTTTAAGTGATGATATATGCTGCCAATCTCCTGACAGAGGAGTGACGGATGTTGAGAACGAAGACACGGTTTTGCCCATGGATAATATAGAATTTGTTTTACTTGAGTATGCTTATTGGTTACAAGGGTTTTTCTCTTTCTTTCTTCAGTGGGAGCAGGAGGGAGAAAAATAAATGTTTGATAATTTTTTTTAAAAAACCTAACTTTTGAAAAAGAAATAAAGTCTAAGTAAGGACCTTTTGCAGCAACAGTGGCAAATTAGAGACTATGTGTGTGGTCCTCCCAATTCCATCCGAGAGGAGAATAAAGGTCAGTTAAATGACAGATCTAAGGTGGGTTTGCTAACTGATAGCATGTGACCCCTAAAGACTCACTCTAAGGTGCCATAACAGTTCCCCAAGTCAAGAGAAGCAATCCATAGCAGCTTAAGAAGCCTGAAGAGCAGCGAGAGACCATCAGAGAAGATCAAGGGGCAACAGCATAGGGAGAGCTTCACAGCCTCAACTGGAGGGAATGTGGTTTGGAACAGAAAAACAGTAGAGTGTCTGAATCATGCAAAGAAACTGCAATGAATGGATTCATACAGATTCAGGTGGGAGGCTTTTTCCACCTACAGGACAAGATATATTACTGAAACTGTTTCCCATTCCAAAGCGTCCTTCTGCTTCATACCCCCTTGCCCACTAGAGTGTTCATCTCTGGTTCTATACAAGACTGTACCCATTTGTGTATTGGGGGATGCTAAGGATGATTCCATTGTTCCATTTTGCTTTTTTTTGTTTATTTTGCTCTTCAATTAAATTCCTTACTGTTTAATTTAATGTTCTTGTTGGTTTATGGGTAGAGAAGGTACTACAAGGGAAAGTAATGTAAATATTAGCCTACATATTAAGCCCTAAAAGGGATAGGATTCTGAACTGATTGGGATTCTCATTATATTTACTGGTTCCCAAGATAGCTCAATTCACTTTGGAGAAGATCATAAATTTAAGGAAAGGTGATGTTATTGGGGAAAAAAAACCCTGGACAGAAGGCTAATGTTTGCATATCAAATAGAGAGGTTTGATTTTCTCTTGCAATCAAAATCATAGCATCAGTATCTCTTTTTTCCTCTCCT
>CM053585.1:259751840-259786401 GCA_028646515.1 Pseudochirops corinnae
CTATGTTCAGGTGTCATTCTGTGGATGGGAGGAGGCAGTTTACTTCTTTCTCAACCACAATACTTTATCCTAGCCTGTACCTTACCCTCTGAGAGTTGACATTTCAAGTCTCAGCTATTATCTTTTTGAAAGGCAGTCAGATTGAGCACTTCAATGAAAAAAGGTAACCATATCCTCTGAAATGAGAGAATTTGTCTTCTCCAGGCCAGATCCCTCTGGTAGTCCCCTCCTAGAGACTTCGTTCCCATGCTGTCAAGATGCTACATTGAGGAGTTTGCGTCTATCTTCACAGTTTGAAACGTGGGAAGTTTTCTCGTATTATTTAGAATAATCATCAGGGTATAGACTGAATATGTAAATTGTTTTTTTGTTTTTTGTTTTGGAGATTTAATTTCCCTATTTCACTTGGCTGGAAGTGCATCAGCCACTCACAGGACAGTCTGAACCCATAACTGGTTGGCACAAAAACTAGCTTGTTACCTATGGACCAGGCAGTCCAGAAAACATAGTAAATGGGATAGGTAGCTTTAGAATGGAACATTAGGAAAGGTAGATAGGAATGAGGGAGCATTCATTGGGGGCCAAAGAATAGAGTTTGAACAGTGGTGACTAAGGTTCAAAGTCACTGGGATAGGGAATGATGGGATGTGAATATGTTAACTTCTAAGGAACGAATTCAGGTAGTTTATAATTGTCTATAGGTATTATCCCAGGGCATCAAGTAGCTTCATGTAGCTGGATTGAGAGTTATGAAAATAGAGAATATATGGGTTAAAACAAAGCAACTACAATGAAATTATAGGTGCCCAGAGAGAATGTTCAATGGAAGGGATATTCAAGGAAGCCAGGAAGCTCTCCGAGGCAGACACAGGCAAGGCAACCAGTGCCTGGTAAAAATTTTCAAAGGAGAAGAAGGAAGAGGAGGAGGAGGAGGAGAAAAGGAAGAGGAGGAGGAAGAGAAAAGGAGGAGGAGGAGGAGGAGGAGGAGAAGAAGAAGAAGAAGAAGAAGAAGAAGAAGAAGGAGAAGAAGAAGAGGAGGAGGAGGAGGAAGAGGAGGAGAAGGAAAAAGAGGAAGAAGAAGAAAGATGGATTTTATGATTTTATTCAGGATAAATATAAAGTTCTCTACTTGGATCTTAAAAAATCAACTTCACAATTCCAGGATGGGTGAAGCATGGCTAGATAATGATTTCTGTGAAAGACATGTGTAATCTTTTTTTTTAATTTAATTAATTTATTTTTGGTTTTCAACATTCAGTTCTACAAACTTTTGAGTTTTACATTTTCCCCTTCTCTCGCAGCCCCCCTCCCCAAGACAATATGTAATCTGGTATAGGTTTTATATATACATTCATATTAAGTATATTTTCACATTAGTCATGTTGTAAAGAAGAATTATAACCAATGGAATGAACCACAAGAAAGAAGAAACAAAACAAAAAAGAAAGAGAGCAAATCGTATGCTTTGATCTGCATTCAGACTTCATAATTCTTTCTCCGGAAGTGAATGGCGTTTTCCATCATTAGCCTTTTGGAGTTGTCTTAGAATCTTGCATTTCTGAGAAGAGCTAAGTCTATCAAAGTTAGTCATCACACAATGTGGCTGTAACTGTATGCAGTGTTCTGGTTCTGCTCCCCTCACTCAGCATCAGTTCATATAGGTTTTTCCAGGTTTTTCTGAAGTCCACCTGCTCGTCATTTCTTCCAGCATAATGATATTTCATTACATTCATATACCACAACTTGTTCAGCCATTCCCCAATTGATGGTTATTCCTTCATTTCCCATTTTTTGGCCACCACAAAGAGACCTGCTATAAATAATTTTGTACATGTGGGACTTTTTCCCATTTTTATGATCTCTTTGGGATACAAATCTAGAAGTGATATTGCTGGGTCAAAGGGTATGCACATTTTATATCCCTTTGGACATAGTTACAAATTGCTCTCCAAAATGGTTGGATTAGTTCACAACTCCACCAACAATGCATTAGTGTTCCAATTTCCCCACATCTTCTCTACCATTTTTAATTTTCCTGTTTTGTCGTGTTAGCCAATCTGAAAAGTGTGAACATGGCTAAAAGTTCAATCTGGACAAGATGACCAGGAGGCTGAGGCCTAGTATCCTTTAAATGGGAGGGAACAGTCCCACTGTACTCAGGCTTATGTGTTCAGTTCTAGAAATCTGCTTCAATAAGGATATAGAGAAACTGGAGCTCATCCAGAAGAAAGTGACCAAAGTAATGAAATGAATGGCCTGAATCACATACTAGAAACAGATTTATTGAAGGACCTAAGGATATTTGGCATGGAGAAGAGAAGATAAGGCAGCTGTCTGCAAATATCTGTAGGCCTGTTACATGGAAGATCAATTAAATTTGTTCTATTCAGCCCTGGAGAGTTGAACTGGGGACAAGGAGGAGAAAGTAAAGTGAAGGAAATTTAGGTTTGATGTAATAACCATGAAAGCTGTCAAAAGCCACAATGAAGGAAGTAACACCACCTAGGAAGCTGGGCAGCACAATGGACAGTGTTGGACCTGGAGTGAGGAAGACCTGAGTTCAAATTTAGCATCAAGAACTTCTAGTTGTTTGAAAAGTCCTGGACCGAGGCATGAACAAGTCATTTAACCCCCTGTCTGCCTCAGTTTCCTAACCTGTGAAGTTGAGATAATAATAGCACCCACTTCCCTGTTATTGCAGGGATCAAATGAGACATCTGTCAAGTACTTTACAAACTTTTAAAAACATCACATAAATTCCAGCCATTGGCATTTACTTATTAATGGACTCCCCCTCCTCAGGGGTCCTTGAGCAGAGGACAACTGGTCAATCACTTGCCAGGGATGTTTCGATCAGGCACAGGTTAGACTGGCTGGACTCTGTGGTCCCATCAGTCTCTCTTATTCTATGATTTGGTGATGCTATTAACATCTAGCTTGGTCCCATTACCAGAATGAATACTGACCCGGAGGGAACATTAGGCGGATTCTACACTGAACAGCCCTGCTTTACGCTCAGGTTCTCAGCAGAGTAGCAGGAGAACTTGGACTGGTTGGCTCACTACCTCTCTATGTGAACTTTCTCTGAACAAGAAGTGGAAGTAAGAAAGGGTAATAACCTGCTACTGGTCACCATGGCCTAGTGATTCGAGCAAAGGCTCTGAGTAGATTTACCTTGAAACAGGAAGGCTACTGACCCCAGAGCAAGGGTTCGGCAGGTCTATATAACTCTTTTAATGATTATTTGGACAACCATATTTCAATATAACTAGTTTCCTTTGTAATTCTATGCATTTTAATGTATTTTTAAAAGATTATTCTAGAAGAGATTCATAAACTTTTACCAAAACCAAAAGGATCCATGACAGAAATAAAGATGAAGAACCCTTGCCTTTGAGGGAATGTACTTTGATGTCGAAGGATTAGCTGCATCACACACCATAGGGGAGTCTATGAGTCCCATCTCGAACCGTCTTGAAAAGGTTTATTTAAAAGCCAGGTCAGCACAGAGAAAATATCTCATCAGAGACAAGGCCAAAAAATTCCCATTCTTTATATAAGAAATTTATACCTAGAGAATACAGACATAATACACACTCACATAGTGTGTGTGTGTGTGTTTATATTTTTATACCTAGAGAATTAATGCCCCATCTAAATCTCATGCCTCCCACTTACTACCTCTATGCAAATCATTTTTTTCTCTTTGGACCTCAGCTTCCTGATCTGTAAAAGGAGGGGCTTGATGATTTATACAGTCTCTTCTAGTTCTAAGTTTATGAAATATATACCAAACTTAGAGCACTGTTACCATCTGGGTCCCTGGGCAGGCCCCGTGTGGATGTGGGGAAATAAGTGGTCGACTTTTCTCACCATGGCCAGACCCATCAGGTTATTACTAACCATATTCCTGCTCCTCGTACTGAGAGCACAAGGTTTCAGTGGGTCAGGAAGAGCATAGAAGGCATGCGTAATTCCTGAAAGGGCAGAATACAATGAGTCTGGTACCAGAGTTACAGAGTTATAGATTGTAAGCTGGAAGGACCTTCAAGAATGTCCAGCCCACACTCTTCATTTTATGGATAGAGAAAATGAGACCGAGAGAAGTGATTCTTACCCACTGTTTATCCAATATACAACAAACAGCTTAATTGTGAATTTCATGAGGTTCATATCAGCTCCATGAAAGGTATTTAGTCTAAAACTGGCACATGAAAAATGAGAAAAAGGAAGCTCTAATAGAAACATTTTCCAAATTTCAGGAAATCTTTTCTATTTCATTCTGCAGAAATCAATAAATCCGTTTAACATGTTCTTGGTCTCCTAATGAGTAGAGTAATCAATAGTAACTATAGTTTCCATTCGGTTATCACTTATCTCACAAGAAAAGCAGGGAGGCAGATAATGCCAATATTATTACTGCCATTTTACAGACGAGGAAACTGAGGCCTGGAAGGGATGAGCTAGCAAGAGTTAGAGCCAGGACTCTAAAATTAAGTTCTCTGATTACATAAGCACTGCTCTTTTTCTCAAATCATGCTGAAGCGAAGAGATTCTGTTCAAAACCCTTTTTGGAAGGCAACTTGAGAAGTGGCAAGGACATTTTAAATCTACATCCAAGAGAAGTCTCATACACCCACTTCCAAAAAGAAAAAGAACATGGAAAACCAGTGACTTCTACTGTGCACATTGTACACTTCCACTGGGATAAAGGCTCTTTGCTCACTGACCTTCACTGGCAATTAGTATCAAGAAAATGATACAACCCTTTCAGATTCAGCAGATGCTGTTAAAATAGAATTTGGAAACTCTATGCCCTATCCTGGAACTGATAGCACAGGATTCAATGAGTCAGAAGAAACATGGAGAACATGAGTAATTCCCAAAAGGGGAGGAGACAATGAACCTGGTTCTAGAATCACAAGATTGTAGGTTGTGATTTGCAAGGGATCTTCAGGATGATTTAGTCCATTCCCCTTAATTTATGGATAGGGAAAATGAAATCCAGAGAAGTGACTTACCCACTGTGTGTACTCATGGTAAGTGGCCAAAGCGGTATTGAAACCCAAGCTTCTGATTCTCACACAGTTTTCTTTATGCTGTATTACACTGCCTCTGGAGACCTTGGGTACAAACCTCAGCTCTGCTCTTATGTGGCCTTGGGAAGGTTATCTTAAACCTGGTTCTCTGTTTCTTCATCTATAAAGTGCACTGATCCTCTAAGGTCCCTTTTAGGGCAGTTTCTGAGGTCCCTTTGAGCTATAATCTCTATGATCCTGTCATTGTGAGACAGGTCAGGGTCTCCCCTCCCCTAGCCCCAGCCACCCTTCCCCCCCAAAAGAGGGCCCTCAGGAGAATGAAGACATTCCTAAACCCTAAGACTCTCCTTTCCCAAACATCCTCCTAGCAAGGCCACTGAGATGCCTGAATCATTGCTGTGGAGTTTTCCAGATAATTCACAATGACACTGCCAGGAGTCCAGTCCCTCATCCCCCACCCACCAGCTTCAGACTTCCAGCCTGGAGATGTGTATGTATTACTGGACCGCCCACCTCTGGGGAAACCATAGTGGGTCTGATCCAAAGAAACTGCCTTATGTCATACTCAGGGACTGATGGGCTGCATATAATGGTAACTGGGTGTGTTTGACATGTTTCATGTGCAAGGGTTACTCAATCTTGAGAGGCAGATACTAACCATTCTGCAGTATCTCATGTTTGAAAAAATGAATCCCAAATTCCTGAAACAGTCTCAGCAAACCTAATCTTATCTCTCCCCTCTCTCTATGTCCCTTCAAAATGATATAAGGGACAACAGATTGTTCAATGCCGCTGACCCACTCTAGCCATAGAATCTTAGATTTTTGAGCTAGATGGGGGCCTTTGCTGTTGTTCAGTCTTTTCAGTCATGCTCAACTCCTTGTGACCATATTTGGGGTTTTCATGGCAAAGATATTGAGGGGGTTTTCCACTTCCTTCTCCAACTCATTTTACAGATGAGGAAACTGAGGCAAACAGGGTTAAGTAATTTGCATAGGGTCACACAATCAGTAAGTGTCTGAGGCCAGATTTGAACTCACTCTATCCACTGTGCCCTAGCTGGCCTAGAAGGGGCCTTGGAGGTCAGCTAACACTTTTGGGGTGTGTGTGAAGCAATCAGGGTTAAATGACTTGGCCAGGGTCATACAGCTAGTGTCAAAGTGTTTGGCGCTGAATTTGAACTCAGGTCCTCCTGACTCCAGGATTGGTATTCTGTCTACCATCTAGCTGCCCCAAGTCAGTTAACATTAATGTAGCAATTTAAGGTTACAAAAGCACTTTATATATATTATCTCATGTATGTATGAGATGAAGTTCATTTGGACTCATCTTGCTTATAGTATTTCTTATCCCCTAAGTAATTCATCCAGTTCATCATTCCCAGTGCTAACCACAATAAGACTTATTTATGTGAGTATGATCCTATTTTTATACCCATTTTACAGATTTAAAAAAAGCCCTATAGAGGTTGAGGGACTTGCCTAGATAGCAGATGACAGAGGCAGAATTTGAACCCAGGTCTTTTGATCCCAAGTCCAGCACCCTATCCACTACACCATGCTGAATAGGTTTTAATCTTGTTGTCATAGGAGTGTTTAATTCACACATTCATTTGACAAGCTTCTCAGAATTTTTTACATCCAAGAAGACCTCATGGAATGCACCATAATAAAGGCAACAGTGAGTAAGATTAGGAAACCCATAGTCTAACTGAACAGAACACAGACAGCTCCATTTTTATGAAGCATTTACTACCTGCGGGAATCTGTGTTCATTCTAGAGACAGAAAGACAAAAATTGCTACCTGAAGGAATTCAGGGGTGCACCGGAACCAGCTCGCATGGGCCGGTGGTTAAATTTTCAGTGTGAGCATGTATTCCCTGGAAATCAGAGAGGATGGCTTGATTTATTGATTTATCATCTCCTTGTTATCTAAACCCAAGGAAGTGGCAGGGAAAATGTTGATAATGAAGATTAAAATTTAAAGTGTGTCAACTTACGCCACCCCCTTCCACCTAGAGAGCTTGTTGTTAAACATTTACAAGTAAACTGCTGATTCTGCAACAAAACTAATAAGCTTCAGAATGTCAGGATTGGCATAAGCTAGGTATGAGCAAAAATGTTCAGGGAAACTGGAAAGGGAGAATTACCTCTAGCTTTGGGGAGGGAGAAGGAGATGTCGAGGGAACACAGGGAAAATCTCTGTTGCTTTGTTGTTGTTGCTGTCATTATTCATGCTTCATTCTCTAAAAGGACATTGACATGATGAGAGGGGTGCCTTCATTTGGATTTAAGTGAGGCAGAGTCATACAAAGTCCTCAGCCTCACTCTCTCTTTCAGATTCATCAAAGTCCAGTGACAAGACAAAGGACAAGATGACCAACAGTGGCCTGGGACACAGTGGATGACCTTGACATCTCAGAAGTATAAGCAAGCTCCAATCACTCCACAACAGTTGCTTCAGTTACCTTCATGGCCATTAGAATGAATCACTCTCCTCCACCCATCCCACAGCAGGAAGTCTTCACATGCCTGGGGTGGACATTCCCCTCATTGCCTGATGAGTTTGAGGCCTATCAGTTACCCTTAACATGGGTTAGTCCATCTGCTGCGATGGTTTTACCAGGTTTGGCCACTGACCAAGTTATGGTTTCTTGGAGCCACAGGTAAGAGTTGAATGCCAGGTAGACACCAAAAGTGGATGAGCAGCCCTGAAAAGCATTCAGCAAGGCCTCACACCAGAGGCTCCAGTCCTCCTTGAACACCCCATGTACCCCTATCTTTATGACTTTGAGCAAGACATTGCCTTTCTCTGAGTCTCAATTTTCTCATCTTTAAAATGAAGGCGTTGGACTCTCACCCCTAAGGTCTTTTCAAGCTCTATAGTTATAATCCTATAAAGGGGAATAAGTAAGTTGGCTGGAATCTAAAATGAACCAAGGTGAGTAGTAAGAAGGAAGACTGGAAGGCTGGTGCCAGATCATGAACAACTTTGAATATCAAGCTAAGGAATCTGGATTTTAATTGGAAGGCAGTGGGGGGGCCATTGAAGGGTTTTGAGAAGGGTAGTAAAGTAACCAAAGCTTGCTTTAGGAAGATTAATCTGGCAGGCTATGCAAAGTGGATTCCAGGGAGAGATACTAGAGGAAGGGAATGAGTCAGCAGGCTTTTATCATAGTCACAGTGAGAGGTAATGGAAATTTGAACTATGATGGCAGTAGTGAGAATAAAAAAATGGCAGAGGAGGAGGATAGATGAGAGACAAGCACATATGATTTGATCAGAGCTCTAGCTAATCAAAACTGTACCTGGAGTAAATTCATTTGAACTTGTTTGGGAGGTGAGTTATGGAACCTCCCTTGCCCCCCATGATTAGACCACTTCTGATGACACATATCCCCTGGCTTATTACTGAAAGGCACATGCAACCTTGGGTTGATCCCTTGGTCTTTTTGATGAAACTATGTGTGTTTCTGTGTGTGTATGTATTTCTGTCCCAGGTTGGGACAAGGGAGGATTGTTGGTCACGAAACAAAAAGAGCCACTGATTTAACAACTTACAAGAAGAAACAACTTGGACATTTCTTTCAGACTGAAAAAAGGGTGTTGGGTGTCTTCAAGCCTTTCTTTCAAATGTCCATATATGAGACGGAGGATATGTCTCCCCTCCTTCACCCATTCTGAAGAAATGGCAGACATTTTCATGTGGTAATAATAACATGTACTGGCTGAGCAAGCCTAGAACTAGAATTCAGGTGTCTGGCTGCCTATTCTCTCTGGGCTCAGCTGATCAAAGAGTTATCCTAAGCAGGTGTTCCAGGTCTCAGGGTCAACCTCATGTGTTCAAAAGGTCAGGAGCTCCTATATCTTGATGTTTCTTAGCATCAGAAAGTGTTTTCTGTTACTAAAACACTTCTCTAAGAAGAGAATAACCATGAGAAGAAGATGATGAGTCACATGTGACTGACTTGTGAGAAGAAGGCATGAGGTCTTATTGAATTGTATGGACAGTGCAGATCCAAGGTGAAAGTGAAGTCCATATTCATCAACCTCGCAAAGGGATCTTTGTTGTGATGTGTTAAGTACCAACCCCCCAGGAGAGAAATTATGCATTATTAGTTCATCTTTTAAGTACTTCATCAGTACATGCTTATGAAGTGTTTGTGTGTGTATGTGTGTATGTGTGTGTGTGAGTATAAGTGTATTTTAAACATTTATTTTGTGAAGGAGAAAATAAATAAAAGGCCTATTAATCCTTTTTAGGAGAAACCACAAATAGAAGCCAAGCCCAAACTTTGAGAGAGAATCTCTGCAGCTCTGACACGGGAGTATAAAGAGCTAGAAAATTTGAGAAGAGCCTATGGGCCTAGGCTCCCCCAGGATTGACTCACTGTATATGAGGCCATAATTGGACTTAGGGAGTGAAGGCAACATAGGTTCTTGGACCATAAATACACATTCCTGCAGATATGTGCATCCACATATAAAATGCACATACATCTACATGTATGTACATGTGTATATAAATATGTATTATGTATGCACATATATATATATATATACTCACACTATAATATGTCAAGTTTCAAATCTGCTTTAATTAGCTGAAGAAATGCATTTGGATTTTTCTTGCTAAAAGTATTTCTTGTCTCCAAATTTTAAGGAAACCCTTCCAGTTCACCATTTCCAGTATTAAACAGTGTTAGGCCTATTTGTGTGAGGTCCTACATGGTGAAGTAGGTGGATCTACCGGTGGATGAGTGGGTGTGCCTAGTCTTGGCTCAACCCCACATGTTAAATAAAGCTGATTCTCCTGCCTTAGTTGACATTATGAATAGATGCTGGTCTGCAAAGGGACTGACTTTTGGGAATAGTTACATAAGAGGAAAGAATTGTCCTGCACTTAAACTAAAACAGACCTGCATCAGCTTTATCTAGAGAACCTAGAAGCAGATATTCTATTCTTTTGAAAGATTAACGTCTCTATCAGAAGCGTTCAATTTGTGATTTGTGTTTTAAAACTTTTCTGTGTTGTTGATCATTTTTCTTTTGTTGTTTTCAATTTTGTTGTAGGTTTGGTGTTTTTAGTAAATGACAAATGATTTCTTCAGCTCATTCATTCATTGTTAGTAATGCACTGCTGTGGACAGTTTGAATCCTCTAGCTCAGCGGTTCTCAACCTGTGAGTCGTGACCCTTTTGGGGGTTGAACAATCCTTTCACAAGGGTCACAGGGGTTGCCTAAGATCATTGGAAAATACATATTTGCAATGGTCTTAGGAACCGAGACACTGCTCCTCTATCCGTCTCCAGGTGGGTCTGCCCACATGTAGATACGCCCACATAACAGTATTAAAGGGTGGCGGCATTAGGAAGGTTGAGAACCACTGCCTAGCTGATATACAATGTTTCTTTGCCTGCAAGCTCAAGCATAGGACAGTTAGGAACATGTGGAAGGCTCTCCAATAAGGAGCAGGCTATAAGGCAGATTATATGACTTGGGCCAGCTAACTCAGACCAATGATCTTTCCAGGCTCCAGAAACCACTTATATGGTTCTGCCTCCAAGAGTTATAAGCCTTGAGCTAGATCTCAGTGAGGACTAGAAGATGGAAAGAACAAGAGAAGAAAAGGCTTAAAATGAAAGAAAGTTTGATAACTTTGGAGCAGATATTCAAGAGAGCAGGGTAGTTAGGTGGCACGGTGGATAGAGTGGGGAGCCTAGAGTCAAGAAGACTCATCTTCCTGAATTCAAATCTGGCCTTAGACACTTACCATCTGTGTGAACCTGATTGCCTCAGTTTCCTTATCTATAAAATGAGTTGGAGAAGGAAATGGCAAACCACTCCAGTATTCTTGCCAAGAAAACCCCAAATAGTGTTACAAAGAGTCAGATACAACTGAAATGACTGAACAACAACAAAAACAAAATTCAAGAGAATGTAGTGGAAGGGGTGGGCAGATCTCAAGTGGGGCATGGGTGAGGTAGGATGGAGGTGAATGGAAATGAGGAAACAAGCAAGTGGCTCTGGAGGAGAGCTGTTTGTTAGCAGTTAGGGGAGATAGTGACTGTAAAAAAGGATGAAAATATTCTCAGAATTGGGCATTGAGTCCAGGCAAAGTATCCGTGCATGGGGAGAGGTTCTGATGAAGGCAGGTGATTAGATGGTTCAGTGTCATACCCCCAACATCTTGTCATTGTCCTCAATTGCTGGCTTCATGACAGATGGTGTTGCTGTGTCCATATAGACTTCACTGCAAAGCCCATCTCATAGTAAGTGCAAATAAGATGTGTTATATCCAAAGTCCCCCCGTAGCAAACACTTGCAAAACACCAGTGGTGTTGAGGTTGGGCACATCTGAAAACATATCAAAGAGGCCGGAAGGTAGTGGTGGATAGAGCAGAGTCTGAAAGGATTGTGGCCCAGGGAACTAAGGAGGAAAGGGTATATCCCTGGGCGTTGGAGGCAAACCCAAACAGGACCTGCTTGTTGAATTGAATTGAAGTAAAACATTACCCTAGGTCAGGGGTTCTTAAGCTGGGATCCATGAACATTTTGTAACACATTTTGATAACTGTATTTTAATGTAAGTTAAAAAAAAGTTTCCTTTTTAGTTTATACATTATACTGTATGCGTTTAAAAACCTTATTCTAAAAAGGGGTTCATAGTCTTTACAGGACAGAAATTTATGAGACAAAAAGGGTTAAGAACCCTTGCTCTAGGTGCTGTGGAGAGACCCAGCATCTTTTCCTTCCAGAGCATAGTATATTTCCAAAAGTGACTCAACCCCTTGCCCCCATATTCCCTCCACTTCTTTCCTCTCAGACCTGTGGAGAAATATATTGCATCAATCACCATTCTCCTCTGACAGAAGATAACACTAAAATCAGTTTTAGAAAGATGTTTCAATAGTGTCACCCTGTGAAATATTCAGAATCTCCATGCAGGAGAAGTAACATGGTTTCTTGCATAAGTAATGAGACAGGGGGAGGCTAGGTGGTACAGTGAATAGAGCACCAGCCCTCGAGTCAGGAGGACCTGAGTTCAAATTTGGCCTCAAACACTTAATACTTACTAGCTATGTGACCTTGGACAAGTCACTTAACCCCAATTGTGCTGTCTCCCCCCCTCCAAAAAAAAAAGCAAAAAAAAAACAGTAATGAGATAGTCACAACATCTGGATTCCAATCCAGGCTATGCCCTGGCACTATGAACCTGGTTTCCTCATCTGTAAAAATGGGATGATAACAACTACTAGTGTATTAGCAACTTGCTCGAGGAAAGCACTTTGCTATATAGAACTACAGCTACATGGTAGATGAAGGTGATAATCACCCATATTTCTATGTCATTTTACCATTTACTTAGTGCTTTCCTCACTAAATTGATGATTATAAACTCCTTGAGGGCAGGGATTATGGTTTAATTGTTTGCTTTTTTCTATCTTTTTTTTTAATCTCTTATTGAATTGATAACATTCAGTGGAAAAGATCACTGACTTTGGAGTCAGGAAACCTGAGTTCTAGTCCTGACTCAAACGTTTACTAGCTCTATGACCATCGGCATGTCATTTATTTCTCAATAATCTCAGTTTCCTCATCTTTAAAATGGGGATAGCAACACCTATCCTATAACCTATCTCATATTGTTGTTGAAGAAAGTGCTTTGTAAAGCTTCAAGTGTTGGAAAAAATGGGAGTTGAGATTATTGATGATAGGAAGAATAGCAAAAGAAATCTGGATGGCAGCCAGTCTGCAGTGTGTGTGGTAAGCACTGGGGTCAGGAGAAGGTTGGAGACCTACAATTCCTATATCAGATCTTCACTTCCAGGACTGGCCTCAGGAAACCTAGACTGACCCTTCCCTACCAGGCCTATTTCTACATTGGCAGCCTTAACCCCTCCCTCCCCCTTCATCTTCTCTCTCCCCACCCTACCCAGTATAGAAATCTCTGGACTTTCAGGGCTATGCTTGGAAAGCCTGTGGTTGTGATTACCCTATTTCCTTCCGGGAAAGAAAAGAAAACAAGAAGCCTCTGCTTTCACAGGATTATTTGAAAGTGGACATCAAAAAGGGACAATGGCCCCAGAAGGGCAGCCTCTGTGCTGAGCTCCTGTCTCTACCGAAAGGTCCTAAGTCATGGAAACAAGTAATGCAGCCTGAGCTGACGTGAGCTACATCAGCACGCCATAACCAAGTCATACTTCACAATATTTTTTCTACATTTTTTTGGTATAATCAGGAACAAATGTTGACTGCCCTGAACTTGCTTTCCTCGAATTAAAAAAAGACCTCTAACCACAGAATTTTTTATTAGCTGGTTCTTTCTTTTCTTTTCTTCCTTTTTTTTCTCCTTTGGTTGTTTTGCTTTACAAATGAGAAAATCCTTACAAATTAAAGCCAGGCATGTTTGTATGATCCGTTAAAAAAACAAGTGATGTTTTTATCGTTTTTTTTTAATTTACCCACTCTCCTTTGCACTCACCTAGTGTTATGTTACAAGCCCTTCCTAGTCAGTCTCAGAAGCCAGGAGATGTTGGCGTGTGGTCTTTTCCCTTGCTCCATCAGCCTTCTAAGCCAAAAAGGCACCAAAAGTTTTTCTACTGGGGGAGAGGAAATGGAGGGAGGGAGGTTTACAGGGGTTGGGGGTCTGTGTTCATTTCTCATGTACTTAATCACATACACTACACTGTACATGTAATTAATCCCTAATATATTATATGACCATAAAACTGGCACAATTTCATATCTCATTAAAATAAGTAGTATGGTTAGGACAATATAATGTGCACCACATACCTTCCTCCCCGATAGAAACCGGGTCATGTTTTTATAGCGTCACATAGATTTTACATAACCAGGCTATCCTGTCTGGGGCCGGCACAGTGCGGAGTCAGCGATGATAGAGAAAGAGATGGGGGAGGAGGGATAGCAAATGCATTCTGGCAACGCCGGGACCTATGCCACCATCAGGTCCAAAGAGCCAGGTCTATTTCAGCTCCGCCTCCCCCCCTCCAAAGGCCCAAGTGAAAAGGAAAATCAATATTTATAAGTAGAAAAGGACCCAATAAGTTGCTGGAAAAGTTCCTTCCATTTATATCTTTGTAACTAAGTAGGTACATTCATGCAGGCAGTAAAGAGAATTGGCCAGGCTAGGAGCTGGGCTTCTGTGGTATCTCTGCTCTGGCTCCAGCCCACTGTTGTTGGAGTCACCAGAAACTCAATTAACCTCACAATGCCTCCGCTTTGCCCTTCATTAGGGGTTATTTATTTGATTTTTTTTTAACTGTGCCCTTTGTGATAAAAATCACCTCAGGGCACAAATGCAAAAAGAGTAACAATTAATTAAAATACATAAAACAGAGAGCTGATGGCCAGCAGTTTAAAAGAAAGTTCAATGATACACGAATCTAAAAAAGTATGCCTCTTTCATTGTGCCCTGCTCAGTAACAGTCCTAAAATCCCAGGAAAGTCACCATCCCATGGTCTTGAATTTCCTGGAATTTTGGAACTGTCAGCAGGCATAATTGGGCTTACCCCAGTGGCCTGAAGAGCACAGGGAGAGTGGTGTTACTCAGGAAAAAAAAAGACTTCAGACTAGGAGAGTTTCTAAATTCGAATTATTTCCTTGGGAGTAGAAGCTATATTCTTTGGCAATCTACTCTCTGAATCCATTGCTACTCTCAGAGATCTCTGGAGTGGCTCCATAGAGAGGGTATTTAGAAAAACAAAAGAAACCCAAAGAGTTACATGAACTGATGGATCATGAAGCAAGCAAAATTAAGAAAATTATATTCCATGACTACAATACTAAAGAAAAGAAGGGTAAAATAGAGTGTCATTGTACAATTACACTAACCACTCTTAACCCCAAGGAGCTATAAGGAAATGCACCACACTCCTTTCCTTAGAGAGATGGGGGCCTGTGATTGTGAAACATTTAGAAAGCTAACAGACATTTGGTTGCTGTATGGGTTGGCTTTGGTTAACTTTTTTTTCTCTGTCACAAAGTTCATTGCATTCAAAAGAAGGCCATGCTTGGAAATGACTGATATAAAATGACTGAAATGTGATATCACATTTTATATTTCAAAAAATAATATGAAATTATTATTATTAGCATTATTATTATAACAATAACAACAACCACCCAAATGCATGATTATGAATGTCAGAGTAGAAACAAACCAGCAAGAATTGAATTGAGGAAAGTTCTTCTTAGCCATCACTGAGCTCTGAGCTCCCCTTATGACCCAAGTATCTGCAGAGCAAGGAGAGAATTTCAAGGGACAAAAGTGGAGTCCTCAAGCTTCCAAAGTTTCTAGGAGATTGTTTATTCCTAATGATAGAACTGATCCCCGCCCACCCTAGTCAAACTAACTCAGGTAACCCAGGGTTTGTTTTATTCTAACCTGGGCCTGAGGCTAAGACTGGTCTCAGATTCTGGGATAAGGCTGACTGTGTCTTTGAGTGGGACTAAATTGCCCTAGTTAATGGTATGACTCATTTACTGAAGCTCTTAACAGTCTACTCTCACACAAGCTGTTAATGGTATGCCCTTCTGATATGAGCTACCACTAGCAAAGCACGCTGTCCACTATGAATTAGAGACCTCTGTCTTTCGGGTTCTTTGGGTTTTTCGCTTGTTTGGTTGTTCTGCTCCCTGCTAATGAGGCAGAAGATGGAGAGGATGTTGAGACCATGTAACACTATGGGTGAATCTACTCTAGATCTAACCTGAGATGGACATTCCACAGAGGTGAATGAAGACATCACTGTGGAAACATAGAGTGCCTCCTTCTTGGGGAAGTGATGCAGGGTGCAAGTAATGGGTAAGTACACTGTGAAGATCAGCATCATTGACCCTGGAGACGCCACATTCACCTTTGAAAATAATTGCTCCTGCTGTGCTCTGTCCTCATCCTTACTTCATTTTGGTATTGAACCTGGTATCTTAACTACATTCTTAGCAGTTATCTCAAGTAAAATAATGGAAAGGCTATGTGGTACAGTTGAAAGATCCCTGGCTTTGGAGTCAGAGGGCTTGGGTTCAAATCCCACCTGCCTCTGTCAACTTCTACCTGTGTGATCTTGGACAAGTCACTTAAATAATCTAGGCCTCAGTACACTCATCTATAAAATACAGGGGGTTAACCTACATAACCTCCAAGGTCCCTTCTAGTTCCAAATATATGATCGAGTGATTCTATGAAAAATACTTTACAAAGTTCAAAGGGTTAAATAAATACTCCTTACTATTATCATTGGTAATTATTGAACTTACTTCCCAGTGTATGGCAGCAACACAAGGGGATGCCAGTCCACAACATGACATTAACGACGGGAAACACTAGGCATTTTGGAGTCTACTATTTACACTATGACTTCTGAAGGAAGTTTTGAATTTAGGAGTCACAGCATCTTAGAGAGGGAGGGCTATTAGCCTAGCCTCCCCTGAGCCACAGAAACCCCCTCATCAATAATATCTTGAATTAGGGGATGATTTATACGTAGGAAAGCATTGTATCTGCTTGGGACTGCTGAGTCAGCATCCTGCATGCTACGAAAGGATGTTACCTTTCTGAAACTCTTCTCCTCATCACTTCTGTATTAGGTGTGAAATGATGAGAAGAGAACACTCCACACTGGAATAACAAGTAAAGGAGCAGGGGCAGGGTGGGGGAAGAGGAGAAGAGGTGGATTAACACAAGTCTAAAGGTAAACATGAGGAAGGTAATAATGCCATTAACATTTGCTTCTCATCAGATACCATGTGGTTCTCTGTGTCCAGTTCTGAAAGTCATGTTTTTAAGAGCGACAGGAAGCAAGTTGCAGTGAGACAAATAAAAAAGTCCAAGAAACAGAGTTTCTGGGTAATTAATAATCAATTTATTAATTAGGTTAGCAAATAATCAATAAATTGATGGTCAGTAGTCTCTTTTGGTAACCAGAGACTGAACCATGAAGATTCTCTGAATGCTTAAATACCTTTGGAAAAGGAGGTATCCTGATAGATGAAAATCAACCCTGATTGGTGGACAGTTAATGAGGGAATGGATATATTAATGAGGAAACGGCCAAGAACTTCAACTCCTCCTGCTGAGAATGTCACTTGACCATAAGGCTCAGCTGCCTACAGCAATCTGAATGAAGGAATTCATCTCTACCTAGACTTTGGTTGGTTTTCTCCTCCATAAACTGGGTCACCCTAAATTCTATTGGAGAATTCCAAGGACAGGGGCTCATTTCCTAAGGGCAAGAATTCACCTAGATTAGATTCTGTTTGTAAGATCTTCTAGATTGAAGAGCATGTACCTGGAGGATTTGGGCAATCTCCTCTATCAGCAATGTCCTTCACAGACTGACTGACTGATCTGAAAGGGCCGATTGCTGAATGAAGAAATAGAAAGGAAAAACCTCAACCCTAACCTAATAACTGATTATTAATATAATAGAAAATAGCAATTTCTGTCATTAACAAAGTGACTAGTGTGATGAGGGGACTTAGAGCTATGCCACATGGTATCGTAGGGAGCATTCAGAGATTGGAGTGAGGAATATTTGGTGGAAGAAAGACAGTTGTCCTCAAATATTTGAAAGGGTGTCATGAGGAAGAGAGATCAGACTTGTTTTGCTTGACTCTGGAAATTGAGACTGGAAGTAATGAATGGAAGTTGCTGAGAGAAACATTTCAGTTCAACATGGGAGAAAACATCTCAACAGAATGAGCTATCTTTTGAGGCCATTAGAAAGCTCCCCCATCCCTCACAATGAAGAGGCATCAAGCAAAGATCGGATGACCACTTGTCAGGAATGCTATTGAAGAGATTCCTGGTTTGAAGATATATTTGACTAGAAGGAGCAATTCTGTAAGAAAGGATTTAAAGCTCTGGGATTTGAAAGCCTGAAGGTTAAAACATTAGCAAAACAAACTTGATCTGAAAACACTAGATTTACAAAGCATAAAGATGCATCCAGATAAGAACAGAGGGTCACAGAAGCATTTTTTTTTAATGCTGTGCCCAGAACTTCAATGCCAGAGTGAATCCTACAATCCACAAGAATTGTCAAAGTGACTGTCCTTCTGACTTCAATAGAGCCTTAGACCATGGCTAGGCAATCACCGTGGCCACAGATTTAGGACTGGAGGGGACTTTAGAATCCATGAAATCCAGTCCCTTCTCAATGTGGGATCTGAGATCTAAAGATGATAAGTGATTTGACCAAAGAGGCACAAAGAGAAAATAAAGAAGGGTAGGATTTGAACCCAGGTCCTCTGACTCAAAATCCAATGCTGTCTCTACTGTACCATGTTATGTCTCTATCAATCAAAGAGAAGAAAAGGGTTCATTAACTGTCCAGTGAATCTGGGCAGAAGAAACCACTACTCTCAATAGTTTGGTTCTCTAAAGTGTCAAAGAGAAGCAAAGGATTAAGCAATTATCCAGTGAGTCTAAGCTGGGTAGACAGCTAGTCCTAAATTATTCAGACTATTAGCAATGCAGCCCACATTTACCAGATGGACAGGCCACCCTCCCCTTCACTAGGGCTCTGGAGACCCAGTATATTCACACTGTTGCGAATACAAAGCCTCCTACAGAAACATTACTCATGTTGTTTGTGGAGAAATGGGTATTCTCACAGTGTTTCCCTCAGATACTAAATAAATCAGCTAACCATTCATTCAACAAACATTTATTGGGCACTACTATGTGCCGTGCATGATTCTAGGTGCTGGCAGGGAGACCCACAGCAAGTGGTGACAGCTGGCATTTATACAAGGCTTTGAGGTTTGCAGAGCAACTTAAAGACATTAGCTTAGTGAATTCTAACAATCGATGGCCTACGGGCTACAGAAACCTCCTTATCATCATCTCCGTTTTACAGATGAGGAAGCTGACACAGAGAGAGGTAATGCAATTAGGCTATGGTCATGAAACTGAATTTTTAAGGGAAAAATTTGGTTACAGATCACCCCCAACTCCAGTTCTAAAATACATCCTATTATACTATGTTTCCTAAACAAAACATAGGCCCCTCCCCTCCTGGGGTGTACAGTCTAGTAGAGATTCAAGGGAGGCATTCAAGTAATCAAAACGCAGGGTGATGCTTCCTCACCTATGTCTCCTAGGTTCCTGGCTTCCTTCAAGACTCACTTCAAAGGTTACCTTCTACAAGAGCTCTTTCTTTCCCAGTTGCCCTAGCTGCTAGCACCTCTCCATTCAGGCCAATTTTTCATTTATTCTGGATTTATCTTATAGGAGCCTGGTTATTTACAAGTTGTCTCCCCTAATAGAATGTGAGCTTTCAAGTAGGGCCTGTTTTATCTTTCTGTGTATCCCCAAATTTATGAGTGACTGGCACAAAGTAATTGTTTAATAAATGCTTGTTGACTGACTTTGTAAGGGGTGGGTGAATGGGAGGAGGTGGAAGAGGAAAGACAGGCTATTTAATGTAGTGGAAGGAGCATTAAATCTCCAGGCAGAGAGTCTGGGTTTAAATGTAGTTCAGTCACTCCTTGCTCCCCTGTGACGTGTTCAGACTCTCCTTTTGCCATCACCTCTCCTGCTTTAAGGTTTACTCTGTATTGTAAAATATGTTTTACTATCATCCATGGACTCTCCTCCAACCCTAGTGAGTCCAACATCTGCCTCAAAATCATATTCTGCTCCCCAACCCTTAGCCTCTAAGCAACTAGGAAATAAAAGGCATAGGGAAAGAGAAAGGTAAAGGGAATAGACATTAATTAAGCATCTACACTGTGCTAAGGGCTTTACAAATATTCTCTCATTTGAGCCTTACGACAACCCTGGGAGAGAGGTGATATTATCATCCCCATTTTATAGATGAGGAGACTGAGTCAGAGAGAGATTAAATGACTTGCCTCAGGTGAAATAGCTAGGAAATGTCTGAGGCCAGATTTGAATTAAGGTCTTCCTGACTCTCTCCACTGTATCTCCTAGTTGTATAAAGTATCCATTTGAAATCAGAAAGGCCTGTGACCAAATTGTGCCTCAGACCTGGACAAGTCGCTTAACTTTTCTCTGCCTCAGTTTCCTCATCAGTACCATGAGGGGATTAGCTTTTGCCACCTCTAACATCCCTTCAGCTCTAAGGCTATGATTATATGATCTTATAATACCCTAGGCTCCCAGTTCCTTGGTTTCCCCAGTTTCTATTAACTTTGATACCATTTTTACTTCCACCACTAACAGTTATAGTCACTATAACTTAGATATTTAATCTGATAGCAGTGAGAAGGATAGTCTGAACAGAGAAGAGGGTAGAAGATGGGAGACAAGTTAGGAGGCTAGTTAGATAATTCAGGATATTAGGGCAGTGGTAGTAAGAATAGAGGAATGGACAAATGAGAGAAGGAAACATTTCATAGAAACCACTAGCCCTAGTAGCTATGTGAATATGAGAGGTGAGAGAGGGGGGAAAGATCACTTTCCATTTATTTTCAAAAACAATCCATTATTCGGCTAAAACTCAACTCATGTTCAAGTACCTTCAAGTGCCTACACATAGACAGAGCCTCCAAAGGATGCACAAGCTGCCCATTGATTCCTTGTGGCCATGTTTCTGTGTCTAGAGCTAGAGATGGGCTCCAAAGATAGACTTAGGAGGGGTCTAGAATGGAGAAGAAGCTGAAATGAGTAGAGCCAAGGGGCCAGATGTTGACAAAGGTCTCGTGTCTCAGGCAGAGGGAAGGCGAGCTCTATTTACAGTAGAAGACGAAAAGAAACGATTTGTGCAGGCTCATCCTATTCCTGAGTGTGATATTTGTCCACATCATAAAACCACAGGATGCAATGTGTCTGACATTACCCCCAAATGATATAATCTGGCCTAATGATGTTATAATAAATCCCAAATGAACTAACCATCATTGGGCAGCCATTTCAAAGTGTTCCTGAAATAGTTTTTACAGAATAAAGTGTTTGTTTGCCAAGCACTGTTCAGACACTCACACCAGGCTTAGGGAGTTAGGTCAGACACACACATTTACACATCTTGTGGCTTTTTCTCTTGGCTGAAATTCTTGCCTTTTTTTTTTCTTTAAGAAAATCAAAGTGTTTTGTAACTTTTTTTTTTTTTAATATTAAGGATGAGATTGGGCGTTTTCTCAGTGTAATAGAATGTCTCCCAGGGTGGTGTTTCCTTCTGTTCAAAATCAGCAGTTTAGGGATTACTTGGTTAACGAAAGCCAATGACCTTTCATCTCAGGCCTCACCTCCCTGGGCAGCACATAGACTTTCTCTGGTCATGGGTTCTGAAGTTTCCCTCTGTATGTGTTTTTTGCAAACATCACTGAAGGTAAGTTTCTGGTGATGCTTTGCCATCTGATCTCACAAGCACGGGAGGGAGTTTGGCTGATCTGGGGCTTGTTTGAACTTCTTCCAAGTGAATCTTTCAGCACTTTCAGCCCCAAAGCACAAAGAACCACAGGAAAACATGCCTCTCCCAGAGTGAAGGCAGCAACTTCATCTTGGCTCAGTACCAGCCTCAGGGCAACTGGGACTTTTATATGATTCTGTGACTTCCAGCAAGATGAACTCACCTCTGCCACAGTCTTCCCTCATTGTGTCCATTCCCATTATTAGTCATCATATCTTGGTGGACAGAGGGCTTTATTTTGAATCTGGAAAACCTGTTTTCAAATCCTATCACTCTATGTGACCATAGACAAGCCACTTAACATTTCTGACCCTCTGTTTCCCATCTGTAAAGTGGGGATAGCAATGTCTATACTACCCACTTTAACATTGTTGTGAAACCCAAAGAATATAATACATACTTTACAGAATTTAAAGTGCCTTGTAAATGTTAGTTATCCTTGCCATCATCAACAATACACGTGTGTTGGCCTCTGTGGAAAATGAGTCAATGTTCCCGGGTTCTTACTCCTTGGTAGCTTATGTATAAGGTGGTCAATACAGGAATGGATTACTGCAAAAGATATTAACAAACAACTGAATGCACATTTCATAGGATCATTGCTTTAGAGCTTGCAGGGACCCAAGAAGCCAACAAATCCAATCCTCTTATTTTTTTCAGATGAAGAAACTGAGGTACAGATTGCATAATTTGCCCAGGCTTACACACTTAATGATGTCTAAGGAAGGATTTGAACTCAAATCATTCTGATTGCAAGTCTAGCTCTCTATCTACTTTACCATTTAGGTCTCTTTCATTCACTCCTCAAAACAAATGTAAGAAGTAGAGAGAAGTTACACATCATATCCAAGGCCACACAGTGAGCAAATAACAGAGTTAGGATAAGCCTAGGTCTTCTGAATTTAGTGGTCTTTTTACCATACAAAATAAAAGTACGTGAATATGAAAAGTCATTTTGCACTGACATTAAATTCAATTTTCTGGCCTGTTACTAAGGGGATAGACTCACCTGAACCTTAATGGGTTCCCTCCTTACCCCACCTCATGCAAAGATTTCTTGGACATATCCTGGACATATGGTTTTTCATTTTCTATTTGAATATTTCCAGGAACAGGACTCCACTATTTAACAAGGAAACTGAAAGTACCACCTTAGAAGTGAGATTTGGACCCTCATCTTTCTACACAGGTTGCACCTTCAGGGTACAAGAGATCAGGCACTTCAAGTATTCATAGCCTCCACTTCCACCTCAGTGTGAATGACTTCCTGATCCCCACTTCTACTCTGACCTATTTCTCCACCTGCCTATAGACCATCTCCACCCAGCTATTCCATCATTACCTTAAGCTCCAGTTGGTCAAAACTGAGGTTGTCATCTATTTTCCTCAGGTAACTGCCCCCCCTTCCTAACTTCCATACTTCTAATCAGTGAGATCAAGAGTTCTGTCAACTAAGCTGTCTGACTCTTCCCTCTAATATATTCTAGCTGTCACCCGCTTGTCAGTTGTTGCTTTGAAATATCTCTTGGGTTTGTCCCCTTCATCTCTATTCCCACTGTCACTGCCCTTGAATGATGAAATCATAGAATGTTAGTGGTAGAAGGAGCTTCAGAGGTTCACCAGGAGCAGCCTGTAGCATAAATACACTCTACCATAGCAAGATGTCTGCAAGAGCAGACGGAGCCCTGGTTCAGGAGGCAGAGGCCTTGGGTTCAACTCTACACCTGATGCTTAGCACCTGGGTGACCTTGGGCAAGTCATAACTTCCCTGGGATTCATTTCTCCATTTGTAAAATCAGGGGGCTAGACTAGGTGGTCTCTGAGGTCTTCCCCAGCTCTAAATCTATAGTTCTACAATCTCTGATGACTGATTACCCAACTTCTACTTGAAAACCTTCAATGGAACAGAGCCCATTACTTTTGGAAGAGGTCCATTACGTTTTAAGGCCATTCTCATTACTGGGAAGCAGTTATCAACATATCAATACTTCAGCAGAGCTGGGATCACCTTGGAGTGGAGTATCCAACTCATCTATTGCTTATCCTGAACAGATCCTTTCAGAGACATCCTCCCCAAAACCCCTTGCTGGAAATTGGGGAGTCCATGTGCTGAAGCCCTTCCTCTGGGTCTTTCCATGCCTCGTGCTCTGAAGGTAGCCCATGGGCTGTTCATTCTAAGATTTTGCTCTTACTAGTGATCTTTCTCTATCTCTTCTCCAATCATACATTTCCTAGATAATTTTTTTTGGTGCAGTCTTCATCATTACTTATGTGCTGCACCCATCTGCTCCTCGCCGTTCTCCTTATATAGAGCTGAAATCTATCTCTCTGCAACCTCTACCCACCAGTCTTCTGGGGCCAAGAAAAACAAACCCGATCTATCTTCCACATGTCAGTCCTTCAAATACTTCATGCTTTAACATTTCAGGGATCTGTGATTTCATCAGTGTGGATCCACCCTTCACTGATACAGATCATAACCTTTCTAAGTCTTAGTAGAGGTTCTCTTTCCCGTACCTGGCAATGGCAACTTAATAAATACCATTCCCCAGTAAGGAATATTCAGGGAGGAAATTTCTTCAGTCAGAACAGAGGAGTAACTGTCCATCTATGGCTCAGATTCTAGGGGAGGCACTGAAAGGATAAGTGATTTGCCCACAGTCACATATCCAGCATGTGTCACCAGTAGGACTCGAACCCATGCCTTCCTAACTCTAAAGCCAGCTTTCTATTTACTATGCCCAAATAATATCTAACAGTGCATAAAAGTTTATAAAGTGCTTTGAATGCATGGCATGTTGATGAAAGTAATTGACTGAGGAGTCAGAGGACCTGAGTTCAGATCCCATTTCTGATTCTACCTCTATGACACTGGATAAGTCACTTAATTTCCCTGACCTTTAGTATTCTCATCTGCAAAAGGGGAGAGCTGAACCAGATAATCTCTAAGGTTACTGCCCATTCTCTATCTGTGATATTATGATCTTTTGATCCTGAAAACAACAATACAAAGTCAGCACTAGAGGTATCATTTTCCTTCTTTAATAGATATACAATATTACTTTCATGTTTTCATGTTTTCCCCTTTTGTTCTGTTTTTCTTTCACAATATGACTAATGTGGAAATATGTTTTACATGATTGCCCCAGTATAACCTATATCAGATTGCTCACTGGCTTGGAAAGGAGGGAAGGAAGGGACTGAGCAAAAAAAGTTTGGAACTCAAAATCTTTCACAAAATGAATGTTGAAACTTGTCTTTACATGTAACTGGAAAAAATACTATTAAATTTAAAAACTAATATGTAAACTGAAGTCCAGCAATTTGTCCAGGTTCACACAGCTAAACGGAGGCAGGAGTGAAACCTAGCTATTTCTGACTCTACGTTCAGTGCTCTGTTCTCTACTCCATGTTGTCTGATGGGTCATTGTTGTTTATCCTTCATTTCTGAAGAGGACCAATCACATCATGGGATAATGACTTGACTTGTGCATTAACTGAATTTAAGTGAGGCAGAGTACACAGTCATCAGTCTCATTCTCTCTTCCAAAGTCATCAAAGTCCAGTGGCAGGACAAAAATCCAGAAGACTGGTGATGACTCAGATGCAGAGTAAGCTTTAAGCGCTCCACAGTGGCTGGTTCAGCAACTTTCATGGCCACTGGAACAAATTGTTCTCAACCCCTCATTTCACTGGAGAAAGTCTTCACGTGCTTGTGGCAGACATCCTCCAATTCACCAAGTCATGAATGGGTTTGAGGTACATTGATTATTCTCTACCTGGTTTAAATTGTCTTCTGAGATGGTTTTATTAGGGTGTGGCTGCTGCTCATGTTACAGTTTCTTGGAGTCATGGGTAAGAGCTGAGTGTCAGGTGGACACCAAAGGTAAAAGAGCAGCCCCCAAAAGGGCTTAGCAAGCTCTCACACCATAGGTGCTGGTCCACCCTGAACACCTCATACATCTGTGTCTGATGGGCAACCTATTGGTGGTAAGGCTATCCAAACTGACCTTGATTCATCTTTAGACAACACATATAAAGTCAATTTCCAGGCTCATAATCAAAGTCTTTACCATGTGGTAGCATGTACCAGAGCCTGGGCTGCATTTGGTATAGCTTTTGAGAAAGCAGAGTCAAAAATGTCTCTTTAAGAAACAAGTTGGTTCTGGAGTAGGACTTCAATGTCGTTCAAATATTCCACAGGACCACAGAATACTGGAGCAGAAAAGAGCCCTTAAAGGTCACCTAGCTCAACAACTGCCTTTTGTATATGAGAAAACTGAGTCCCAAAGAAGGAAGGTGGTTTACCCAAGATAGAGCAGATAAAGAGCAAAGCTTGACCCTAGAACTCTGGTCTCCTGTCTTCCATTCCAACAGAAGGAAATTTTAAAACATGTAATGGGGGGATCACCATTCTCTCACCTCAATCTCTTCTTTTCCAGAGAAAAATCCTCAATTCCATCGAGTAGCCTTCACCGGACATGGTTTTGCAGTCCCTTCTCCATCCCACTCAGACTCCTCTGGGAGCTCTGTATTTTCTCAATATTCTTCTTTAAATGTAGTACCCAGATGTGGACTGCCCAGGTCAGAAAACCATGGAAAGGTCACCCCCTCTTTTCTCCACAGAATAATTTGAAGCATAATCCTGAGCTTTAAATGACATTAGCTTTATTGTTTCATTGTGTTTTTATGTGGGGGGAGTAGAGAGTAGATCTTTCACTCTGTTGACTCATATTGAAATTAATTAAGACCACCACTGTTAAGCCAGAGGTCTCTGGTCCTGTATTTTTTTTTTTAAATCAAGGCAGTGTAGTTTGGAGGGAAGAGCCTGGATTTGGGGCAGGAGGGGACTTGGGTGTGAATCTCTGTTCTCCTACTTTCTACCTGGGTTATCCTAGGCAAATCTCTTAACCTCTCCAGTCCTCATTTTCCTCATATACAAAATGAAGGGTGTGAATCAAATAGCCAACTTCTACCTTTAAATCTGATAGTGGAGTTAGGTTAATTTGGAACTGGGTTACTAATAACTCTACCTGAAGAGCAATGATTAATGGAAGTGATTTTTAAACTCAAATGTATGCCTTTACATGTATTTCATTAAATTTAATTCTTTTGTTGGCCAGTCTTTTTACCCTATCAAGATCCTTTCGAATTCTGATCTTCCCATTCATCATTTTACCTACTGGGTACTGGGACCACTATTCTAGGAGCTAAGGATGCAAAAACTAAAATGAAACTGTCCCTCTTCTCAATGAGCTTACATTCTGTCATGTCATCGAAGATGTCAATAGAAAGATAAGGTTAGTACAAAGTGATTCAGAGGTAGGGAGGGACACTTGATCCTAGGAGGATCCAGAAAGGTAGCACTTAAGTTGAACTCTGAAGGGGGCTGGGGATTCTAAGAGGAAGAATTCCAGGCATGGGAGACCTCTTATATAAATGAACAGAAGCAAATGGAGAGTTGTATATGAGGAGTAGCAAATGACCTTCCAGGCTTCATGTCACTCATCAAGTTGATAAGAATGTATTCTCTGTCTTCATTAATAAAAGTCATTAATAATTAATAATGTCATTAATAAAAATGTTGATCAGAACAGAAACAAGGACTAAGTTCTCTGCTTTGCTCTTGGAGGGAGCAGAGGTCAACCTCAATCCATTAATCATTGCTCTTCAGGTAGAGTTATTAATAACCCAGTTCCAAATTAACCTAACTCCACTATCACCCCCAGTCCACATCTCTAGATCCTGTCCATAAGAGATGTCATTACTTGACAAAACACTAATAAAGATGGTCTATCCTAGAACATTTCCTTGATCTAATGCCACCACCTTCCTGATCAGTCCCAGTGTTGGTGCTCCCTGCCTCTCTCACTCCCAAATCTTTTTTTTTTTTTTCTCTCTTAAGATTGAGTTATCCCATCTTGACCAGGCTGGAAGTGATCATAGGACCTATCCCACCATTGATTGGCACAGAATCTTTGACCTGCTCCATTTCCAATGTGGACTGCTCTATCCCTGCTTAGACAACCTGATTACCCTCTGTTTCTGGACATTCACCATATTGATGAAAGACTCAGTATGGAAAACCAATTGGCTTAGTGCACTGTGACAAGAGATACCCTAGCCTCAGCCTCTTGAGGTACTGAGGATTATATGCATATGACCAGGACAAATCAGTTATGGGTGGGGGAGAGGGATTGAAATAAGGCCTGGGCTATGTGCTTTACAAATATTATTTTATCCTCACAACAATCCTGCAAGAAAGGTGCTATTATTACTCTCATTTAACAGTTGAGGAAACTGAGGCAAACAGAGGTTAGCTGACTTGCTCAGGGTCAAAAAGCTAGTAAATGTGTGAGATTGGATTTGATCTCAAGTCTTCCTGACTTCCAGGTCCAGCGCTCTATGCAATGTGCCCTCTAGCTGCCAAATGCTTTTTGAACTTGGGATTTCATTATGGAGAGAACTTACAGGGAGAAAGCTCCCTCTTACCAGGCAACATAATCAGTGTTCTTCAGCATCTTGTAGTCTCAGAGACTAGTTTAGGGGCACCAAGATTTAATTGTGGTTCCTATGAGTCTAAATCCAGAAAGTATCCAAGGTGACATTTGAACCTAGTTCTTTCTGACATGTAAGCTAGCTCTCTATCCACAATGTCAAGTTGCCTCTTACTTTGCATTTCACATCCTTTTTTATGTGTGTATTTTCTTTTTCTTTTTCAATATACTACCCTCCTTGAGGACAGAGCACTGTTTTATTTTCACCACTGTGTACATTCCAGTGTCCAATTCTTGGTGCTCGTGTAGCCATGAAATAAATTCTTTGTGGAATCGAATGTAACATTCAATTGAGTTCATTCAATTCAATGGAGTCCATTCTACTAGTAATGCCATCAGAAAAGGAACTGCAATTTGTCTGACAAACTTCACAAAAAGATTTTAATGTGTAGACCCAGTCCATATATGTAGACACTTGAGGTATGGGGAAGTTGGATGAGACTGACCAAGACTCTTGCTTTCCTTTTTTTAAAAGTTTAATCGCATTCTATTTTTTCCCCAGTTACATGTCAAGAAAAATTTTAGCCTTCTTTTTATATGATTTTGAGTTCCACTTTTTACTCTCTCTCACTCCATCCCCTCCCCTCTTCTAAAAATGATAATTTCATAGAGTTGATGTATGTGCTATCATGTAAAAAAAAATTTCCATATTAGTCACAGGTGTAAAAGAAGAAACAGATCAAAGGGAAAAAATGTGAGAAAGAATAAAGTAAGTGAAAAAATTATACTTTGATCTGTATTCAGAGTCTATCAGTTCTTTATCTGATTATGGATGGCATTTTCCTTCATGAGACCTTTGTACTTGTCTTGGATCATTGTGTTGCTGAGAAGAACTGAGTCATTCATAATTGATCCCCATGCAGTGTTGCTAATACTGTGTACAGTGTTTTCCTGGTTCTACTCATTTTACTTTGCATCAGTTCATATAAGTCTTTCCAGGTTTTTCTGAAGTTGGCCTGTTCATCGTTTGTTATTGCACAATAGTATTCCATTACATACGTATACCACAGCTTGTTTAGTTGTTCCCCAATTGATGGGCATCTCCTCAATTTCCTATATTTTGTCACCAGGAAAAGGGCTGCTGTGAATATTTTTGCACGGGTAGGTGGTCTTCCCGTTTTCAATGGTCTCTTTAATAATCTAGGGATACAGACTTAATACTGGTACTGCTGGATCAAAAGGTAGGAACAGTTTGGTTGCCCTTTGGGCACAGTTCCAAATTGCTCTCCAGAATGGTTGGATCAGTTCACAACTCCAACAATGCATTAGTCTCTCAATTTTACCACATCCTTTCCAACATTTACCATTTTCCTTTTTTGTCTTATTAGCCAAACTGATAGGTGTGAGATGGTATCCCAGAGTTGTTTTAATCTTCATTTTTCTAATAAAAAGTGATTTAGAGCACTTCTTCATACACCTATAGATAGCTTTTATTTCTTCATCTGAAAATTGCTTGTTCCTATCCTTTGAACATTTGTTAATTGAAGGAAGGCTTATATTCTTATCAATTTGACTCAGTCCTCTATGTGTTTGAGAAATTAGGTCTTTATCAGAGACACTTGCTATAACGATTGTTTTCCAGCTTTCTACTTTCCTTCTAATCTTGGTTGTATAGTTTTGCTTGTACAAAAGCTTTTGAATTTAATATGATCAAAATTATCTGTTTTATATTTTGTAATGCTCTCTATCTCTTGTTTAGTCATAAATTCCTCCCCTCTCTATAGATCTCTCAGGTAGATTATTCCTTGATCTTCTAATTTGTTTATGGTGTCACTCTTTATGTCTAAATCATGTACCCATTTTGACATCATCTTGGTACATGGTGTGAGGTGTTCAACCAAGAGTCTTTGGAGATTCCTTTGAACTATAAATGGAGACTTTAAGAAGCGGGACCTGAAGATTTTCTGGGGGAAATCATATCAGTGAAATTGATCCCCCCACCCTCCCCTCCTCTTTATCACTTACCCCCACAGTGATTTACTGAGAGAGGAAGTCATGATTTCTCTTCTGGCAGATTCACACAGCTTGAGCTCTGAAGTAGAGATTGCACAACCAGTTACTTACTAAGAGGCAGGGGGGAAATAAAAAATATTTCAAAGCTCTTGGAACTCATTGGAATATTGGTGATAACTATTCATAAAACAGGAAGAACTTTCCCCACCATAGAGCATGTTAAAAATCAGTGTTGTTCACATGGACCACTAATGATTCTATTGCAATTTAAGTACGAAGGCTTGAGGATTTTTCAAATGAATAATTGTTTTAAAATCATATTTCATAGGATAACAGGATTTAGAGCTGAAAGAAGCTTTAAGGAAAGTCAAGTCCAAACCCTCCTTTTGTATAAGATGCATATTACAATGGGACAAGAAAAAAATAAAATCACTAGATTTTTAACCAAAGGATCTCAGTTCTAATCTCAAGTCTGATTCTACCTGTGTGACATTAGAAGGGTCACATAATATCTCAGATTCCATTCTCTCTTTTGTAACATGAGGGGGTTGAACTATTTGCCCTCTAAGGTCTTTTTCAGACTTGGGAAGAGGAGGAGGAGTTAGAACAGGAAAGAAATAAGAATTTATGTAGCATTTACTCTGTATCAGGCACTGTGCTAAGCACTTTACAAATATCTCATCTGGTTCTCACGACAAGCCTGGTAATATACCCAAGAGGTAGGTACTATTATTACTCTCGTTTTACAGATGAGAAAATTAAAACAAAAAGGGGTTAAGTGATTTGCCCAGGATCACACAGCCAGTAAGTGTCGGAGCCCAGATTTGGGTGTAGGTCTTCCTGAGCCCAGGTTCAGCACTCTATCCACTATGTCACCAGCTGCCTCCAGGTCCTTTCTAATACCGGATGGGGGTACATACTGTTCGGCTTATGAGAAGAACTAGTTATTTTCTCCTGTCTGGCCTGTCCTCTTTTTGGTGATTCTGTTTGCTCTGAGTACCTTGAATTAGATGTTATTTTCTATTCAGTTAACACCTTCAACACTTCTCTTCAGGGGGATGAATTTCCTTGCAAATCTGCCATGGGAAGGAAGAATGGGAATGGGGAAGGGAGAGGAAGTCTAAGGAGAGTGCTTCAAGTTCCTTTTCAACTCTCTCCCCATCAGGACCACCTCAAGTTCATTGGATCTGTGTGCTGGTCCAGAGGACTGTGTTCTCTCTGCTTTGGGGAAGCTATAAATATGTCAATAAAATTTCCTTTGTTGCTCTGAGCCCCCAGTTTCATTCAGAGAGTGAATGCCTTCCAAAAGGAATAGAATCTATTGATCACTTTCTTTGTGTACATCCATCGCCTTAGTTGTGCATACCAGTTTCTGAGCCTGAATTTAATCCCCTAGGTATGTACACAAATCAGTACTTTAATGAACAACATCCTGTCTTAGAGAAACCTGTTTCATTTGAAACATATGAACACAAAATAAGTTCTTAAAAAATAAGAATTAGGGAAGTAAAATAGATTCATCTCTCCCTTGAGTGAATGGGAAGTGAAGAAAAACAGGAAAAAAAAACTGGCATCACTATTTCTATTCTCAGCAGCACAAGAGGGACACCCCTGTGTATTAGCTCTACTTGCCTTTTTCTCGGCTCACAATTAAACAGGTTCTCCTTTAGTGCCTCGTTATCTTTACCTCCTTTACCTCCCTTTTGGGGGCATTTAAGGGCATAGGGGGTCACTTCACTTCTTCATCCTGGCAGTGGCTCCAACAACACTGCCTTCTGCTGGGATAGCCACAGCCTGATCACAGTAGTACTGCTCTGATGCCCTCCTCACCAAACTTACTTATACCTCTCCCTCTCTTGGGTCTCTCCAGAGACCTTGCCAATTCCTAGGCAGCTCCTCTACACAAAAAGGTACTATCCTCTGATCCCAGAAATAATTTTCCCAAGGTACAGGTAATTAATAACATAGGCAGAATTCAAACCCAGATCTTCTGACACCCCTGTGACCACTTTCCAAATAAAAGGCACTATGTGTCAAGCTAGATGTTGCCTTGTTTTGTAGGATCTTATCAAATCCTTCAGAAAATTCTTTTACATCTTCATCCACTGTGATATATGTTGATTCATAAGCTACAATTATCTTCAAGGTATTCTGCTGGCTTATGTTCATCAGGAGCAGACATATCTCATTGACCAAAGTACTCATGAAATGGTGTTTCTTATTGGCACTGTGTGCTTGATGAAGCTGAACTAAACCAATGTTTATATACATCTCTCAAAGCATAACCTACAAGCTAACTTTCTGGATAGCGGCAACTTCTTCACGTTTTTTTTTTTAATTTCATTTAGAGCAAGAAATTCAATATCGATGTGTTTCACCTCCAGTAATAGAATATAAATTGTTTCAGTCACTGGACAAAGGTTTCAAATTAAGAGTACCACCAATTAAATTAATGTTTATAGATAACTAAGGAATCAGATTTTTCTTAACTTGACACTTCAGTCCCCTATTAATAGAGTCATAGGCTAAAAGGGACCTTAGAATTTATGTAGTCCAACTTCACCTTCCCATTTTACAGATGATGAAAGTGAGACCCAGAAAGCACTTGAACCAGTGAAAGCACTCAAGTAAGATTCTAATTATTCTGATACCTAGTTCAACAATATTTCCAGAACAAAAATACTACCTTTATTTGAAGCCAGTTTATAGAAAGTTGGACAATAATATACCTTTAGCTTTATTTAAAGTTCCTTGAGATATGCAATAACATGGGATAGTGGAATGGAAAGCACAATAACTTAATTAATCATTTAATCCCATTGAGTCCCCGTTTTTCTATCTATAGGAGACAGATAAGAAGTGGTGCAGTATATAGAAAGTAGAACCCAGAGTCAGGAAGACCTGAGTTCAAATCCAGCTTCAGATACTTACTAGCTGTGTGACCCTGGGTAAATCATTTAATCCTATTTGCCTCAGTTTCCTCAACTCTACAATGAGAATAATAAAGGCACCTGCCTGTTATGAGGATCAGAAGAGAATATTTGAAAAGTGCTTACTTAATGCAGTGCTTGGCATACAGTAGGCACTGTATAAATGCTTGTTCTCTTCTCCCCTTATCTCTTTCCCCCTAAGTAGGAATAACTACATTTACTTAATTTCCTTTGCTGAACTGCAGTGATATTTTCTTATTTTAACCCAAAGAAAAAACACTCTTAATAACACACCTAACAATCATAGCTTCCTCATACTTTTCCATGTGATCACCTGAAGTTTACCTATACTAACCAGACATTCTCCCTTCTAACAGAGCACAGACTAGGCGGGAGGGAAAAATTCTAAGAAAGGGAACAATCAGTGCTCTTTCCTCCCCTCCCTTTCTAACCAAAGGAGTACATGAGTTAATTTTTTGTGCCCTCCATGTTTCCTCCCCTGTGGCAGAGGACTGGTGGCCTCAAGCTAGTTATAGCTCTGTTCCTGGTTAAAATAAAAAATGGCCATGTTTTCTACCATCGCTTCTACAGTGTGGGGAAAGGTCACTGGCATTTACTGAGATCAGACAGGCAAAGTCCATGGCTACAATTCTACTATCTATTGTTCCTTGCCACTAAAAAACCTAATGCTACCCGAACCAGGCCAGAGAGATCAAGCTGCTCTGTGTTGAGGGGTGGGGGGTAGGGGTGGAGAAGAGGGAAGAGGAGGGAAACCATAAGGTGGCTTATTTAATTTTATGCTGGCTTGCTTTCCCTTCTTCCTTTTTTCTCACCTCTTAGTGGAAAACATTGTGAAATAATGAGATTTGCAGACTTGCTTCTCTTTGAGGAGGGAACATTAGTCAGAAAGGAAAGCTCACTTGTGTGTGTGGGTGTGTATGTGTATGTGTGTGTGTGTGTGTGAGAGAGAGAAAGAGAGAGAGAGAGAGAGAGAGAGAGAGAGAGAGAGAAATATGGGGATGAAGTTATGAGAGCAAAGGAAGAGAAGGGGCAAACACCCCTAATGCCAGTAGGCAATCGGTTTATCTGGAGGAGGTCTAAAAGGGAAAAAAAGCTCTCCCTAAGGAACCGCTACAGAAAAATTAAAGAGCACATAGATTCGACATCTAGGTCAAGGCAGCCAGAAATGGTGGCCTGGGAAAAGGTGACATCAATTCTCTCTTTTGTCCCCTGCGCACCTCTTAGCTCACCTCAAACACTGACCTAAGGTGCACACTCTGGGAAAGGGAAAGGAATTCATGAGCACCTTCCTTCTCTCTTAGCTTCCACTCCCTTTCCTTCTTCATTTCCTTTTTAGCTCTACTTCTGACTTTCAGCCTTGGTACAGGACCCCTTTCTCTTCTTCCTTCCTCAACTCCATTCTGTGTGTTATATGTCCATTAAGTTGTAAGCTGCTATGGCAGAAACTGACTTTTATTTGGATTTGTATCCCTAGAGCTTAGCACAGTGCTTGACATATAGTAGGTGCTTCATAATTGCTTGCTGCCTTATCTTGCCTTGCCTGCCTCACTCTGCCAAGACAAGACAATCTCGGGAGCTGGAGTGGTCACAATACAAAGTGTTGGAAGTGGGATGGGGAGTTTGACTGATATTAACTGAAGTGTTTGGTCAGTGGAGTGAA
>CM053585.1:259786501-259801242 GCA_028646515.1 Pseudochirops corinnae
AGGGGTATAAACATGGAGAAGAGGGCCCTAGGCCTTTCTTTTATCTTTCCACAGTGGTCTGCCCTCAGAAGTCAGAGTTTCTGGGCTGTGACCATCTCACTCACCATCTATACTTGGGAGCTTTTACACTGGCCTATTGCAGGGATCAGGTATTGCTAGGCTCTATGGGAAAGGATTATCTTCTTCTCATAAGATCCAGAAGTGGGAGATATATTTTAATAGATTTTATAGATGAGGAAACTGAGACCCAGGAAACTTCTAGTTTTTTCTCCATGTGTATGGTTTTTTGCCTGTGAATGGCTAGGATTTAATCAGAGCTAAAAAGTTCTCTGGAAATTCAACACACTTGTTTCTTAGAAGATCTCCCTTAAAATGATTGGCCTTCATTTTAATTTTGCATGTTTGTCTAATATACATACCTACTTTCCAATAAGAGGGAGAGGGAGAGGGGGAGAGGAGGGAAAGGGAAAGAGAGAGAGAGACAGAGAGAGACAGAGAGACAGAGACAGAGTCAAGAGAGAGACATAAAGTGAGATAGTCTGACAAACAGTCAAACACACACACCAAGACAAAAATGAGAGACAGGGATGGGCATAGATACAATTGAAAGATTCTGAGGCTCACAAGTCAAGTGTGGTAGGAAGAACACTAAACAAAAAGGAAAGAGGCCTGGAGTGTAGCCTCACCTTTGCCACAGTGTGAGCTTGGCCAAGCTGCTTTCCATCTCAACCTCAGTTTCTCTACATGAAAAATCATAGATTTGTACTAAATGATCTATAAAGTAACTACAAGCCCTAATAAACTTTCTTATGTGATTCCAGCTTTAAAAGTCTGCAACTCTAGGGTTCTGTTAAATAAACTTGGGAACAGAATGCATCCCCCTCCCATCCCTAGGCAATGGGCCAACCCTGACTAAGCAGAAAGCATTAACATTTGGATGCCAGCAGGCAGAAGTCACAGAAAGAGCAGCATGGGGTCCAACCCTCACCTCCCCATATGACAATGACTCACATCCCTCCCTCTCCCAGGCAACATCCCTCTCTCTGGACTCACTAGTAACCAGGCCAAAGCCTACTCTACCTCCCTGCCAATCCAGGCCACAGAAAGTGATCATATGCAAATACTGGGCCTGCTGAAGACACTCATTTCCTGACCCTCTTGAAGGGGTTCGGTGGGCCTCTGGGTTCACTTAGTGGCACCTGAACAATCCTGATGCAGCCTCATGTGACAACTCTGCTCCTGGACTTTGCAGATTAAAAATGTAGAACTCTGCCTCGAGGTAATGGGACTAGAAGGTTGATCTTCTAGTGTGGGGGTTGGGGATGGGAAGAGACATAAGAGGGAATGTAGGGAGGATTCTAATTGAGTGGCATGGGGGCCATAGCTCCTTTTCCAAGTGACCCCTGGGTGACTGAGGAAGTAGAATGTGATGAAAGGCAGTCTCTGTCATCATGCTTCCTGGTAATATATCAGCTCCTCCCTTCCCCATACCTACTCCCAATTCTCCTCAATCCAACCCCTACCTACCTCCCCTTTCTTGGAACAAAGGTCTTCTGGCTGGAAAATTTAGCATGGCATAGTAGATATAGATCTAGCCACTGAATCAGGAAGACCAGAGTTCAAATCTTACTGCTGACACATAACCCTAGGTGAGGCACATACTCTCTTAGTATCACCAGGCATCTCTTTAAGGACATAAATTCTATTTGAGTTACCTCCCTCCATCAATGGAGGGAATTTCCAGACCAGAAATTGTCTACATAGGTGAAATCATGGATCTGACCAAATATATACAATTGTCCCAATCCCTTATGGAAAATGCCTGTTTTCTGGAGAGCACTTTTGGTTTTGTGATGTTATACCTTGAGATATCCTTTAATTTGTGACCACTGTCTCCTGCCAGAGCTACCCCCAAGGGAGGATCAGAGAGATCACCTCAGGCCCTATACTTTAGGGGTTGGCATGCTGCTGATGGGTGAGGAGAGACTCAGAGAGGCAGTGGGAAGGACACGGTTCTGCCTGATCATATTTTAACTTAGTTCAGAGGCAAAAGCAGGAGACAGAGAATAAGAAGGTCTAAGACAGAATCCCAGCTCTTCTACCTGGCTGTGTGACCCTGGGTGAGGTCCTGGGCTATGGTTACCCTTCCTGTAAGGAACAAGATGATATCTAAGGACTCATAGCTCTAAGTCTCTGCTAGTTCAGGAGCACACAATGATAACTCACATTTAAGACTTACAAGATATTTTCTTCTCAACAATCCCATGAGAGAAGTATTCAACATTTATTGCCATTTCACAAATTCATCCATTCAGCCACTTACTAAACAGGAAATCTCTGCTGTGTGCAGCGCCTTATCCTGATTTCTGGGAATTCAAAGACAAATATTGTCTTTGAAAATGGCAAAGAAAAAATGCCATATTTGGAATCAGAAATCCTGAGTTCAAATCCCAATTTTTCCAGTTTGTTTTTTTATCTGCACAGCCATTTTACAAATGGGGAAACTGAAGCTGAAAATTGAAGTGACTGACTTCAAGTCCAGTGCTCTATCCATTACATCACCCTCTTAACTTCAGTTTCATTATCTGGTAAGTGTGGGAAATGGATGAGGTAGCCTCCAAGGTCCCTTCTGGTCTAAATCTGTAATCCTTCAAACTTCGATGCAAGGATGATTGAGAGATAGATAGAAAGAAGTCCAGGCAAAGAGCTATGGAAATATTGAAAGAAAACTTCTGTACAAGATGGGAAGAAAGGCTTCCATGAAAAAGTGAATCTTAAGCAAGGCCTTGAAAGAGGAAGAGTTTGCAACTGATAGAACTGGGGTTTGATTCCATTCCAAGTGTGGAGAATGTTGTGAGCAAAGGCCTGTGAGTAGGAAAGCACAGAATATGGCAGTAAGCCAGTTTGGTGAATGCATAGAGTATGGGGAGAGAGATGATATGAGGAAAAGCTGTAACAGCCATAACTCAGAGATTTAGAGCTGGAAATGGTCTTAGGGATCACTCAGTCAATCCCTTTATTTTACATATGAGAAAAATGAAGTTTGGAGAGGTGGTGATTTGTCTGTGGTCAAATGGATAGAAAGTAACAGGACTAGAATTTGAACCAGGGATCTCTGCTTCCAAACTTATCACCCTTTCCACCCTATTATTTTGCCTTTTCATAGTTTGGGGCCAGCTTGTGGAAAGACTTGAGTGGCAGGATCAGGAATTTGTCTTTGTTTGCTAGGCAACGGGTAGTTGCTGAAGGTTTTTGGGTAGATAGAGGACATAACAGATAAATTAACTAGAAAGAAAAAAGACAGATGAGTGAAACAGTGATGGGAAAGATGAAACGGCAGGGATGTAGATGAAGATGAGGGGACTGCTTAAAACAGGCCAAGTGAGATGCCATGAAGGGCTGAACAAGGAATCTTATGATGAGCAAGTGACTTGGCTAAGATCCCACAGATGATAAGTGGCTCTTTGCCTGCTGTCTACAAGCACATCCCCTGTCCTTAAGAAACTTTCACTTGACTCCATAGTTCCTCAAGCTCTCTTCCTATATTGCTCCTCTCTATGACAGTCAAATTCCTAGGGGTGCAAAGCCTATACTCATTACTTCCACTTCCTCACCTCCCACTTATTTCTCAGGGTTTTATAATCTGGCTTCCAACTTTATCACTCAATTAGAACTGCTTTCTACTGTTACTAGGGTGAGAATAATTCTCCTCCTCCTCCTCCTCCTCTTCCATTGGGACAATACTAACAGGCTAGATGATATTGGGGGTAGTATTAACTGGTGGTATTGGGAAAAATATACTATTCTCTGTAGGATAAAATTCAAACATTTCTGACCTGAGAAGTGTCTGGAAAGGTGCATCTTCTCTCTTGAAGCTAGAAGTCAGAAGTCCAGGATCTCTATTCTCTCTATCTCTAACCAACTCTGCCCCTTACACAGAAGCATTTAATAATTGATCTCCACTAACAAGGAGAGCATCTCACGCAACAGACTTTGAGGTTCAAGTTATACCTCCAAGCATCAACTGAGGGCCCAGCTCCTCAGTGAAACCTGCTCTCTCCCTTCATTTATTTGTCCTCTCTCCTCCCTCAATTTCACTTGCTGTTGTTGAGTCTTTCAGTTGTGTTCAATTGTTTTGGGTTTTCTTGGCAAAGATGTTAGAGTGGTTTGCCATTTCTTTCTCTAGCTCATTTTACAGATAAGGAAACTGAGGCAAACGGGATTAAGTGACTTGCCCAGGATCACACAGCTAGCAAGTATCTGAGGTCACATTTGAACTCAGGTCTTCCTGGCACTCTACCAACTATGCTGTGCCACTTAGCTGCCCAACTCAATTTTCCTCGCACTTTACTTATTTGTGTACATGTGGAATCCTTCCTTCTCCCACTCCAACACCAACCAGTAGAATGTAATCTTCCTGAAGGCGGGGGCCATTTTGTTCATATCTTTGGATCCTCAGGGTAGAACACAGTGCTTTGCAAGGAGTAGGTACTTAATTCTTGCTGAATTAAATATAACTGAATTCTCAGGTCCACACAGGTAATAACTGACAGGGCCCAGCTCAAGCGTTCTCACTCCAAATCCCCTCAGTTTTTTCCACTCCTCTATAGCATGAGGCATTCTTTGACATGGTTTCATTCTTCTTCCCATGCTGTGGTTGAGCATGCCCCTACCTGTCAATGTCAATGGATATAATTGACTGTAGAGTTCATGTTCATTTTAGTCATCTTGCAGATAGAAACCCCCAGACAAATGCAGCAGGGCAAAGCCAGGTAGCCTGTGGCAATACAGAATCCAGACCATACCAATGGTCCCCCAAGAACCAGTTGTAGGACTTTTTTTTCTGCCTAAGATTCAGTGCCTAAGGTGATGTTCTTGAATGGGACCAGCATCTTTTATGAGGACTGATGTCAGAGCAGGAAAAGAGGAGCTAAGCTTTCCTGTGTCCCAGAGTGATTCACCTTGCCTGTGACCTTCCCGGTATATTGATGGTTTCATAATGGACAGCCCAGAATACAGAATCAAAGAGAATAGGAGAGCACATTATTGGTTCCAACTATTCAAGCTTATCCAAGCTTTTAACTTTAAAAGCCTTAGAGAAATGACTTCTGTTTTGTTTTACATCTCACCCGATAGTTCTTGACATGCGAACCAATTAGCATTTCATGATGGCATGAAATAACGCAGGGAGCTGACGACCCCTCTCCCCTCCCATCCCCCCTTTGCTAGCACATGTTTGCTCTGCGTTTCCAGGGATCAAGTCTGGGTTTATATTGCTACTTACTGCACCTCTGTAACTTTCAATACAAATTACAATGGGTCCAAATGAGCACACAACAGTGCCCAGTTTCAGAAAACCTTGCAAAGGAAAGGCAAGGAAGGGCTGATTAGCTGTGGATAACAGTGTTTGGGTCTGATTTTATAACTTTTTAATATTTCAAATGACTTCTTTTTGTAGATGTGACTGCATACGATGCAAGAAGACACACCCAAATGCTCAGCTACATTTGTATTCCAGGTAAAGGCAGGGAATTTCATGGGTCTTTTGGAGAAAGGCAGGGCCCCAGCATTGTAAGTAGATGGAATCTGGTATTTTTCTAAGTCTTGTCCCAATATACTAATGAGCATCTGACTCAGAACTGTACATCCTTTGAAGCCCCCTGAGGTTCCTCCAAATGGACTCTGCTACAATTTTGTAGGAAGAAATAAAAGGGGATTTGGTTTCCCTGCTTTGTCCTTCCAGACAATTAATAGATATAGTAGTTGTGTTCTACTTGTCTGGAGCTATGGCATGAAATCTGGGAAACATGAGCCAGCATCAACTGAACATGTGACCCTGAGAAGGTCACTTCCCCTCTCAGATCTCAGTTTCCTCATTTATGAAAAAGGGAAAATTGTACTATCTATTTCAGAGTATTGATGTAAAGAAACTCATTGGGTTTTTTTAATGGAAGACAGTTTAGAAAGATACTTTTCATTATTGTCATTTCTCAACTTGTATATGGAGAGGGGAGAAACAAAATGCAAGGCAGCCAAGGATGATCCCAAACTGACTCACCAAGTTGGGAGCAAGGTTTGTTGGAAAGAGTGCTAGACCCGGAATCAGAGGATCTGGCTTCAAATCTTGACTCTTACTATCTTGTGACCTTGGGAAAGTCAGAGAACCTCTTCGCTGTCACTTTTCTCTTTTGTAAAATGTAAGAATTGGTCTAGATGATCTCTACTATCCCTTTTGGATTTACATCTATGTCTTTATTCATTGTCATTCATTCATGCATTTATTTGTTTGTTTCTTTTTTTTTTGTAATTGAGTCCTTCTATACTGAAACTACAGGATTAAGAGCTGGAAGGGGAGCCAGAGATCATTTAAATTAACCCATTCATTTTACATTTGAGGAAACTGAGGTATAGAGGCGTTAAATTATTTTTGCCAAGATCACATAATACAGTCATAGGTTCTAGTCATAGTCTTTGAAACAGCAAGGCACGGTGGAAAGAGGGCTGAATTCAGAGCAAAGAGACTAGGTTCAAATCCTTGAATAAGTCATTTCGTCTTTGAGGACCTCAGTTTCCCCAACTCTAAAATGAGAGTGTTGGAGCAAATGAACTTCAAAGTCTCTTTTAGCACTAAATCGATGGTCTCAAGTCTCAAGACTCCAAATCAAGTGTTATCTTTCAGGACATAATGATGTCCAGAATAATGCTCTATCAGAGAATGCAAAAGTCCCAGCACTCCTATGTGTGATAACAACCCTCTCAGGGCTCCAAGAATATTTCGTCTCTCAGAGTATTTTTCATTAGGGGATTTCCAGGAATGTGTTAATGCCGAGCCCCTCCATGGCAACTAAGTTTGGAATTTCTGCCACTTGGGGTGAGGTGCTATTTGGATGAAGGTCTGAGGTTACCATTAAATTATTTTCTCTTTTATAGCCTTGGGTCTGAAAGAGTTAACCGATTCCAAAGTATGATGCTTCTATCCCTACTTCCAAGATGACCCCCTGGGCAGAATTCAGTGCCTCATTTGCCATCTTCTCTCTTTATAGATGGAAAGAGCCACTGGCAAAGAAAGACTCCACAGCCCTTTATACCATTTCTAAAATCCAGCACCTGAGAATTAACTCTCTTACCCACACTGGACCTTAGATTGAGGGACCCATTTTCTGTCCAAGAGAGTTCGCGAGATAAATATGTATGTATGCATGTATGCACACACATATATGTATATGTGTTTGTATGTGTATATGTATACATGGATATATATGTGTGCATATATGTATATATACATTCATTTCTTCAATAAACATTTATTAAGTTCCTGCTACATACAGAGCTCCATACTAGACACCAAGGCATTGGTACTAGTTTACAGGCACAAAGTTATCTAAAACAGCCTTAGAGCTTCAAAAGAGGAAAAGCAGTGAACAGAGGCAGAATGGTGAATTGGATAGAGTGTTAGCCTCGGTCAAGAAGATCCAGGTTTAAGTCCCATCTCTGAAACATACTAAATGTGTAATTCTGGTAAGTCTCTTAACCTCTTGGCAAATCTCTAAGACTACAAGGTGAAGAATAATTTAAATCCCTATGAAAATAAAATCATAGATCCTTGACCTGGCTTCCCCCTACACAACCCATATACATAAACAGAAAACCCGGGCCTAATGTCTCACCTCTACATATATTTGCAGGGTACAAAATAAAGTCTGATATGCAGGCCAAAGAAAGGAAGAACTTTATTGACAGGAGAGTTTCAGGATAGCTTCCTAGAGAAGCACAGACATTTGAACAGGATTTTAAAAGATGTGGAGGAATTAATTATAAAAAAAGAGAGGGAAGTTATTTTAGGGATAGAAAACTGTTAACAAAGATGCAGAGAGTGAAGATTTTAAAGGGGGAAGGGATGATCTGACATAAAATTATTAAGAGTTACTGAGTGTGTGGAAGGGAATAAAGTGGGCAAGACTGGGAAGACAATGTGACCAATAACTGCAATGAAGAGGGGCTAATGGAAAGAATCAATCAGTCAGTCAATCAATATCAAGCACTAACTTTGTGCCCCGCACTGTGCTAAACACTAAGGATACAACAAGAGGCAAAGACGGTACTTGCCCTCAAAGCTCCTGTGATCTAAGGGAGGAGAAACTTACACTTCAAGGAAAAAAAACCAACAAAATCAACAACAAGAAACTGAACTGTTAACTAAGGATAATGATCGATGATTTTAGAGAAAAGTTGAGAAAAATGAACTCCCTATAACTATCAGATTTCGTTGATGTGGTAGCTGGTTTTACCAAATTGTTTCATTTGCCTGTTCCCAGGAATGTGTGCACACATACATGTGTGTGTGCGCACACACACACACGCCCTATCCTTTTTAAAAAAGTCTCTGTTACAAGAGTTGTCTGCATGGGTAGGAGATGAGATAGATAGATAGATATAGATCGAGAGGAGAGAGAGCTAGAATTAGAGAGAGAAGAGAGAGAGAGAGAGAGAAATTTATTAAGTGCTTACTACATGTCAGGCACTATGGTAGTTCCAAGGATTAAAAAAAAAAGAAAAGAAAAACAATAGACCCTATTCTCAAGGCATTTACACTCTAAGAGGGAGGGATATATTAAGAAATAAATGTGATGAAAATAATGACAAAAATTTTAATTTTTTTTTTGAGAGAAAAAATTACTGTGGTACCAGGTTTTTTGGAAGGCCTTGAACCAAAATCAGGGAGTCAAAATTTTTTCAAGGAGCCAATGAAAAATTTTGAGCAAAGGAATAAGTGACTGCATGCCATAGACAGGTACTGAGTTAGGGCTAGGTGTGGCCAGTTTTGCTTATGCACCTGACCCATACTCTATACAAGCCTGTGCTAGATATATGCATAGAACTATGCTTCTGGTTACAACTGGCTGGTGTTCTGTTACTAAGTCAAAGCTCCATCCCTAAACTAGCTGATCTAATACAGATAGAGAGATGCTTAGATAACTTACAGGGTGGTCTGAGTGCTCCTAGGGGTCCCTGAGAGCCTTTCAAGAGGTCTATAGGGTGAAAACTGTTTTAATAATAATAATATTGAAACATTCAAATTACTAATAAGCTAATTATTGATAGATATAAGCCACATAAATAAAAGCTGTTTGAGGGGAGGGGTCCCCATTTTTAGGATTGTAAAGGGAGGGATGTAGAGTCATGATGGTAGTGTGAAACAGAATTTTGTCAAGCTTTCTCAATACACCCCCTCCAAAACAATCTGAAAAAAATGTCAAACCAAACTCTAGGCAGGAAAGACACTTAAAAGTCACAATATGTTATTTGCAAGAGATACATCTTAGGAAGAAAAAAATACTCATAGAGTTAAATTAAGGGACTAGAGCAGAATCTATTAATCTTCAGCTGAAGTAAAGGAGCAATTATGATTCTAGATAAAGTAAAAGCCAAAAAAATCAGGAAAACTACATTTTGCTAAAAAGAAAAAAAACACCATAGAAAATGAATTAATGTCAGTACTCAACATATATGAACCAAATGACATAGCAAACAAATTCTTTATGAAAAAATTAAAAGAGCAGCTAGAGGAAATAGACAGTAAACTATAATAGTAGAGGGCCCCAATTTACCTCCTCTGAGATCTAGATTAATATAGCTATCACATTTTTAAAAAAGAAAGAAATTAAGAAGATGAATAGAATTTTAGACAATTTAAATATAATGGACCTTTGGAGAATATTGGATGAGAACGGAAAGGACTATACCAATTTCTCAGCTTGACATAGCACCTTCACAAAAATTGACTATGTCTTCGAGGATAAAACAAATACAGAAAAGCAGAAATTTTAAATGCAACTTTTTGGGATCGTGATGCGATGGAAATTAAATTTAATAATTGGCTTTTGAAGCATAGAATAAAAATTAATTGGAAACTAAATAGTCTAATGCTAAATGAGTGGATCAGAACAAAGCATAAAATAATCAACAAATTCATCGAAGATGATGAGACAATGAAACAACATACCAAAATTGGTGGAATGTAGCCAAAATAGTATTTAGGGGAAATGTTATATCTATAAACACTTAAGTCAACAAAAGAGAAAAAGAATAGATCAGGGAATTAATTATTCCTTCAATTTACAAATAACTCCAAAAAAACCCAAATTTTAAATCTACAATTAAATACCAAAATAGAAATCCTTAAAATCAAAGGACAGATTAATTAAATTGAAAGCTTAAAAATGAACTAATAAATAAAAATAGGAGTATATTTTATGGGGGAAAAACAATAAAATAGACAAAGCATTGGTTAATTTCATTTTACAAAAAGAAAGAAGAAACTAAATTACTTGTACCAAAAATGCAAAAGGTGAATGCACAACTAATAAAGATAAAATTAAAGCATTTATTAGAAGCTATTTGGCTTAATTATGTGCTAATAAAACTGCAATGTAAATGAAATGGATATTTACAAAATGTAAATTGCCCAGATTAACAGAACAGAACATAGAATATTTAAATAAAACTATCTTGGAAAAAGAAAATGAACAAGCCATAAATCATCTCCCTGAGGGGGAAAAAAAAAAACACACAAGACCAGACTGATTTGCAAGCAATTTCTACCAAACATTTAAAAAACAATTAAAACCAATGCCATGTAAATTATTTGAAAATTTAGGTAAAGAATGAGCTTCACAAATCCCTTCGATGATACAAATATGGTTATGATACCTACAGCATAAGAAGCAGAAAAAGAAAATTATAGACCAATCTTTCTAATGAATATTTATGCAAAATATTTTAATAAAATACTAACAAGGGGATCATATTTTATTATCACAATTATTATTAATTATAATATATCATTATATATGATATGCTATTATATATTATTTAATAATAATTATTATTATTACGAAGGTCACATACTAATATCAGACTAAATTTATGCCAGGAATGCAGAACTGGTCAATATGAGGTAAACTATGAGCATAATTAGCTATGTCAATAACAAAAAATCTTTTTGATAAATCAATAGATGAAGAAAAAGTTTTTTACACAATACAGCATCCATTCCTATAAAACACTAAAAAGGAGAGAAATGAATGAAGCTTTTCTTTTTACTTAGATTAATTTATTTTTTAATTTTTTAACATTTTTATTTAAAGTTTTGAGTTTCAAATTTTATCCCTCCTTCCCTTTCTGCCTCTCTGAGACAATAAGCAATCAAATATAGGTTATATATGTTCAGTTATATAAAACATTTCCATATTAGTCAGTTTGTGTAAGAAGACTTGAATAAAAGAAAAAAATTAAAGAAAGAAAATTAAAAATAGCACACCAGTCTCTATTCAATCAATATCTGTTCTTTCTCTGGAGGCAGATAGCATGCTTCATTATTAGTCCTTTGAGATTATCTTGGATCATTGTATTACTAAGAATAGCTAAGTCACTCACAATTATTTATCAAACAATGTTATTGTTACTGTGTATAATCTTCTCCTGGTTCTGTTCATTTCACTATCCATCAGTTCATATAAGTCTTTCTAGGTTTTCCTGAAATCTTCCTGCTTGTTATTTCTTATAGCACAATAATATTCCTTTACAATCATCCTTCTTTATCCTTTCCCCAATTTATGGGCATCCCTTTGATTTCCAATTCTTAGCCACCACAAAAAAAGAGCACCTATGTATATTTTTGTACAAATAGGTCCCTTTCCCTTTTGGGGAGGGATGTCTTTAGGATATAGACCTAGCAGTGGTATTGCTAGATCAAAGGGTATGGAGTTTTCTAGTTCTTGGGGCATAGTTCCAAATGGTTCTCCAGAATGCTTGGATCACTTCTCAATTCCACCAACAGTGTATTAGTGTCACGGTTTTTCCCACATCCTCTCCAATCCAACATTTTCCTTTTTTGTCATAGTAGCCACTCTGAGAGGTATGAGGTTGTGCCTCAGAGTTGTTTTAATTTGCGTTTCTCTGATCAGTTTAGAGCATTTTTTAAATATGACTATAGATAGCTTTGATTTTTTTTCTCTGAAAACTGCCAGTTCATATCTTTTGAATATTTATCAGTTGGGGAATGATGTGTATTTTTATAAATTCAATTCAGTTCTTTATATACATGAGAAATGAGACTATATACATACATACATATATACATATATATCCCTAGTTTTTTGCTTCTCTTATAATTTTGGTTGCAGTGCTTTTGTTTGTACAAAAACTTTTTAATTTTATATAATCAAAATTATCTATTTCATATTTTGTAATGTTCCCTATATCTTCTTTGGTACTAAATTCTTTCCTTAGTCATAAATCTGGCAGATAAACTATTCCATGCTCTCTTAACTTACTTATGGTAACACCCTTTATGTGTAAATCATGTACCCGTTTTGAGCTTATCTTAGTGTAAGGTGTGAGATGTTGGTCTACGCCTAGTTTCTATCACACTGTTTTCCAGTTTTCCCAGAAGTTTTTAACAAATAATGAGATTTTGTTCCAAAAGCTTGGATCTTTCAGTTTATCATATACTAGATTATTATGATCATTTACTATAATGTAATTTGAACTTAATCTGTTTCACTGATCTACCACTCTATTTCTTAGCCAGTATCAGATTGTTTTGATAATTGCCACTTTGCAATACAATTTGTTATCTTGTATGGCTGGACTACCTTCTTTCATATTTTTATTGATAGATTCCCTTAATATCATTGAGTTTTTGTTCTTCCAGATGAATTTTATTATATTTTCTTGTTCTATAAAATAAGTTTTTGAAAGTTTGATTGGTATGAAACTGAATAAATGGATTAATTTTGGTATGATTGTCACTTTTATTATACTGGTTTGGTATGCCCATGAGCAATTAATATTTTCCAATTGTTTAGATTTTACTTTATTTATGTGAAAAGTGTTTTATAGTTGTGTTCATATACTTGGGTTTGTCTTGACAGGTAGACTCCCAAGAATTTTATATTGTCTCCAGTTATTTTAAATGGAATTTCTCTTTCTATTTCTTGCTGCTTGACATTGTTGGTAATATATATGCATGTACACACACACACACACACACACACGTAATGCTGATGATTTATGTGGGTTTATTTTGTATCCTGCAACTTTGCTAAAGTTTCTAATAATTTCAAGCAGTTTTTTAGGTGATTCTCTAAGTTTAACACCATATCATCTGCAAAGAGTGATAATTTTGTTTTCTTATTACCTTTTATAATTCCTTTAATTTCTTTTTGTTTTCTCATTGCTATAGCTAATCTTTCTAGTGTGATGTTTAGTAATAGACGTGATATTGGTCATCCTTACTTCACCCCTGACTGTATTGGGAGGCTTCTAGATTATTCCCATTGCAGATAATACTTGCTGATGCCTTTAGTTAAATATTAGTTATCATTTTAAGGTGAGTTCTATTTATTCCTATGCTTTCTAGTGTATTTAACAGGAAAAAGGTGCTGCATTTAGTCAAAGGCTTTTTCTGCATCTATTGAGATAATTATATAATTTCTGTTGTTCTTGTTATTGGTATGGTCAAATATGCTGATAGTTCTAATAATGAACCAGTCCTGTATTCCTGGTATAAATCCTACATGGTCATAGTATATAATCCTTGTGATATGTTGCTGTGATCTCTTTGCTAGTATTATTTAATTTTTTTGCATCAATATTGATTAAGGAAGTTGGTCTATAATTTTCTTTCTCTGTTTTGGCTCTTCCTGGTTTGGATATCAGCACCATATTTGTGTCATTAAAGGAATTTAGTAGGACTTCTTCTTTGCCTATTTTTCCAAATAGTTTATATAATATTGAGATTAATTTTTCTTTAAATGTTTGGTAGAATTGGTTTGTGAATACATCTGGTCCTGGGAATTTTTTCTTAGAAGTTCATTGATGCCTTATTCAATTTCTTTTTATAAGATTGGATTATTTAGGTATTGTATTTCTTTTTCTGTTAACCTGAATAATTTATATTTTTGTAGATATTTATCTATTTAATTTATATTGTCAAATTTATTGGCATATAATTGGACAAAATAACTCCTAACAATTATCTTAATTTCCTCCTCATTGGCGGTGAGTTCAGTCCTTTCCTTTTTGATATTAGTAATTTGGTTTTTCTCTTTCTTTCCAATAAAATCATCCAAAGGTTTATCCATTTTATTTTTTTCATAAAGCCAGCTTCTAACTTTATTTATTATTTCAATGGTTTTCTTATTTCCAATTTTATTGATTTCCTCTTTGATTTTCAGAATTTCCAATTTGATATTTAATTGAGGATTTTAATTTTTTTTTCTTTTTTTAGGTGAATGTCCAATTCATTGATCTGCTTTTTTCCCTCTATTTTATTGATATAAGTAATTAGAGCTATAAATTTTCTCTTAAGTATTGCTTTGGCTGCATCCCATAGATTTGGGTATGTTGTCTCCTTGTTGTCATTTTCTTTATTGAAATTATCAATTGTTTCTGTGATTTGTTCTTTGACCTACTTGGGTTTTTTTAGGATTAAATTATTTAATTTCCAATTAATTTTTCACCTCTCTGTCCATTACTGAATGTAATTTTTATTGCATTATGACCTGAAGGATGTTTTTACTATTTCTGCTTCCCTACATTTGGTTGTGAGGTTTTTATGTCCTAATACATGGTCGATTTTTGTGTAGGTGCCATGTACTCCTGATAAAAATGCCATTTTATATATATATATATATATATATATATATATATATATATATATATATATATATATATAT
>CM053585.1:259801742-259819677 GCA_028646515.1 Pseudochirops corinnae
TTTCTTCTTTATTTTTATTGGGTTCATCTAGTTCTGAGAGGGGAAAAGTTGAGGTGCCCCCACTAATACTGCTTTTTCAGCTTATTAATACAGTATTTGTCTTCCCTCTGTCAAACCCTGATCCCATGGCTTTCCCCAGGGCTGTCTGATAAGATGGAGGGGGAGGTATGCACAGGTTGGAAGAGACATGGAAGGACCAGGAAGACAAGGATGAACATTCAGAAATATTGGGGGATAGAAATGACTCCATCACATGGCAAAGAGGATGAGGAAGGCCACCATCAAGCAAAAGAGCTTAATGGCCTCCTCACTCAGGGCAAAGCCCAGGATGGCATAGGAAAAGAGCTGCTGCATCAGGGAGTGGTTCCTTGCATAATTGGTGATGAGACTTCCAAACACAGTCCTAATCCCAGCTCCAGAGCTGGCCACCTCCACAGTGGTAGCTTCAGTTCCAATTAACTTGGCTGCTGTGTCAATGTTCCTTGAGACAGCACTAGTTTGGAATCTACATCTGGGGAAAAGTGAGGTCAAGGGACCTGATGCTGTCAAAATGCTGAGGTTCTCAGCATTTTGTTTTAGCACCACTGCAGATAACAGTCTACTCAGCAGCTAAGAGCTGCTCCTCACAAGGGCAGGGGTAGAGATGAACTTGGCGCAGGCATACAGTCTCAAGGGGTGAGAAGCAAAGTTGAAGATCTGCCAGCAGAGCAGAAGAGACAAAGAGGGGGCCACTAATATAGCTTTATTACCTATTTCCTCCTATAACTCATTCAACTTCTCCTTCAAAAATTTAGATGCTATACTATTTGGTGCATACATGTTTAGTATTGATATAACTTCACTGTCTATGGTACCTTTCGGCAAGATATAGTTTCCTTCTTTTAATTAGATCTGTTTTTGCTTTTGCTCTAAGATCATTATTGCTATCCTGTTTTCTTTGCTTCCACTGAAGTATAATAGATTCTTCCCCAGTCCCTTACCTTTACCCTGTGTGTTTCTCTTTGCTTCAAATGTGTTTCTTATAAACAACATATTGTAGGCTTCTTGTTTTTAATCCATCTTGCTATTCACTTCTATTTCATAGGTGAGTTCATCCCATTCACATTTATGGTTATGATAACTCTGTGTTTCCCTCCAAGCTATTTTTTGCTTGTTTACACTCCTCTTACCCCCATCCTTTCCTTCCTCACAAGTGTTTTATTTCTCATCACCACCTTCCCCAATATATTCTCCTTTTTTTCAGTCTCCCCTCCCCCTTTCTTTTATCCCTGTCCCTTTTTACTTCCTTATAGGGTAAGATAGATTTCTATATCCAACTGAATGTGTATATTATTCCCTCTTTGAGCCAATTTGGATGAGAATAAGGCTTAATATTTGCCCACCATCACCCCAATCTTCTATTACATTATAATAGCTCTTTCATACCTCTTTTATGTGGGATGATTTACCCCCATTCAATCCCCTCCCCCTTCTTTCTTCTTTCACTGTAATTTTCTTTCTCACAACTTTATTTTGTTTTGGGGGCATCATCCCATCAAAGTCACTTCATATCCATACCTTCTGTCTATATATACTCCTTCTAATTGCTTTTATTCTACTAAAACTGTTAAGAGATACAAATATTATTTTGCCATATAGAAATATAAACATTTAACCTTATTGAATTTCTTATGTTTTCTTTTTCTTTTTTTTACCTTTTTATGTTCCCTTTGAGTCTTATATTTGGAGGTCAAATTTTTAAATCAGTTCTCATCTTCTAACTGGAAATGCTTGAATGTCCTCTATTTCATTAAATATCCATTTTCCCTCAAAAGATTATATTCAGTTTTGTTGGGTAGGTGACTCCTTTGACTTTCAGTATATCATATCCCAAGCCCTCTGGTTCTTTAACATGAAAGGTGCCAAATCCTATGTAATAACAACTGTAGCTACACAATATTTGAATTGTTTCTTTTTTGCTGTTTGCAATACTTTCTCCTTGATCTGTGAGCTCTGGAATTTGGCTATGATATTCCTGGGAGTTTCCATTTGGGGATCTCTTTCAGGAGGTGATTGGTAGATTCTTTCAATTTCTATTTTGTCCTCTGGCTCTAATATATTAGGGCAATTTTCTTTGATAATTTCTTGAAGGTGTTGTCCGGGCTTTTTTTTAAATCATGGCCCTTAGATAGTCCAATAATTCTTATATTATGTCTCCTGGACCTATTTTCTATGTCAGTCATTTTTCAATGAGAAATTTCACATTTTCTTCTTTTCATTTTTACCTTTTTGACTGTGTTTTATTGTGTTTTGATATCCCCTAGAGTGATTAGTTTCTACTTGTTCAATTCTAATTTTTAAGGATTTATTTTCTTTAGTGAGCTTTTGTGCTTCCTTTTTCATTTGACCAACCCTATTTTTTAGGGAGTTATTTTCCTCAGTAAATTTTTGTTTATCTTTTGGCATTCTATGGATTCTTTTTTTATGATTCTCTTGCATTACTCTCATTTTTTTCACAATTTTTCTTGGACTTCTCTAATTTCTTTTTTAAAATCTTTTTTAAGCTATTCCAGAAATTCTTTTTGGGTATCAGAACATTTTGGGGGGACAGCTTCACTTCTAGCCATTTGTACACTATTGTCCTTTTCTAAGTTTATGCATTGATCCTCCCTATCACCATAGTAACTTTCTATAATTGAGCTCTTTTTGTTGTTGTTGTTTTTGCTAATTTTTTTTTCCTGCCTTATTTTGTGATTTGGTGTTTTTATGTGAGAGTTGGTCTCTGATCCTGCAATGTCTCAAGCTTTTTGTGCTGGGCTCTGGGTCTTACTGCTGGCTTTCACTGGGCTTCAGGGCTTAGCTGCTTGCTTTCTCTGGAGGATAGGCTTCCCTTCTGGCTTGTACTGGGGCGGGGGGGGGGGGGGGAGGGGAGAAGGGATGGAAGGGGCCTCTTCCTTGGCCTTGTGGTATTTAGCTGCTGGCCACTCCAAGTGGTGGGGCCTTGCTGCTGGGTTGCTATGGTAACAGAGTCTTTCTTTAGGTTGGCTCTGGAAGAGAGATCTCTTGCTGCTCTGTCCCAGGGTTAGGGCCCTGCTACTGGGTTGCTATAGAAATAGGGTCTCTCTGCTGATAGGCTCCTGGGCCAAGGTCTCACTGTTGGGTTTCACTACTGGTCAACAATGAGGTCAAGGCCTCCTTGTGCTGAGGGGTAGAGTCGCTGGAGTAGGATCTTGCATTTCTATATGTTACCAACAATGTCCAACAGAAAAAGAAAGAAAGAAAGAGAAATTCTATCAAAAATCATTGCAAACAGTATGAAATACTTGGGAGTCTACTTGCCAAGATACACACAGGAAATATGTGAACAAAATTACAAAATAATCTTCACAAAATAAAGACAGATCTAAATAATTAGAGAAATATTAATTGCTTGTGGGTAACCTAAGTCAATATAACAAAAAAAAAAATACAACTTAAATTAATTTACTTGTTCAATGCCAAACCAATCAAACTATCAAAGAATTACTTTGTAGAGCTAGAAAAAATAATAAAATTCTTCTGGAGGAACAAAAGGTCAAGAGCATAAAGAGAATCAGTGAAAAGGAAAATGTGAATTAGGGAGACCTAGCAGCACTAGTGCTCAAACTATATTGCAAAGTGATAATCATCAGAACAATTTGGTACTGAATGACAGAGCATTTGATTAGTGGAATAGATTAGGTGCGCAACATGCAGAAGTAATGAGCACAGTAACCTAATGTCTGATAAATCCGAAGCTCCCAGTTATTGGAACAAGAACAACCTGACATATATGTGTGTGTGTGTATAGATAGATAGATAGATAGATAGATAGATAGATAGATAGATAGAGATAGATATAGATATAGATATAGATATAGATATAGATATAGATATAGATATAGATATAGATATAGATATAGATATAGATATAGATATAGATATAGATATATATGGAACTGCCAAATTTATAAAAAATTATAATAAGAGCCATCCCCCAATCATTAAATGATCAAAGGTTATTACCAGGCAGTTTTCAGAGGAAGAAATAAAAGTTACCTACTAAATGCTTTAAATCAGTAATAATTAAAGACATGGAAATTAAAATATACTCCTCACATTGGTTAAGATTAAAGAAAAGAAAAATTACAAATGTTAGAGGAGATGTGAGAAAATAGATACAATAATGCATTGTTGGTGGAGCTATGAGTTAGTTTAATCTCTCTAAAGAACAATTTGGAACTATTTCCAAAGGGCTACATCCTTTGACCTAGCATTTTTTGTTACTAGTTCTATACTCCAAAGAGATTAAGAAAAAGAGGAAAAGGACCCATACGTACAAAAATATTTATAGCAACTCTTTTTTTATAGGTGCAAAGAATGGGAAATTAAGGGATGCTCATCAATTGGGGAAGGGCTAAACAAGTTGTGGCATGTGATTATGATAGAATACTATTGTGCTATAAAAAATGGTGAAGAAAATGGTTTCAGAAAAACCTGGGAAGATTTGTATGAATTGATACAAAGTGAACTGAGAGGAACCAGGAGAAAAATGTACACAATAAGAGCTATATTTTAATGATAATCAACTGAGGAATTTAGTAACTCTTATCACTACATCATCCACCACACTCCAAAGTACTCGTGATGAACAATGCTATTCACCTCCAGATAGAGAAATAGATTGAAACAAATTTTTCCTTCCTTAATTTTTCTTGCTTCCCCCCACTTCCCCCTTCCCCAAACATGACTAATGCTGAAATATATTTTGCATAACTTCATATGCATAATGGATATCCTATTTCTTGCCTTTTGAATGGGGGGGGGGAGGAGGTGGAGGGAAGGAGAGAATTTGAAACAGACACTCCATAATTTTTTTTAATAAAAAGTCTTTAAAAGAGTATAAAGGAATCTCAAGATCAAAAGCATTTGAGAACTGCTGGACTAGTAAAATATTAGGTCCTTGAAGACAGAGATTGATTTTTGCATATTGTCTTTCTATCTCCAATGCCTACAACAGTGTTTTTGCATACAGCTGGAACTCAATAAATTCTTATTGGATTCTATTGGATGGGATTGGTCCCAGGTAAAATTGTGAAGTGAAGTCTATCACAAACCCCCATTCTTTCCTATCGACTTTGAATGTCCTTCTCCCTTGTCTTGGTGGTCCCAGAACATCTTCCCCAGCTCCTCTTTGTCAGGCTGTTCCCTTCTATGCCTACACGGGACTTCTATTCTGCACCTGCTTGCCTTCTGCTCAAGACTCAGCTTTCACTGACATCTAGTTAGTTATCTCAGAAACTAATCCAACCAAGGTGTTAATGACTTTAAGTCTTATTTCCAGGGGCTTTTGCATTTCAGAGCAGGATTTCTAAATAAAGGATATTTTCTTTCTTCTTCAGAGTTTCAAATTAAGCTTGATTTCACCAGTTAGGAAACTAAGGCATGTATGCCCTTCTCACTAATGGTTTTTGTGAGTTTGTTGCTATGATTCAAACATTAAAAGTTCTGGTGGTGATGAGCCTGCTTCTCCCAACTTGTACAAAAGTTCACCAATAACTAGATAGTGGCCTTACACTTATTTTCTCATTTGATCCTCACAACAAGCCTGAGAGGTTTTGTTGTTTCTGTTCAGTCATGTCCCTTGTTTTATGACTCCATTTGGGGTTTTCTTGGCAAAGATGCTGAATATCTTTCTCTAAATCATTTTAGAGATGAAGAAACTGAGGCAAACAGGGTTAAGTGAATTGCCCAGGGTCACACAGCTCGTAAGTATCTGAGGACAGATTTAAACTCAGTAAGAGGAGTCTTTGGGACTCCAGGCCTGGCAACATACACTGTGCCACCTACTTGCCCTGGGAAGTAGGTGTTATTAAGCACATTTTACCATTGAGCAAACAGCTTGAGAGAGCTTACAAACAGTTAGCAAGTGTCTAAGCTAGGATTTGAGCTCAAGTCATCCTAATTCCAAGTCCAGCGCTCTAGTCACACACACAATAGGAAAACTGAGGTGGAGAAAGGTTAAGTGACTTACCCAGGGTCATGCAACTAGTATCTGAGAAAGGATTCAAACTCAGCTCTTCCTGACTCCAAGTGTAGCTCTCTGTCTGCTGTGTCACCTAGCTGTCTCAGTAACACACAGTCTAGTAGTCTATCCCCAATACACAATCAAAGCCATTAGTTTAGTATGGTAAACTGTTTGCATAGCCACTGGGGGGCATTGAGAGGAAGGCTATGGGGGGAGAAGATAATAATAACATCTTACACATGTTTAAAATTTTATATTTTTTCACAGTGTTTTCAAATCTGTTCTTGCATTTGATCCTGCCACCACCCCTGGAAAGGAAGCAAGGTAGGTATTGTTACTATTATCTTCATTTACCAGATGAGGAAACTAAACCTGAGAAAGAGTAAGGGGCTTAGACGACCCCCCAACACTTCCATGATCAAGCTCAGTGAGGAAGGAGCGGGAGCCTATGCCCTAACTCCTAGGCTCCTTTGGCTCTGACCAGTGGAGTGTTTCCAGTGGTTAAATTCCAAATATGTCTTCCATTCCAAAGCATCTTTCAATAACTTACAGATCATGAAGCAGCACCGTCTTCCCATGGCTGTATGCCTTCTCCTGAAACCCTTCTCAAGTTAAGACTTTGTTCCTTTCCTCAGTTCTTTTATGCTGAATTTGTGATAGTTTCTTCTCCAGATTCTTTTAGGAGCAAAAGGTTTCTGTTCCACTTCATAACCATAAAGAGAAAACCCACTCCCAGTGTTAAGAAGGGTGTCACGGTAGGATGACGGCTTCTCCTTACCCTTGAATAAAAGGGGTAGACAGACTTTCACTTCTGAAACCAGTTACCAGCCAGTGTCAGGATTTCCTGCCTCAGAATGACTTGTAGAGGTTAGCCACCAGACCTTCTCTTTAGGGGAAAAAAAATACGTATTTTTATGCTCTACTAACAAGGTGTGGGTTAATGCCATTAGAATTCTTTATGGATGCTATGTCTATATCCTAATAAATAGAAGCATGGGGTCTTCAGATCACAGATTTACAGCTGGAAATGACCTAACACACCTTCTAGTCTAGTCCTCATGCCCCTTATTTTACAGATAAAGAAATAAAAGAGGTTAAGTGGCATATTGGATGGAGCTCCAGACCTGGAGTCAGGAAGACCTGAGTTCAAATTCAGCTTCAGACACTTACTTACTTTGTGATCTTGGACAAGTCATTTAACCCTGTTTCTCATCTGTAAAATGAGCTGAAGAAGGAAATGGCAAACCACAATGGTATCATTGCCAAGAAAACCCCAAATGTGGTCATGAAGAGCTAGACTTGGCTGAAAAACGACTGAACAATAAAAATCCCTTGCCCAGGGTTACACAGGTAGTAAACAATGAGGGGGAGGGAATTTGAACTTAGGTCCTCTGACTCCATATTCAGAGCTATTTCCACTGTACTTCTAGTCTTGAGGTTAATCACAAGGGTTAAGGCCAGAACTATGCTAGACTTGAGCTGTTGCAGGAAACAAAACTCGAGCCAGACTTAATTACATGTGCAGTCAAAGAGGAAGTAAGACTAGTGCCCTCCTGATCCTGCAAAGGCTTGGCCAAGGCCACACCAAACAGCCAACATTTGTGAGTGCCCTTTGTGCATTGAGGACTCCAAGATAAATAAAGTACAGCCCTGACCTCAAAGGCTGCACACAAGGCAGCAGTGAGAGAGAAGGAAAAAGAGAAAAGGAAGGCACACCTTGAGGAGCCAGTCAAAGATCTTGGTAGAAGAGAGCCTACATGGTGACAGAGAAAGAGAGATCTGTTTAGAATTCCCCACATTCTATTCTGCATACACATGTTATGTGCCTATGTTATGCAACGCACTGCTAGGCACTATGGATATGCCTTACCTCCATGCTCCAATGGATGGAGAATTTTGTTGGCATGAATACTCACCCCAAGAAAGTATAATCTCTCTCTCTCTCTCTCTCTCTCTCTCTCTGTGCATGCATATATTTATACACGTGTATATATAACATATATGTATGGATATGCACACATACCCTATGTGTACACATATATGCGCATACGGACAAGTGTGCATTTATTTTATGTACACATGCATGTGTATGCATATATTTGTATCTATTTTAAAGATGTGTGCACGCAAATGTATGTATGTATGTATGGTAACTTCAATACAATGTTAGCTCCTTGAGAGTAAGGATTCTTTTACCATCGCCTTTGTATTAGTACAGTGTCTGTAATGTATTAAGTGCTGAAGAAATACTGTTGATTGATTGATATGCATTGATCTGAAGGACAGAGGCAGGGCAAGGGCAGGAATGGGATTCTATCTGAGCTCCCCTGACTCTAATGCTCTGTCCTCTCCTGCCCCGGAGATCCCAGATACACAGCATTTTAGCACTGGAAGAGACTGTAGAACAAAGAATGTTGTATGTGGGATGGATCTTAGAGATAATTTTGTTCATATCCCTCATTTTATATGGAAGGAACTAAAGGGGAATGGGATTTTCCCAACGCTCTTTAGTTTTCCCATAACTATGCCATAGAGAACCTTGGTCTTCTCCATCCCAGCACAGTCCTTTTTCTACTCTATTGTGCTATTTAATTCCCTGGTTGTATAATATTCCTACCAGATGGTTGTACAGCTTCTTCTTGAATATTTTTAGTGATGGGCAGCTCAACAACTAAAAAGGCGACCCATTTATTTTTTCAATACTTTTAATTATTAGAAAATCTGGAATCAAATGAAAATCTTAGCCCCCAAAATTTCTGCCCTTTGGCCCTGCTTCTGTCCTTCAGATCAACACGTGTCAATCAGTCAATAAGACTTATTTAGCATCTACAATATGCCAGGGGACTCAGTAGATAGAGATCTGGGTCTGGAGTCAGAAAACCTGAATTCAAATCCAGAATGAAACACTCACTAGCTGTGTCACCCTGGGCAAGTCACTTAACCTCTCTTTGTTTTATTCCACTGGAGAAGGAAATGACAAACCACTCTAGTATCTCTGCCAAGAAAACCCCACGGACAGTGTTTCTGCGTTATGGTCCATGGAGGTCACAAAGAATCGGACATAATTGAATGACTGAACAATAATGTGCTAGGCATTGTGCTACACAGTGGGTTCATAAAGGAAAAACAATGAGAAAATCCCAGTTCTTAAGGCATTTATGTTCTTTTGGAGGTTCAGCTCTGCATGCAAACATGTGTGCACGCATGCACATGTGTGTTTATATGTGAGCACATATATGTTTGTGTGTGCCTGCATGTGTGCCCATGCATGGATGTGCCTATACACAGAATATGCCTCCTTCTCTCCTTTGACACTGCCATCACCCTGATTCAAGCCCTCATCACCTCACACCTGGACTATCACAATAACCTGCTGGCGGGTCTGGCTGCATAACAACTCTCCCCACACCAATCCATTCTCCAGCCAGCCAGTAAAGTGATTTTCCTAAAAGGTAAATCTGACCATGTCACCACTAAACTCCAGAGTCTACCTGTTGCCTCTAGGATCAAATACAAAATGCTGTTTGGCATTGAAAGTCCTTCATTCAAAGTCCTGCCCCCTCCTACCTTTCCAGTCTTCTTACACTCCGATGAGTCCTCTTCAGTCCAGTAACACTGGCCTCCTGACTGTTCCACAAACAAGACACTCCATCTTTTATAAGACACCCCTCTCCGTTCCAGGTATTTTCTCTGGCTATTCCTCATATGGCTATTCCCCACATGGCTGTTCCCCATGCCTAATGTTCTACCATCTCAACTCCACCTTTCTGACTTCCTTTAAGTCTCAACTAAAATCTCATTTTCTTCAGGAAGCCTTTTCAAATCCTTCTCTTAATTAACTCCTAGTTATGTTACATGTGGCTTGTTTGCCTGTTTTTTACATATTGTCTCCCCTATTAGACTGTAAGTTCCTTGAAGACAGAGACTGTCTTGTGCCTCTTGTGCACTTAGCACAATGCCTGACACATAGTAGGGACTTAATAAGACCATTATTGACTGACTGAATGACCCTTCTTGGTGGTCCATCCCTGGAAACTCTCTGGTTTATTTATATCCTTTCTAAAATAAGGCAACTAGAATCTTGTTAAATATTCCACATGTGGCCTGATCAGGGCAGGGCACAGTGTCTTCCCTTCCTCATTCTGGAAACTATGCTTCTATTTATGAAATGTCATTCGTTTTTTTTTAGCTGTCACAGCATTGTTTGAGTTCCATTAGGATGCAAGTTTTTTAAAAGGACTGGCACATAGTAGTTTCTTAATAAATGATTGTTGAATTGGAATGAATTGATTATTAAATTTAAATGCAACTTGACAATTTCAAAGAGCTCATGATTAAAAATGCCATCTACCTCCAGAGAAAGAAGTGATGAGCTAGCTCTAAATACAGATTGAGACATGTGACTTTTCACTTTATTTTTCTAGCATTTTTAAATAACATGACTAATATGGAAATGTTTTGTATGAATTCATATGTACAATGGGTATCATATTGCTTGCCTTCTCTTGGGGTGTCTATCCCAAGCATGTGAAGACATCCAGTAGAATGGGTAGATGAGAACAATTTGTTCCAATGGCTGTGAAGACAGCTAGAGCACTTAGAGTTTGGTCAGAGACCAAAGACACCAAGGTCATCCGTTGTATACCAGACCATTGCCAGTGGCCCTGACTTTTGTCTCGCCACAGGACTTTGATGACTCATGGAAGAGAGAGTGAGACGGGAGACCTTGTGCAACTCTGCCTCCCTTCAACCCACTTCACCCACATCAACAGCTTGCCTTCTCAAAAGGTAGGAGAGAGGCTGGAGGGAGGGAGGGAGAAAATTCAAAACTCAAAATATAAAAATAAATGTGAAAAAAATTAAATGCAACTAAAACACCCCCTTTAAAAAGAATTCCAGAATTGCTAACTTAATTCTGTGCCGGGGACAGAGAGAGAAGAATGATAGTCATCTGTCTTTCTGAAGCCTTTCAACAATAAGATATTGAATTGTTGAAAACCTGGGCATTGGGGAGAACTGAGCAGGTTGTCACACCTCCACCGTTACACAGGGCCAGGTAGGCAGGGAAAGTACAAAGCATGGAGAATAGTGTCCTAGACCTGGAATCAGGAAGATCTGACTTCAAATAACGCCCCAGACAGTTACTAGCTGTGTGACCGTCAGCCAGTCATTTAAACTCAGTTGCAGGTTCCTCATTGGTAAAAGAGGGATAATCATTCTTGTAGCCTTCACAGAGCAGTTGCAAAGCTGAAATGGGATAATGGATATAAAAAGCATTATACAAATATTAGTTGTTATTCTTTTATTTTCCTGTAGAGCATAAGCTCCATGAGGGCAGAGGACTATTTGTTTTTCTGTCTTTGCCTCTTTGATGCTCAGCACAATGCCCCACATAAAATAGGCCTTTAATAAATACTTTTTGAATCGAATTGAATTGTCTCTGAGTAGACTCCAGCTAGAGTAAGGAGAGAGATAAGTGGGAAGTTAGAAACAGACTCACTGGAGAAAATTGACTCAATACATACTCATTGGATTGGGCATCAACCAAAGCTATCACTTTCTCCATCCCCATTCCCCACCTCCTTTTCAGTTCCAACCCAACCGATAGTCTTATATCTCATAAGCCCTGAAAAAGCAGAAACGTGTCTGTCCTTAGATCAAGATGGACAAGCCCCTTTTAAAAGCCATGTGATTATTTACACTGCTGCCCCCATCCAAATGTGCAGTGAGCGGGCCATCAGCCAAGGATGTGAATATTAGGAAATCAAAACTAGCGTATTTATTAGAAAAAATAAAAATGAATCAGCAAGGTATATTAGGGGAGTTTATGGGATTTTTATGGGAGACTCACAAAATGGCCAGGTCATTTCAATCCCTGAAGACACTATGGTGGAAAATACTAGAGGGGAGTTAGCTATAAAGCCCTCAGAACAAAGCTGCTGTCTAACAGCTCATAGAGATTTGGTAGGGGGTTGGGAGAAATGTCACTGAGATTTTATTTTTTAATAAATTACATTTTGGATAAAGATACAAACATTCAGATAATTCACACTAAACAGAAATTCTAGAAATGTAGTGAATATAGGGAAGCTTTAGCCTTGTCTTTCACCAGAGAAAAATCTGTAAAAATTTGCAAGTAGAATCCTTATCTTCTCCTGTTTTATATGGTCTCAGTGCCCCTCTCCTCCCGTGCCCAGCACAGTGCTCTACACATAAGTCACAGAGTCTTGAAGTTATAGATCAGAGGTCAATGACCTTAGAGGTCATCTAGTCTAATGTCTTCACTGAGGACCATAAATGTTAAGTGACTTACCCACATTTACACAGTACATGGCAGTGCTAGGATTTGAACTCAGCTAAGACTACATATTCTTTCCATTGGAACATAAATGACATGACTGCATGGTAAGGCTGACAAACTCTGTCCCACTCTTTTATTCTGATACTTCAAAGGTCTAGGGTTCCCTGAGTGCAATTTCTTGATGCACCAACATGGAGCACAAGTTCTCTGTGACTTGGTCCTGAATTCATTACTGTGCCACTCCCCCACCAAAGAGAGATAGAAAGAGAAAGAAAAGGAGGAGAAGGAGAAGAAGATGATGATGATGATGAAGAAGAAGAAGAAGAAGAAAGAGAGAGGGAGGGAAGGAGCGAGGGAGGAAAGAAAGGAAGGAAGGAAGGAAGGAGGAAAGGAGGAAAGAAAGAAAGAAAGGAAGAAAGAAAGAAAGAAAGAAAGAAAGACAGGAAGAAATGAAGAAAGAAAGAAAGAAAGAAAGAAAGAAAGAAAGAAAGAAAGAAAGAAAGAAAGAAAGAAGATTCATTCTGAAACTAGTCTGAGGAGAAACTTCCCTGAACTTGGCCTTGGATAAGAGATCCACAGGGTCCATGTTTAAAGTCCTCCTGCTGTACTCTGGTAAGATTTGAAGGGCTCAACCCCTGCTGGTATGTCCTTCAAGAATCTGAGGCTTCTTCCATTTGTCCATGATAAGGAAGACTTTAGAGAAGGCATATGCTGATGTCAATTACCAACTGCATTCTAGCTAAACTAGCTTATTTCCTGTACCCTGTCCATGCCATTCCATCCCCCATCTCCATAACTTTGCACAGGTTCTTGTCCATGCCTGTGATGCTTCTCATCCCTTAGAATCCCTAGTACCCACAATCCCTTTAAGACTCAGCCCAAGTGCCACCACATACATAAAGCCTGTCCTGATCCCCTTCATTGTTAGTATACCTCCAACTCCCATCCTTTGGAAATTACTTTCAATCTAATTTGAATATACTTTGCATCTATTCATATGCCATCTCCCCCCAATAAAATGTAACTTTTTTGAAGGCAGGTACAATTTAACTTTTATGTTTTCAACCCTAGAATCTAGCACAGTGCCTGACAGAGTAGTTACTTACAGTTAAAACGCTTGTTCACTTGAATTTAAAAAAAAAATCCAGGAAGTACACTTTCCCCTTTGTTCCCTGCTGATGTGTCTCAATTAATGACTAAATCTAAAGAAAGGAGGCGGGAGAAAGAGCAACCTCATGTCACAATATTAAGGCCGATGCAACTGAGATTTCTGAGCTGTGTTTTAACTCTGTTAATCCAAGCACACTTCCCAGGCAGGGGCTGAAACGTGTACAAAGGAGTAACGGAATCACTGCGCAATCAGAGAACCTGCCAAGAGACCACCCAGGGAGGCAGGCACAAAGCCAGATTGGAATTCAGTACTCAGTCTGGGCTCCCACTGCCCTCCTCCCCATTTACTAACCTCCATTTCCTAATCCCCACTGCTCAGCACATCTCTCTGCTCACCAGGGGCAGCCAAACCTGGCCACAAATGAGGTGGGATCTCATCCTTGGGGCCAACAGGAAGCTGGTCAAAACTACCACCAACTCAGTTCCCATAAGACGGGGAGCCTTAGCTGCTCCTGGTGCACTGATCAGAGCAAGCTTTCCCTAATAGACACTGCAGGGCACCTGAAAACATCTCCGAGGCATACTGTTTGCTTTGCTCTGTGGACAGCTTCATTTCTCTTGTCCTGGGTCTGACTTCAGGTGTGAAGGATGGGACAATCAGAGTGGACAGTCTCCTTTGTAACAGCTGGAGTTCCTTGAGAGTAGGGGCATTATTTATTATTATCATTATAATCTCTTTATTATCATCAGTCCTAGCATAGCACTTGGAGCAGTAAGACCTTTTCACTCATTCATTCAATAATAACTCAAGGTTATCATTATGATAAGGTCCCCCACTGCATCCTGGGCCATCTCCAATCATCCTGATCAATATCCAGCCACTGAACCCAGATGGCTCTGGAGGAGAAAGTGAGGCTGGGGACCTTGCACAGCCCTCCCTCACTCAAATCAAAGTCAACTGCAAGTCACATCATCATTTCCCTGATGCCAGGGTCCTCTTTGGGAACAAAGGACAAAAACCACAATAATAACTCATATTTCCATAGCATTTTAAATTTTACAAAGAGTTTTCCTGACAATACCTCTGTAAGGTAGGTAGAAATAGTATCATCATCCTCCACACACACACACACACACACACACACACACACACACACACACACTTTTTTTTACATAAAAAGCAATGAGATTCAAGAGAACTTAAGTGATTTGTCACTCACCTAGTAAATCCTAAAGTCAGGATTCACGCCAGTCTCCTAATTGCATATCTTACCAAAGAATATGACGTGTGTGTGTATTTTGCATATAAGCACACATGTGTGCGGGAGGAAGTGTACATATGGCGTTTCTGTGATAAAACAAGGAGTAGGAACATCCCCTAGAGACAAACAATATTTTCTTTAAAGTTAGGAAGCACTGATGTAATAAATCTCTGTGATTTGAAATGGGTTGGATTATAGAGAGTCTGAGGTCCTTCCCAGTTTTAAATCCCATAGCCTTTACAAGTCTGCGAATATCTGGATAGCTTGCACCTTATTGCCAGATGGATTCTCATGTCCCTGTTCTCTTTATTTAACAAAGATGTCGCCCTTTCAGTAACGGATTTATGGGCAATGTCTGTTCTGGAATACCACGTACAATATGAAATATGCTTCTGGAAATTCCCTCCCAATGTCCTCCCATTCCATGCCTTTCACCTCCTTCAGAATCCCCTCCCTTCCGCCTTCTAGGAAGGCCTGCCTGTTTGATTCCACCCAATTGTGATGATGCCTACTGGGTATCTCTTCTCCATTTCTCTTCCCAGTTTTCAGGATTCCATCCTAAGCTAGTGGAGAAGACAGAACAATGAATGGTTCTGAAGTTGCTTCCCCAAAACCTCATCTCCCCTGTGCTCTGTCAGTTCTCATCTAAAACCCCTTTTTCACAATGGATTCCTCTTTGTTCTAAAGCGGCTTGGCCTGGGTCTTGTTTTCCTTATTTTCTTTCCTGTGGGAATGTGCCTAAGAGATGGCATTACAACTTTCTCTCTTGCATTCATCTCAACAGCCTACAACAATCTGCATAAATCTGACCCTCCAGTCCCAGAGCCAGACCTCCCTGCTGGCGGGTCCTGTGGTAAGAGCTGCCCACTTCCTTCCTCCCATCAAGGAGACAAGGCCACATGCTTTGTAAGGAACCTTTTAGCTGACTCAGAGCTGGCACCCTGTAGCACGAGCTTGCAGCACATCAGGAAGGTCACTTCCATGGTAGATATGAGGAACAGGAGAAAATTTCGCATGCTGTCTTTTTTTTTAATAAATTTTTTTTTACTTTATTGTGCACAGTAACTTACTGACTTCAACAGAGCCAAAGGATAACTATTGAGGTTTTCAATAGGTGAATTTATGCTTCATGTTGGAGAGGAAAATCTCTGAACTTCCTTTCAATGATGAGATTCTGTGACTCTGGAACTTAAAGCTAAGTAAAGCTGTGAGGTGCCATGAAAAGCATGGTAGCTAGAGCAAAGAGAAATTGAGGTCCAAATCCTGCCTCTGATACCTCTTAGTCAAGTGACCTTAGACAAGTCATTTTACCTTTGTAAGCTATGGTTTCTCATCTATATACAGCAATGAATTGATAATTTTCATTTCTATGGGTGCTCTTTCCCTAAGGTCAATCATAGCTAATTCACTCCTTCTAGGCCTTTGTGTTTCTTGTCTATCTTCTCTTAGAGAATTCCCCATAGATAAAAGAGTCCATGTGCCAGAGCCTTATTTCCAGGCCTTTGTATATTTCAAGGTATCAGCACAACACAGAAGCTAGTTAGTTCTCTGTTATCTCAGCTTCTTACTACATCTTCCACCCACATCCTTTACACACATACAATCAGCCAAATGATCACCTTATGCCTCTGCACCTGAAGGGTATCACTGAAAATAGACTCAGACAACTGTGATGTAAAGATGAAAAGGATCATGATAATATATTTATATATGTAAACATATTCCATACATGCTTCATATATATGATGCATGTATTCTGTGTATACAGATTCTCCCAAAAGTCTTTATGCAGTTTTAAGCTTAATAACTTAAAACTGCACTATTTTTGGAGCACCCTGATCTATATATGCAATACCTGCATGCATAGATATAAGAAATGTGTATCACGTATCTCTGATACATACACATATATAGTGTTGTATACAGATACACAGGTGTACCCAAGCTATTTTGTATATGTGTGTATATGTGTGTGTGCATTTATACACACATATATGTATATATGTATAGATATGTACACATATATGTACATATATACATGTATATACACATATGCTATTAAGACTTAAAATTGCACTATGACTTTTTGAATCTCTTTGAATACCTTTGTATATAGTACTGTTGCAGTATGATCTATACGTGTACACATATGTATATATATAATATATATACATGTGCACATGGTATGTATGCATAGACATATTTGTATGTGTGTGTATATTAGTTATTTTGTGTGCACATATTTAAGTTATTTAAATATTTAAAATGCACTAAGATTTCTGGGACACCCTATATAATGCATATCTTTACAGCACAGTCTATTATTTATTTCTCTATTGTCTTTTAGTTCTTATACAACCTTATTCCTTCAGAGATAATATTACTCTAAGATATGCAAAGGTAAAGTTTCACTGAGAAAAGAATAGTGTTAAAATGTTCGTAGTTAGCTTAGGATCATTAAGAGTGCTGCTCAATTTCACACTTATAAAATTAGAACAGTAATACTTGGTGTGCCAACTTCATGGGGTTCTTTTGAGAATCTAATGCAATCATGTGATAATCAATCTAGCGCTAAAAGGGGACCACAAAGGACATCTAGTGCAGGTTGGGCACACCCACCCCCACTGGAAAGTCAGGTAATTCAATACAGGCCATACATGTGTAGTTACGCAGAACATCTCCACAATGAACATTTTGTATAACACTGACTATATTTCCCTCCTACCTATCCCACCTCCTCCCCCCGCCTTGTTCTGTTCTCTACTTTGTCCCTGTCCCTTTACTGAAGTGTGTGTTTCTAACATCCCTCTCCCCCAACCCTGCCCTCCCTTCCATACTCCCCCCTTTCATCCCCTTCCACCCTACTTTCCTGTAGGGCAAGATACCTACTTTAGAGTGTATGTCATTCCCTTCCTAGGCCAAATTCAATGAGAGTAAGAGTGACCCATTCCCTTTTCCCTTCCTGTTCTTTCCTCCATTGTAACGGTTATTCCTTGCCTCTTCTATATGAGATGATTAACCCCATTCTGTCTCTCCCTGTCTCCTCTCATTCTATTCCTCTCCCACCTCTAAATTACACCTTTTAAAATATCATCCCTTCCTATTCAACTGATCCTGTGCCCTCTGTCTACATACACATAAATACCTGCACTCCCATATGTATTCATATGCATGTATGCCTTCCTATATAGACATATGTGTGTATATATCAACTTTGATAAGTTCCTTATGATTTCT
>CM053585.1:259820177-259843558 GCA_028646515.1 Pseudochirops corinnae
TCTATGGCCTCTATCCAGTTCATATTTTTCTTGGAAGCTTTTGGTGTGGGAGTTCTGACTGTGTTGTCTTCCTCCCATTCCATGATTTGGTCCTTTTTGTCCCCAAAAAAGGAATCTAAGGTTTGATTTCTGGTCTTTCTTTGCTTCCTTTGCCTGTTCATGTTGCCAGTCAGTTACTTGGCTTTTGGGCTCAGTAGTAAAACTCTGCTTTCAGAGCAGAGAGCTCTGTCCCAAATCACTGGGGTTTTCACAGCTGCTGGAGCTATTAGGAGGCCACTGTTTATTTGTAGCCCCCCACCAGCTTTGGCTCACTGAAAATGCACCTCAGGACCACCACCCAAGATCACGATCTGATCAAGGCAGCTCAAGGAAAGAGCACTTAGCCTCTGAAAGATTGCTTGGCCCCCCTGCAATCTGCAGGCAGGGAGCTTCTGAAGCAGTCACATGTAGGCGGCTGCAGAGCCGCCCCTTCAGACTGCTGCTAGCTCTGTAGGCAGTTTGGCTGGACCATCTCCCCCAAATTTAGTCAAGTTCCACTGATCTTTTCCCTTTGTCCTTTACTCTTGTGGGTTGGTGATTCTGGAAATCGCCACAGCTGCTGACAATCTGCTCTCCTGAAAGCTACTGCTGTGGCTTCTCCTGGAAGCCCTGTTGCTGAAACTGCATGGGGCTGGGCTCTGCTTCCAGCATGCTGCGATGACTGCACGGCTGCCTTCAATGGGAGCTTTGTTATTCCATTGTTTTTGTGGAGTCTGGAGCTTTAAAATTTGTTTAGAGTCATATTTTATAGGTATTTGAGGTGGTATTGGGTGGAGCTCACGGAGTTCTCCTGTTTCTATGCTACCATCTTGACTCCACACCCCCATTTCTACCATTTCTTTGCAAAGTTTGTATCAATTATTAAATCCAAATTCCTTAAGAGTGAACTTCCTGTAATGTATGGTATCAATGACCTTCTCTTGTGCTGAGGCATAGAAAAAGCTGCCTGACCAACCCATGCTCTTATGAATGGCTGAGAGCCTCAATGGCCACCAGGAATCATTCTACTTTCTGCAAATAGATCCACTCAATTAAACTATTCATTCAATGCTTCTTTGTTGCTACATGGTATATTTGCATTTATGTGGATGTCACCCAGGGCAGGTCTTCTGTTTCTACTAAGAGACTGTAGTCATTATTGTTGTTGTTCACAGCTTGTGCCCATCTTTTTCAAAGAAATTCAGAGGTCCTGTATAAGTTGCTATCCAGATATTATTCCTTCACAGTTATTATTTTGCAGGCTACTATACAGGTGCGTATGGTGACTGCTTTTTTTTTCTTTTTGGAGGAGGGGAAGGTAAAGCAATTGGGGTTAAGTGACTTGCCCAAGGTCACACAGCTAGTAAGTGTTAAGTGTCTGAAGCCAAATTTGAACTCAGATTCTCCTGACTCCAGGGTCAGTGCTCTATTCACTGCGCCATCAAGCTGCCCTCTGACTGCTTTTTATAACGGCACTGGGATTATAATAATGGAGGAGGAGGAGGAGGAGAAGGAGAAGAAGAAGAGGAGGAGGAGGAGGAAGAGGAGGAGGAAAAGGAGAAGGAGAAGGAGAAGAAGGAGGAGGAGGAGAACCCAGAGGCACCTGCGCAAGTCCATCCTCATTGGTAGAAAATTACTACAGGTTTATTTCCTGATGTCACTGCTGAAGTCATGACATTATTTTGTTTGTTTTTAATCATTAATTAATTAAATTGCCTTAATTAAGGCAAGAGACATATCACCAACCAACTGTATAGTAATACCTAGAAAAATCTATAGCAAACTAATTTCAATTCAGAAGCATTATTAGAACATTTACCCTATTCAGGGCCCTGTTTTAAGTCATGAGGAAGATCCAAAGACAACAACAACAACTTATTAAGCACCCACCTGGTGTAGAAAGCTGTGCCTGGTACATGAGGAGAGACAACTTTTATGTAAGACAGGTCCTTGCCTTCATCAAGTTTATAGTCTAGCAAAGGGATGAAGCACACACAGAAATAACTAGAACCCACAGGATTACTTACTTAGTGTAGTAGAGAGTTGCAAGGCAAAGTTCTAGATGCGGTTGGAGGAGGAAATTCCTTCCTGTTCAAGGGATAGAGGAAGATTTCATGCAGGCACGAGCATGGATTTTGGTTGTGTCATTTATTAATTCTCTTCAATATCAAGTTCTTGTTCAATATGAAGTCATTTGCATTCTCGAGACTTCAGTTTCCTCACTGGTAGAATGAAAGGCTTGGACCGAACCATCTGCTGCAGGATTAGACTAGATGGCCTCTCATGTCCTAGCTCTAATTCTCTCTATTTGTGTCTCCAACAATTAGGACAGTGCTTTGCACACATTAAGTGCTTAATAACTGTTTTTCATTCATTTATTCATTCAAACTCTATGACCCTATAATTCCCAGATCTCTTCTAATTCTAAATGATCCTCTAAATACATTTATAGTGGGCGGTTTAGGGGGAGATTTGAAACCTTTGACCTTTTAGGTCATTGGCAACCCAGACATTGTTACTCAGTATTTGAGGATCCAGCCGCGAAAGGATGAGAGATTGAACTAGAATGAGCACATTAGGTGCTCTGAATTTGGCAAAGTGGTATGGGATTCACAGAGGGAGATCTATCTCAAGGCAGTACAAAATGAGTACAAATCCATCTTGGAGTAATAGGAAGCGTGACAATTCTTTGGAGAAGGCTTGCTAAATCCCAACTAGTGTGTTTTTGCCTGAAAGTATTCACAGGTATCTGGCACATAGTGGGTCAAGGGCAAGGCAGGAAGCTTGGAAATGAGATTGCCTCTTTACTCTGCCCTCTCTTTGAGCCTTGGGAGGCTCTAGACACCTATTTAGTCAGTAGCCAAAACTTTCCTGAGCCCTTCTGTGCACCCAGCCAGGTGCCAGGTGCTGTGAGGGAGATGGTAGAAGAAGATGTCACTGACTGTCTTTGAGAAGCTCACAGACTTGATCAGGAGGAAACTCACCATCAGGATGACTCCTTCAGCTTTGCTACTCACATCTCATCAGTCCCCTCTGTTGCTTCTACTTGTCTGACTGGGAGACTTCACAAAATGTTTCCCATAGTCTCTCTTTATAGAGTTCAAAGCCCCAGACATCTCTTCATTTGCCATGAGCTAATCATCTCGGTTTCAGCTCTACAGTCATCTTCATCATGTCCCATGATCCCCTTTCCCTTATCAGCTTCTGTTTGTGTACTGTCATATTGTAAGCTCCTTGAGGGCAGGAACAATCTTGTTTTATTCTTCTTTGAACCCCCGGCCCTTAGGACAGTATCCGGCTCATAGTAGGTGCTTAACAACTATTTATCATATTGCATCTTGAATTGCTACATAAGAATATTAGATTTAGTATTAGAAGGGACCTTAAAGCTCATCTAATCTAACCATCTAATTTTTCAAAAAAGGAAACTAAGGTATACTAAGTAGAGAACATTTAGGCAAATTCTTATTTCTTTTAAGTGATATAAAACTGCCTTAGCATTGCAAATATCATTTTGATAGTAATTATGCTATTGAATTTCACTGGACGTCAATTTCCCCATATGCAAAATCAGAGGGTTGAACTGTATTATCTCCAGTAGTTCTTCCAGATCTAACAGTTTATAAATGTTCACGAAATTCCATTTCTATAATGATGCCTGAGAGAGCCTTTCTGTTCTAATGATTTAGAGATGTATCAGGCCTGTCTGTTCAGCCCTTCAGAATTTGATATGGGGTACAAGTCACCCCATTTGTAAAGTGCCCACTCAGAAAAAGAGGAAAAATATAGATAGAAGAGTGTCAGGGGGGTGGGGTTTCTGAAATTTAGACCTCATTTTCCAGTAGCATCAGAATTACAGACTCATTTGCCAAAGCAGAAGAGGTGAACTTCTCGTAAGACTGAAGCCAGTTACAGCAGTATGATTTCATAGACATTGGGAAAGTCTCTGTAAAGACCCAGGAGGTGATCAGAACAGGGAATGAATGGTGATATTATTTGATTAAGGAGCTCCCAGATAAGGGAACTCTCTGTCCTAATGCAGGTTGGCACCTAGTCTTAGAGAGCTGTCTGGAAAGCAGACCTAGACTAGGGCCCTGATGAAGCCCTAATTTCCCCCTTTACTCATTGATACTGAACATTCCACAGGGACAAACTCAGCCTGTGTCTGAGTTCCTGTCTTTTCTTTTCCCATGAATATTCTGCTCCCTTTTTCACTTCTAAACCCTCAATCTGTTTATTAAAATCTCAGGGAGTCCCAATGAGATATTTCCTATGGATCCTTCCCTGAACTCCATAAGAGAGGGAAGTCCTCGCTTCCTCCTCCGTTCCCCTTAACTCCTTTGTTGGCTGCTGTTCTAACATGCTTATCTTCTGTTTTTAGTCTTGCCATTTATATTGGTCTTAGCCCCCTCCCACATCCTATGCCTTTGGGAGCCCCCAACTCTGGTTTTAATTCCTGAATTGTATCTCCTCAGTTTTAACGTGGAGCTTTACATTTAGTGTATGCTTTAAAAGTTTGTTGTGGAGCATCTGTCCCCTGTTAAGAAGCAAATGCTACATGTGAGGGGTCATTAAGCCTTATAGATCATTTAAACTCTAATGTCAATGAGTTCGTTACAACTCAAACAAGGCTAGGACGGCTAGGTGGACCAGCTGATAGAGTTCCGGAAATAGAGTCAGGAAGACTCACTTTCCTAAGTTCAAATCTGACCTCAGACACTTACTGTCTGTGCTACCCTGGGCAAATCGACTTAACCCTATTTGACTCAGTTTTTTCATCTGAAAAATGAGCAGGAGAAGGAAATGGCAAACCATTCCAGCATCTCTGTCAAGAAACCCCAAATGGGTCAGGAAGAGTGTGACATGACTGAAACAACCCAACACCAAGTTATATTTGTCCTTTGTTTTGGAAGAGGCCCATGACATCAGGGAGATGATGACATGACTTGCAGTTGACTTTGATTTGAGTGAGGGAGATCTGTGCAAGGTCACCAGCCTCACTTTCTCCTCCAGGACCATCTCAGTCCAGTGGCCAGATATTCATCAGGAAGACTAGAACTGACCCAGGATGCACTGAGAGACCTCGGCCCTTTTAGGCTAAAGCCTATTCAGGTACTCACTTAGAGTGAGGCAATGCCCATTCAGTGAATAGGCTTCTTTAAGAAGTGAGTCAAGGGATGGCTTCTTTGATTTAAAAATATATATACAACAAACTGGGAGGGGAAAACCCTCAGGGTTACTGGTCAAAAAAGAAATAGCTACTATTGACATTCACTCTGAGCCAGGAGGGACCAAAATATAGCCAAGCATGAACAACAAAAACAAAGAGCAAGATTAAGAACACAACAGGACTTGAAGTAAATACTTCCTGCCATTGGTTGAGCAGATTATTATAGAGGGAAGTATATTAGGGACACTGGCAGAGATGCGAAGGGGGCAGGCAGAAAAGATAACAATGGTTCCTAAAGTTTAAACTTTTTTAGTTGGTGGGATCTGCCCAAGTCCTTTCTCCATTACTTCCAAATCAGTCTTTTCAGGCAGGAAATCTCAAGCTAAAGAACACATGTTGGCAGAGGATTTGGCAGCTGAAAGGTTCATGCCCAGCCTTCACTGAGATCTCCTCTAATATTCCAGTAAGACTAAACTCATGGCATTTTAGACATCTGCTACGTTCCAAGTGCCTACCAAGCAGCTTATGAGAGGGTTCTAGAGCGTCCAGGACTTCCAGTCCCTGTAAGGCTCCATTCAATCTAGTTTGAGATTATATATACAAATATATGTGTGTGTGTGTGTGTGTGTGTGTGTATAATTTTACAAACTGTAAAGGAATCTATAAATGTAAGGTATTATTATCACCATCACCATTACTACTGGTGCTGTTGTCACAGCTGCTACAACCTCAGCAGGGCCAGCAGGGAGATGGGCTTGGAGCCCAGGCCCCTCCCCTGTGGACTGTGAGAGACCAAACTCCAGTCACTCAGCCAGCGATAGAAAAATAAAGTCAGTGGGTTTGCAGCACTTATTGATGTGTTTGACCTCTGGCGTCCTGGAGAATGTTTTGCAAATTATTTGTAAGTTATATGTAACTGGAAACCATTGACAGGAAATTTTTACTGTAAGTAAATACAATATTAAGTTATAATCTCCATGGGAGCCCTTTGTGTCAGAGCTCAAGGTTGGCCAGTTTTGTTATCATTTGCCTGTTCCTGGCCACCTTGGTCCCTAGGCTACACAGGAATGGGACGAAACTGGAAGGAATCTTGAAGATCATCTGGTACCAATCTTTTACTTTACAAATGGGGAAACTGAGGCACAAAGCATGACTAGACTTGCCCAAGGTTACAGACAACTTGGTAGCCAAGCTGCAGCTCAATTGTAGTTTTCAGGTATCCCAGGAAAATACTTTTTTCGACCACATTATAGTGCCTGTCAAGATAACTGTGGTTTGAACATTTATTAAATGTTACTGATCTTTAAGAAAATGACCTTGTTGAAGCAGGGGAAATGGTGTCCTTATTGGTACAAACACAATTATATCAGTTTATTTCTGAAATACTGAATTAATTCCATAAAATTTTATTTAGTACTTACTACCTTCAAGCCAATATGCTTGGTGTTGAGGATGCAAAGATGAAACATGACATATTCCTTACCCTCAAGAAGTTGTGTGAATAGGAATTTTTAATTAAACAGATTGTAAAGTTAATAATAATTGCACAGTGAACAACCATTTATCTGGCATTTTCAGATGTTCCATATGAGTGGTTTATCCATTTTATTCATCAAACAATTCAATTAAACTAAAATAAATATATAATATCTATTTTATAAATAAATTTTATAAATAAATTTATAATAAAATAAATATTAAATATTAAATTAAAATGAAATAAATATTAAAATAATTAAACTAAAAAAATACCTCTGCCCTTGAGAGGCTTACATTTTTGGACAAGTGTAAAAATTTACCAATTTTAATACCTAAAATTCATTATATCCTTACCTCTTCAACTTAGTATGATGAACATAATTTAACCTTTAACCTCAAGTGATAAAGAAAATTACCTGGGACTAAATATCAGTATATTTTACTGTTGTAGAAAGTGATCCATGCTTTATGAATGGATTGTCTAGACAATCTCTGGGCTTCCTTCTCACTTGAACATTCTAAATGTAGGACCAGGAGCCCCTTGACATAGGAGTCCCTGGAAGCCACCTGAAGTGAAAGGTATTGTATAGTTTAGCATCCACTTAAAAACACACCTCACAGACCTCTATCCATTCACCAGATCAACCAGAGATCAACCACATAAGCTCAAAGTAACAGACATTTAATCACACATCAAACACAAAAAGTGAAAAGGAAGGTTCTTCTGGTACAAATAAGGATATTTTCCCCTACAGCCTTCCATACCACCAGCAGGTAAGGAAGCACATGCAAGAAACACATATGACCGGGGAACATGCACAAAGGAGCACACCTGTTGGGAACACATGTGAAGAATCGGAACACATATGGAACTTGACTGACCAGTAAACACTCACGGCCAAAGGCAATGTGAGCTGCCAACATTGCATCATTCCCCGGTGATGTCATCACACAAGCTCTCCGCTGCTTTCCACTGGGCATCTCCATTCTCTGCCGGGTCCCCTCTGAGTCTCCACTGGGTTGCTCTCTGCTGAGCATGTCCTATGAGCTACCCTCTCCCACCATCTATAGCTTCAGTTGGATTGACTTTTCTGAACTACTAATGTAGCAGGTGGATTCTACCTCTGAAAAGATCAAGGCCTCAGGCTATTTTTATTCACTCAGCCCAGGCATTTCCTAAGAATAATCCTTAGGAGTTTCAGTTTTTTCTTTTGAATACTTTTCTTCTGATACTGCTTGGAGGTCCCTCAGTCTAATCTCTTTGAGTTATGGTATAAAATTTCTTTAAACTCCTATCACATTTCTTGGTCAAGAGCCCATCTCTCCTTTGAATTATTCAGGAAATTACACTTAGCAAAACTGCAAAATATGGGTATAGTTGAGGTGAGGAGATTCTTTCCAATCCCCAAAATGCCCCTAGTTACCATGCAAATAAACTCTGGAATAGGACTGATAAAAAGAATCAGGAGGGGCTAATTCAGATGGCAACCTTTGTTCCCATCTCTGTTTTTTAGTTTTTCTGTCTTTCTTCAAGACACAGATAAAATCTTATCTTCTGTAGATCTTTCCCATTTCTTCACCTACTAATGTTTTCTTCTCTCAGATTATTGTTCATCCATTCCATATAAAGCTTGTACATATCTAGCTATTTTCATGTTGTTTTTATTAAACTGTACACTCCTTGAGAGCAGGTATTATTCTTGCCTTTCTTTGAATCCTCAGCACTTAGCATAGTACTCATCATACAGTAATCATCTAATGAATGCTTACTGAAAGAATTGGAAATTAGGTGGGTACCCGTCTGAACGAGATGTGGTATATTATTGTGGAACACTATTGTGCTATAATAAACGATGAAGGAGATGGTTTCAGAAAAACTTAGGAAGACATATATGAACCAAAGCAAAGTAAAATGAGCAGAACTAGGAGAATGTCATTTACCATAACAGCAATATTGTAACAATAAACAACTGTGAAAGACTTAGCCACTTTCATCAAGATATTGATCCATGACAATTGCAAAAACCTCATGATGAAAAATGCTCTCCACCTCCAGAGAGAGAACTGATGAACTCTGAGTAGAGATTAAATCGTGTTTCCTTTTTCTCATTTCTAAATTATCTTTATTTTTCTTGCTTTTTCTTTTTTTGCAACATGGCTAATAGGAAATAAGGTTTTGCATGACTTCACATGTATAATGGGTATCATATTGCTTGCCTTCTCAATTGGTGGGGGAGGGAAAGGATAAAAGGAGAGAATTTTGCAAGTCAGAATTTAAAAATTAATGTAAGAAAGGAAAATAAGTAATTAAAATAAAATAAGGGGAATGGACTAAAATGTGTGTGTGTGTGCTTGTTGATTAACTGACTGCTTTCCACAGCAACCCAGTCATGCTATATTTCCTACAAAGGAATATATACCGTGTTATTATACAGCGAATCCAAGGCAATATTGAGATTTATAGAGCTATTTTTCTCTATATTGATTGGCCTCTGACTATTGTGCTATTTAAGATTCCATGTCTCCTTCTTACTAAAATAAATAACATAAATGTAGATTTACAAATTTAGATTTAATTTAGTTTACAAAGAATTTTCCTTATTGGAACCCTATGAGGTAGGTAGTATATAAATATTTTCCCCACTTTACAAAAAAGGAAAACTGAGAGTCAGAGATAGGAACTGACTTGTCCAAGGTCACACAGTTGGTATGTTTCAAAGTCATGATTTAGACCAAGGACTCAAAGGACTCCAGCTCTAGCCCCCTTGTTGCCATAGTTTTCTCCTCCCTTATTGGTCCGACTAGTGTGCCTACTTATAGCCCTGTGTTCTCTTTCCCCTCCTACCCCGTTTACTTTTTGCATCCTATCTGCTGAAACCTGAGAAACCATTTAGTCTAACACCAGGGTAAACAATCTTTCTGTAATGGCATCTGCAAAGTATTCTTCCTAAAAAACAGATCTGATCATGTTACTTCCTTACTCAATAAACTCCAGTGGCTCCCTATTACCTTCTGGATCAAATATAAAATCCTCTGTGTGACTTTTAAAGCTTGTCACAACCTGGCTTCCTAGTTTTCCAGCCTTATGCTTTACCCAACCCCCCTCCACATACTCTGCAATCCATCAGCCATAGCCTTCTTATTGTTCCATTTCCTGATTCCACATCTTTGCACTGACTGGACCTCAGACTTGCAATGTTCTTCCTCCTCATCTTTGCCTCCTGGCTTCACTGGCTATCTTTAAAACTTAGTTCAAGTCCTACCTTCCACAAAATGGACTTTTATGCTTTCTTACTTCCTCCCTCCCCCCTCACCCCAAATTTCCACCTTCCCTAGTGCCTTCCCTCTGAAATTTTGTTGAATCATGTCTGACTCTTGGTGGTTCCTTTACGGCAGTGGTTCTCAACCTTCCTAATGCTGCGACCCTTTAATATAGTTCTTCATGTTGTGGTGACCCCCAACCATAAAATTATTTTCATTGCTACTTCATAACTGTAATTTTGCTACTGTTATGAATCTATCTGATATGCAGGATGTATTTTCATTGTTGCAAATTGACCATAACCCACAGGTTGAGAACCGCTGATTTAGAGTTTTCTTGGCAAAGATACTGGAGTGGTTTATGATTTCCTTTTCCCACTCATTTTACAGATAAGAAAACTGAGGCAAACTGGCTAAGTGACTTACCCAGGGTCATACAGCTGATTTGAGGCCAGATTTGAATTAGGTCTTCCTGATTTCAAAACCCAGAACTCTATCCACTTTCTCCACCTAGCTGCTCCACTCTGAGACTACTTTTCATTAAAGGCAGCTAGAGGACAGGGTAGATTCTAAGCCCAGTGCTCTATCTACTGTGCCACCTAAGGATGCCTGATACTGTGCTGAAACCTTCCTCCTTGCAACTTCCACTTATTGGTCCTAGTTCTACCCTTTGGGAAGAAGAAGAATCAATCGATCAATCAATAAACAATCATTTAGTAAGTACCTTCTATGCGAGGGGCACTGAGGTGTATTGGACAGTCAACCAGCCTCAAAGCCAGGAAGATCTGACTCTATGTTGTACCTCTGACACATATGTCACTATGGCCCTGGGCAAGTCATTTGACCTCTCATTGCTCTAGACAGGCCTCTCAGATTACAAATAACTGATCTGCTGTAGTAGAAGAAACTTCATTGCTGGAAACTCCCTGTACCAATGAAATTCCAGGTCTAGTGCCTCTTCTTATCCTTATCCTACAATGGAAAGCCTTCACACAGAAGGAAGTATTTGAGATGCATCTCCAAGAAAGTAGAAGACTCTGAGAACAATCTCTTTACCACATGACAGTCCTTCAGATATCTGGAAACCACCATGATACCCGACATTCATGTCCTTCAGATATCTGGAAACCACCATGATACCCGACATTCATGGGTCAGGTATTTTGAAGCACTTTATATTCATTAGCTCATTTGATCCCCAGAGCCAACCTATGAGGTAGCTCCTACAGGTATTATTACACTTGTCTTACAAATAAGGACACTGAGGCTCAGAGAGGTTGTGTAAGCTGACCCTCGGTCATCCTCATGTAAGTCTCATAGGAAGGTTATGATCTCTCAAGACTTCCTGACTACAAGTCACATCCCCCCATCATCCCACACAAAGCTGTCTCTCCCATCAATGAGATTGCCATCTCCTTGGAGGTCTTCTCCACTCCCTGTATAGACAATTACCACAGAGTTAGACGAAGATATCTGTAGGCATGTGACCCTACAATTGGATCCTCTTCTTCATTCCTTATATAGTCAGAGTCTGAGGGAAAGAAAAGAGCCTTATGGCCTTGGGAGGGATGGTTCAAGTGGGACATAGGAGACTGCCAACAACATAGTGATTCCAGCAGTATTGATCGTCCATCTTGCAGAGAGAACATTTTCTTTTTTTTCCTTCCAAATAATTAAAGTATAATATTTTATGGCCTGATAAAATTTACAGGGACCCTTGGCACGTAATTATAGTGCTTCTTTAAAAGAGACCCCATAAAAGATGCATGATTAGAAAGTTAAGGATCTGGATAGAATTACAACGTTGTGGAAAATAATTTACAAGTGATAAACCATCCTGGAAAAAAATTCAAATAACCAGTAATGAAGTCTCACAATTAAAATAACAAATTCCCCAGGTGCCCAATGTGTTTTATTTGCTGCTCACATGCTCAGGTTGCTCAGTTCATGAGTTAAGGACTCTTCTCATGAGGGTATGTGCTGTTTGATGGTACCAACGGACTACCTTGGCAAATCAGTCCTTCAAAATTCATTACCCTAGGTGCTCTCAATATAACTGAATATTCTTTAGGCCCGAACCTTTTCTACAGTCAAATAACACTGTAGCCCAGGCTTTTTAAAAGGATGGTCTCTGCCATCAGATGTTGGCTGATTTGGGCAGATATAAAGGTACCCATTACAATAATGAAAATGGCAACCTCCAATGTTTGATTGAATCTATGGAAAGAAGAGAACTAAATTCTAGTGGGAGAAATGGTGAGCCCTGCTTTCTAACAGGATTTTAATTTTAATGCTGTATGAAAAAAGGGGGCAGCTGGAAAGAGGCTTTCACAGGTCAAACATAGCTTTAGAACTTGTCAACTGCAACAGTCCTGGGAAGGAGAATTTTAAAGGTAGTAATTATGTTAGTAAAGAAACACGTCTGTTCAAAAGCACAACTACTGTCTGTGGTTAAAAGATCGTCACTTATTTAAAAGGCATTAGCTGCTTGAAGCATTTCCCACTTCTGGGCAGTAAGTGGGACTAGACCCACATGGTGGGAAAATAATAATAATGATAATAATAATAATAATAATAATAATAACAATAATACTAACATTTACACAGTGCTTTACAGTTTCCTAAGCTCTTTATATCCATTATCTAATTTGAGCCTTATGCTTTATGAACTAGGATATGCGACTATTGTCATTCTCACTTTATAGGTCATGAAAATCAAATTTGGAGGGAGGTGATAATTTGCTTTCTTTTCAGCAAAAGGAGAGGGCAAAGGGACTGCTCCTTCTCTGACCTCTAGCAGTACCGGCAGCTACAAACACATGGCAGCCACTGTCAATGATTTGATCCTGGCTACCTGGTCACCTCCTTCTGTTTTATTCCCAGAATAGAGTGCTGGGAAAGCAAGGGAGAGAAAGGAGCTTGGCCCAGACCAGGGGTGATGAGCCTGCAGTCTTTGACTGAATCAGTCAAAGGACTGCACTTGAGGACCTAGAAGGTGACATGTGGCCTCAAGGCTGCAGGTTTCTCACCTTTGGCTAGACTTTGTTCTTACCCACCATTACAGGGGCTGGTTCCAGCTGATCTACTTTCTGCCCCTGTAACCACAGGGCTCTACATGTATCTGATTTCCACCTTCATTCTCTTCTTCTCTATACACCCCCTTGAAATCTGCCTGTTTCTGCTGGCTTCAGGGACAAGGGCAACCGTTTGTCCCTTATTCCCTGCTGTCTCAGAAGGATAAGTACGGAGATCAATCCAGTTCATAGTCTTGTTTCTCTAGTCTCTATGTGGCTTCTCAACAGAAATCTCTGCACTTCCCCAAGGCCAAAAGCCCTAGAAACCTGGGGAACTCTGGCTAGCGAACACACATCTTTCCCCTGCACTTCAGCCCACCAAATCTCTCGGCTTTTTGTTCTCCCAAAGTCTCTGTGTCTCCAGGCTATGCAGGCAAAATATCAGCCTAAATGAAAGGGCTCAACGGAGTTCAAAATTTTAAATCTATTCGTGCTCCTGGTCTTCTCTTTCCTTCAACCCTAATCTCAAAAGATAGAAACAAGCATCCAGAAAGCAGGCTCTGCTGTCAGGTCCCAGAAGAAAAGGACCACTTCTTTTTTTTTTTTTTTGGAAGGGGAGAAGGCGAGGCAATTGGGGTTAAGTGACTTGCCCAAGGTCACACGGCTAGTAAGTATGTCAAGAGTCTGAGGCTGGATTTGAACTCAGGTCCTCCTGACTCCAAAGCTGGTGCTCTATTCACTGCTTCACCTAGCTTCCCCAAGGACCATTTCATTATTCCTAAGACCTGGACCTCTCCGGCCCTAAACTCTCTAAGGGGATTATGCAAATGCCTCAACTCATGCTTTTTTTTTTTCATCTTTGCTCCACAAGAAGAACCACTGGGAATATGCACTCTGGATTTCAAAAAGAAAGGTATCTCAAGATTGGAGTCCAGTTGTCTGGATCCCTGTACAATGCAAGGGTGGGGGTATGGGAAGAAAGGTGAGGGAAAACTATTATCCAGATTACATATTTTGAGATTCTTCCTCTGGTATAAAATAGTAGAGCTGAGATAACTGCTTTTTAGCCAGGAAAATCTATATGAAACCTAGAAGGCCTGAACTGAAAATGGGAGCCCATCAGTTGGGGGATAGGAGCTCCTAGAGGCCAGGAACCATCTCATATCTGTATTTGTATCCTCACTGTCTTGCACGGTTCCGGGCAAAAAGGACGCACTAAGACAGATCAAGCATTTATTGAGTTCTTTCTTCGATTTCAACAAATGTTTATGGAACGAACAAACAAACTGTGTTTGTGAATTTAATGGAATAGGATTATACCATAAGAAATGATGAATATGAAGAATTCAGTGAAACTTGAAAAGACCTATATGAGCTAACAAAAAGTAAAGAAAGACGACACAAGAAAATAATATATAGAGAGACCATAAAGATATAAAGAACAGCATTGAGAAGATTTCAGGATATTAATCAATGTAGGGACCTAACTTGACTTCAGAGGATTGATAGTGAGAAATCTCTCCCATGACAAATGCTGGAAGAAATGTGGAAAAATTGAGACACTAATGCGCTGTTGGAGTTGTGGACTGATCCATCCATTCTAGAGAACAATCTGGAACTATGCCTAAAGGGTTATAAAATTGTTCATACCCTTTGACCCAGGAATACCACTACTAGTTCTGTATCTCAAAAAGATCAAAGAAAGGAAAAAAGAACCTGTATATATGAAAATATTTATGGCAGCTCTTTTTGAGGTGGCAAAGAATTGGAAATCAAGGGGATGTCCATCAATTGGGAAATAGCTAAACAAATTGTGGTATATGAATATAATGGAATACTATTGTGCTATAGGAAATGAGGAGTAGATAGACTTCATGATAACCTGGAGAGACTCATATAAACTGATGTTGAGTGAGAAGAGCAGAACCAGGAGCACATTGTCCACAATTACAGACACATCATATGTGTGATGACTAACTTTGATAGACTGGGCTCCTCTCAGCAATACAGGGTTAGAAGACAACTATAAAAGACTCATGATGGAAAGGGATATCCTCATCCAGAGAAAGAACTACAGAGTCTGAATGCAGATTGAAACGAACTACTTGCTCTCTTTCTTATGTGTTTTGTTTTGTCCCTTTTTTCTCATTGTTCACTCCATTGATTAGAATTCTTCTTTACAACTCGACTAATGTTTAATGTGAAGGTATTTGTAGAACCTATATTTGATTGAATGCCGCCATAGTGGGGAAGGGGGGAAGAGATGGAGGGGGAGAAAAATTGAAACTCGAGGGATAGCTGAACTGAATGTTGCAAATTAAAAGTAAATAAATAAATTGAAAAGAAAATTGTCTTCATGAGTATTAAAAAATAAAGTACTATTAAAAATTTTAAAAAGAATTGGAAATCAAGGGGATGTTCATCAATTGGGGAAAGGCTGAACAAGTTGTGATATATGATTGTGATGGACAACTATTGTTATAAGAAAGGGTTGAAAAGGGTTGTTTCAGAAAAGCCTGGGAAGACTTATGTGAACTGGTGAAAGATAAAGTGAGCAGAACCAGAAGAACATTGTGTACACAGTGACAGCAATATTGAAGGAAGATCAACTGTAAAAGACTTAGCTATTCTGATCAAGACAACAGTACAAGACAATTCCAATGGACTTGTGATGAAAAATGCTATCTACCTCCAGAGAGAGAACTGATAAACTCTGAATGCAGATTGTAGCAGACTATTTTTTAACTTTATTTCTCTTGGGTTTTTTGGTCTGTTTTCTTTTGCAACATAATTAATATGCAAATATGTTTTGCAGGACTTCATATTTATAATCAATATCAAATTTTTTGCCTTCTCGAGGTGGGGGGAGGGACAAAAGGAAAGGATAGAATTTACAACTCAGATTTTTAAAAAATGTTTGCTAAAATCTTTCTTTATATGTAATTGGGATATACATATGTATATGAAAGAAAAATGTCTCCCTCTTTTCATTAGAGGAGTGATGAACTATGGATATAGTATGAGGCATTTGTTGGTCAGTTGTGCCCAACTCTTTGTGACCCTGTGAACCATAACACATCAGTACTATCCATGGAATTTTCTTTGCAAAGACGCCAGTGGATTAAGGCAAACAGAGGTAAGTGACTTGATCAGGGTCATATAGCTAGTGTTTAAGGCTAGATTTAAACTCAGATCTTCCTGACTTCAGGCCCAGCACTCTATCTACTGAGTCATCTAGCTGCTTTCCAGAATGGGGCATACATTGGCACATATGCCCAGCGTGTTGGTTTATCATGCTTTGTATGTTTCTTTGCTACAGGGGAAGGTCCATGGTGGTGGGCAGCAGAGGTGAGTCGTTACTGAAAAGTGACAATTATGTTAATAAATATCTTCAGTAAAATACTTATTTTTCCTTAATTGCTAAAAGCTCCCGTGCTGACAAGGCGTAAAATTTCCTGGGAAGAATGCTTTTAAGGTTAAAAGAAGCCTTAGAGGTCATCCAGTTCAAAGGAGGATAAAAATAAGGCCCACACTCAGAGGAGACTTTCACCAAGACCTCCCTCTTTGCTTCCTTGAGAACCTAAGTCGTGGCTTTGAGCTCTGAGGAGCTCAAGCAAGGGTCTTGACCAAAGAACCCGGTGGATCACGTTCCCGAGTTTTCCACAAATTTGGTAATTCTGCCTCAAATGCATCAGGATAGATTCGTATTTGCTTGAAGTCATAGTCAATCAGTGAAAAACTCAACGCCTTGAACTTCTGGAAAGGTGTATCTTCTAAAATTCTCTCTTTCTCCAACATAGACAAAATACCGTAGGCCTGAGGACAGACTGCGGTATGATCTACAAGCTTTAGCTGCCTGTTGTAATAAGAGAGAGAAAGAAAAACACAGAGACACAGAGAGAAACAGAGACAGACAGAGACAGAAGCGGAACTAGCCAGTCAGACAACAGCAGAGGCAATGAGAGACAAAGACAGAGAGACAGAGACAGAGAGACAGAGAGAGACAGAGACAGAACCAGAACTAGCCAGTCAGACAACAACAGAGGCAATGAGAGAGAAAAAGAGAGAGACAGACAGAGACAGAGAGACAGAGACAGAGACAGAGAGACAGAGATAGAGACAGAGACAGAGAAACAGAGACAGACAGAGACAGAACCAGAACTAGCCAGTCAGACAACAACAGAGGCAATGAGAGAGAAAGACAGAGGGAGAAACAGAGACAGAGAGACAGAGATAGAGACAGAGACAGACAGAGACAGAACCAGAACTAGCCAGTCAGACAACAACAGAGGCAATGAGAAAGACAGAGAGAGAGACAGAGACAGAGAGACAGAGATACAGACAGAGACAGAGAAACAGAGATAGAGACAGAGACAGAATCAGAACTAGCCAGTCAGACAACAACAGAGGCAATGAGAGAGAAAGACAGAGAGAGAGACAGAGACAGAGAGACAGAGATAGAGACAGAGACAGAGAGAAATGATAGGGACTGGGGAAGGGGTGGGGGTGTGAAACTAAAGCAGCGTGAAAAGATTTCCCCAAGAAACCCCTTTCTATTCTGATATTTTAGCCCCAGGATTCAGAAGCTATGATTCTATTGTCACATCCTCATGGTTTGTTGAGTGGAAAATGCACACATGTTCTGAGCAGCTGTTTTCTTGGAGGCACAGGCCCTGCAGCAGTGAAACATCTGGGGGACAAGACAGAAGTGGCTGGTGAACCTTTTGCTCATATTGTGGCCTCTGCTGGAGTCAAAAGGCTTGAAGTAAACAGGCATCGCCAGTCAGAATGATCAGCCCTGCCTCCAGGGGGCAACTTCCAAGTTCTTCTCATCTCTGGAGCTTCATCAGTGGACTTCCCACTAGCACTTTCTCCAAAGTTAGAAAATAAACATTTCTCCAGTAGACTGAGAGGATTCCTACTTGTATTCCTTGGGCAGTCAGAGCTAGCCTGGGCCCCACTTATGTCTGTCTGCAGAGTTGAATGGAGTCTCCCCTGTGTGTCTCTTTCCTACACTGTAAAGTGCTCTCATGAGCTCTTTGGAGATATCAAACACTGCCCGCCACAGGGGAACAGTTCTTGGTATCTTCTAAAGAGTGAGGGAAATGCATTGTAATTCAGAGAAGCTCTGTAGATCCAGATAATTGCTTATAGCTGTGTTAGTATTTATAGGCCTGCACAGAAGCAGTGTTTGGGGAGTTGCTCGTGAGGCCATACCACCAAGAGACAGGCCTAGGCTATTTCACTAACAGTGGCTAGTGAAAGGTACATTGGGAATAAAGTAGAGAGGCTAGATGGTATTTCCATTTCTCTTTCAGTGTGCAACCGGTGTCTCAGGCCCTTCTGTTGAGATGTGTTTCTTTAAGTACCTACTTAATATGGTCTAACCACTGTGCTAGACACCAGGAGCAAAAAGACATAACAAAAAGCAGTACCTGTCCTCAAGGAGATTATTTTCTCTTGGGATGCTATACTATAAACAGAAAGTCATTTGAAGAAAAGATCAAGGGCACTAACATTGAAGGGGATCAGGAATAGTCTCAGGTAGATGAAGTTTAAAGGAAACCAGGGATTTGAAGAGGTAGAGGGGAGGAGGGAGAGAGTATTTCACAGCTTCCAAGAATGATAGACAAGTCTATGCAAATAACATCTAAGACCCGTTTCCCACTTCAAGGGAAATATTCAAGTAGTATCATGTCACGTGGCATAATATTAAGAAATTAAGAAAATTAATTAAGAAATTAAGAAAAAGCCAGGAATTTTATGATGGGGTATAAATAACCAAGGTAAAAAAGGAATGCTCAATTATCAATCAATTAAACAATCAACCAATAGATATTTATTAGGTATGTGCTTTATATAAGACCCAACTCTACATTTTGGAGAAACAAAGGTGAATAAGACACAGAACCAAAGGATTTTGAGTTGGAAAGGACATTGGAGATTATCTAATCCGAGCCTCTCATTTCACCAGGAAAGAAGGCAAGAAGTGAGTTGCTCAAAGTCACCCACGTAAAAATTAGGTGAGCCTTGATTGGAAACCAGATCTTTGGATTGTAAGTCCATTCTTTCCATCCTATGGTCCCTGTCCTCAGAGAGTACAATGCAGCTGGGAAGATAAAAAGAAAACATCCCAAAAGAGAATGTAGAAGGCAGTCTATCAATGCCTAGAGTCCAAAGAGAGAGTGATAGGCAATTAATTAGTGGTAAGATTAGTTTAGGAGCTAGGGATCTGGAGGGCTGGAGTGGTGAGATAAATCTCCCTGGAAGAAGAGGAATTTTAACTGGGACTAGATTATAAAATCTAGATTATAAAAGCTATAAATGAACCCTTTTATGTATTACCTTCCTCTGTTAGAATGTAAGCTCCTTGAGGGCAGGGTTTGCCTTTCTTTTTGCTTTCATTTTTATTCCAGCACTTAGCACAGTGCTTGGGACTTTGTAAGCACTTAATGCTCATCAGTAGTCTATCATCTGCCTGTGGACCTTTTACAAATATCCTTGGTAGAATCAACGGAATGTTGAATTTGGATATTGGGACTAAAGCTTACAGCCATGATTCTGAGACATTCCTCTCAGGTTCTTAGGTCTTGTTGACTATTGAGAGAGTCTTTATACTTACTCCCCAGGGCCCTTTTTTCTTCACATACTCTCAGTAGTCCTTGGTGGTAGGAGAAGGAGAAGAAGAGTGAAGGGGTTAGGAGGAGGATCAGATGTGACTCACATGAATGAAAGGGCCATGAACAGAACTGTGGTTAAAGAGTCTTGCCTTTGGTTGCGAAAGAAGCCAGCTTGCTTTATCCTAACTGCACGTGATTCCCAAAGGCAGAGTGGCAGCTCTTTTCTGCATTTGCTAAAATGACTCATCACTTGTCTTTGGACAAGTTACTTGTCTTGTCTGCACCCCAGTTTTCTCATCTCTGCATTTGGCACAGTATGCTTACATATTTAAGAGTCAGACCAAAGGGACATTTCTGGGGAAAGAAACAGAACAAAAAGGATAAAGTACTAATGGAGAAATCTCCAAACTATTACGATTATATACGTATACTCTTATATGTACATGTGTATGTATGCATATGTGTGTGTGTGTGTAGCATATATGATTACATATGTCATGGATTATAAACTCCGTGAGGACAGGGACCATTGTGTAGAGGAAGAAGCATTGGATTTGGATTGGAGTTCAGAGGATCTAAGTGTGTATCTTGGATTCTATTAATTACTACCAGAGTGACCTCAGGCAAGAGACTTAACTTCTCTTAAATTCAGTTTCCTTATTCATAAATTCCTATTTTGGATTTATTCTTTTCCTTTATCCCCTCCAAGTGCCTAGCCCAAGACTTTCCTTATATATAGCAAGAGCTTGCTAAATATTTGTTGAATTGAATAGAAAAACCTCAGGCAAGATCAAAATTTCTTGCTTCTAGAAGAGGCAGGGGGAGAGAAGAGACAAAGAAAAATAAAGACTTCCTGGTAACTTCCCCTACTGAACCTCTTGCTGCCTTCTGGCAGGAACAACTGGTTCCTTCTCCCCCTCCACAGGCCATCAGTTTCCTTCTCTCTTACTGTTCTCACTGGACTGAGTTCTCAATGTGCTCAGGTCCAAATGGGGACAGGGTGAGTGTATGAAGTTGAATATATGGGAATATGTGGGGATGTGCTTTTCTCATTATTTGCTAACACCTCATTTCTATTCCCAAGCCTTAATTGAAAGTTGATGTTCTTCTAATCATGACTAAATCTCATTCTGGTTCCTTCATTCAGTAAGCTTTTATGGAGCTCCTACTGCATGTAAGTCCCTATGCTAGATAACGTGGGTGATATAAAGATGAATAATTTAATGCAACTAAACTAATAGAATCACATTCCTATTACTCTTTAGGTTTGACAAAAGGTTTCTTCACAACAACTGTGTGAAGGAGGTAGTAAGAGGATTATTATACCCATTTCTCGGATGAGGAAACCAAGGCCCTGAAAGAGTAAACAGATTGCTTGACATGGCCTCGCTGTTAAGTGTGTGAGGCAAGATTTGAGCCTAGGGTTGCTGATTCCCAATATTTAAGAACTTACCAGATGCAAGGCCTCATCAGGAATGTGTATGATCAGAAAATGAGGTGGGTCAATAATATAGAAAGAGCAAGATAACAGTCCAAACCCTACAATTCCTAGCTACAAAAATATTAAAACAAACTAATGGAAGACCTAAAGTGTATTGGACCTATGGAAGAGAAAGAGCATGATTCAACGAAAGATCATGGGATTTGGATTCAGAAGACCTGGACATTTCCCCTTGTGAATCCTTGGGGAAGTAACTTTACTGCTCTGGGCCTCAGTTTCCTCACCTGTAAAATGAGGTGGTTAGTTTAAATGAACTCAAAGGGTCCCTACCAGTGCCAGATCTAGGATCCTAGGATTTTCAGAGATAAAATTAAGCAAGGATCACTGACATTTCTTACTGCTTCCTTCCCTCCTCCAAAATTTGACTTCAAATTCCTCAAAGTTCCTAAAGGTAGAGTTCATCATTTTCCATCTCCTAGTAGTTATCTTCTTCTATATGCAACTTAGCCCAAGGTCATGAGTATAGTAGGCACTTAATAAATTCACCTGAATTGAAATAAACTTAATCTAATTGAATTAGATAACCCAGAAAGTGTTCTTAGTGACTGGCTAAACTAGGTCCTTTGGTGGGTCTTACTAATGAACTCAAAAGTACATAGTAGAAAGGAAATGGCAAAGCCAGATGATTTCATCAGCCCCTTCCTCACCCCCTGAAGAGCTCATCTAGATTATTGTGCTTGGTTTGGGATGCCACCTTTTGGGAAAGATATGAATAAGCTACTAGAAAATGTCCAGACAAGGACAATCAGGACAGTAAAAAGGTTTCAAGATAAATCCAAATGACTTTTTTTAAGGAACTAGACCTGGTTGGTCTAGAGAAGAGAAGATGGGGAGTGGGCGTGGGTTGGGGCATATTCAAGTGTTCAAGTAATTAAAGGATTTTCTTATAGAAGAGGAATTAAATTGCCTGGCCCTAGAGGCCAGAATCAAAAGCCACGTATAAAAGTTGCCAAGAGCCAAATTTAGAATTGATATGAGGAAAAATGCCCTACTAATTAAATCTGCACAAAAGTGGAATGAGTTGCCTCAGAAGACAGTAGGTTGCCCCTCCCTGAAGTTCTTTAAGCAGGAAGCTAAATAACTTGGGTAAATTGTAGAAGGGATTTTTTTTCCAATACACTTTGGACTGGATGGGATCCATGGTCCCTTCAACCCCTGAGAATCTGTGTTGCTACCCATCATGGGTGTTTGCCCAAAGGTAGTAATTGCAATGAGCAATGGCTGCCGGGCCATCTGTGGTCATGTTGATGTAGAGGCCTCAGCTACCACCCGACCAGGAGGCCCACAGCCCTGCAGCCAGAAAGGTCAAACCCACTTCTTCAGACAGTAGCCTTCTGCCAAAGAGGAACAAGGCAAGTCAAAAGATTCATTCAGCCTCAGAAACTGGAAGTCTGGTTGGGGAAGAGACTTGCTGAAAGGCATCTAGCAAGTCAGGAGCAGAGTGAATACAGAACTAGAAGCTTCTGAGGGCTGATACCAGCAACATTCCATGTCTCCCCATCCCAGGAAGGTTTTGAGGGAAAAAGGTGTTGCTGGGAATGCAAGAGAAGAAGAAAGAGTCTCAGCAAAGGAGAAGCAACCCTGTGGCAGAGTTCAGTACATGGAGTACTCCTTTTGCTAGAAAGCACTTAGCATAATGTTTGGCACACAGTAGGTGCTTAGCAAACATTTATTGACTACTGATTAGAAGTGAGAAGCTGACAACACAGAACCACCAACGAAACATGGGACGTGGGGAGGGCATTTGAGAATTGAGTCCCAGCTTCATAACTGGCCATTCATATGGTCTTCAGCACGTCAGCTAATTTCTCTGGACTTCATAACATCATAGATTTAGAACCAGAAAGCCTTCCTCTTTGGAATGAGGATAATAATAGCACAGAGACCCTGTGAGAAAGTGCTACATAAGGGACTTTATAAATAGGGGCTGTTATTTTCATCATCATCATTGCCACAACATAAATAAAAAGCCCTGGATTCAGAGTCAGAAGACCTAAGTTCAGATCTTGCTTAGGTGGTCTGCTATGGACCTCACTTTTCTTATCAGCAAGAGTGAATTAGACAAGCTCTGTATTGTGTGGCGTTATAATGCCCCTGAAAGAATGGTGAGAGGCATAATAAGAGACAATAGAAAGACCTCCCAGGACCTAGAAGCAAGAGCTAATGGATGGTAAATGATCAATCAATCTAAGAACCTACTATGTGCCAGGGACCGAGTTACAGTCTAATGAGAGAGACAATATGCAAATAAATATATACAAAGCAAGTTTTATGCAGGCACACTTTGGAGATATCGTGGGCTCAGTTCCAGACTGCCA
>CM053585.1:259850817-259865939 GCA_028646515.1 Pseudochirops corinnae
CACCCCATTATCAATCTCCTCTTTATGGAACAGTCCTAGTATCTGATGGGATCTCTAGAACAAAGGATAGGAACAAACGAGGAGTTCATATAATAGATTTTCGTGTTGTTCTTGAAGATTACCCAAATTCCTAGCTCAAAATAGTAACGTTTTCCTTTGGCAACTTAGGCAATATCTTAACAATAAGGCCAATTGCATCTCCTTGATATGCTATGACTACTCATGTGGTTTATTATTTTATTTTGGTAACTCTGAGCCCAGGACAATCTGATGCTTATATGTTCATAGATCTCAACCATCCAGTATGCAAACAATTCCCTCAGCAACTCTCTTCCTCATCTCTACACCTACCTCCATAACCAATGTATGATGCCCATCTACCTCCAGCTGAGGAGAGACAGCTCTGTGGTCAGGAAGTCTCTTTTTCAGAGTTCAGATCAATCCAGACTTGCCTATAGCCTGACATTCTTGTAGATCAGGGTCAGCATAGAAAATAGTCTTGGACAGGATTCAGTTCTTCCCAGATTCAATGAACCTCAGGGCTGGAATGGACCTCAGAAAATCCATTCTGAATGGTATCACTGATCAGTGGCCTTGTGTCAGGTATAAGATGCAATCAATGAGGAAACAAAAGTTTGAGCTTCTGAGTATATTGATTTATTAAGCAATGTGTACCAATTGCCCAACTAATCAGGACTGGTAGCCTTCCTCAGCTTTGGCACTGAACCTCAAGTACAGGGGTGGGGGGGGGGGAACAGACTTTTATGCATTAAAAACAATCAAATAATTTAAAGAAAACAATTAACTAGCATACAAAATTAGGGGATCTGATTTCTAATTGGAGGAAAGATTAAGCACTGTTCAAGTTGGGAGGGGAGAGCAAACAGATACAATTCCCTAAAATAAGATGAAGAGATGTCCCATCCCCCACGTGACTGTATGCAATTAAAAGAGCATAGAAACAACAATTGATCAGTATGGGACCTGTTTTAAGATAATGGCTGCTTGAAATTTAAAATTGTGAGAAAATTCCTGTCATCAATATTTGGATCTTGACTGAATTTCTGGTCAGCATTACCTAGGTCCTTACTTAAGGGTCTCTAAGCAGCAGGTAGAGGTGGTCCATCTTCCTGGTTGTGAAGGGCTAGGTTCAAATGATGAAATATAGTTTTTCTCACGATTCCCACAATTGAATAGACTTTTCTTATAGGACAGAAATTAGACTAGACCCATAATTGAATAAAAATATACCTACCACAAGGCCACTGATCAGTGATACCATTCAAAATGGATTTTCTGAGGTCCATTCCAGCCCTGAGGTTCCTTGAATCTGTGAAGAACTGAATCCCGTCCAAGACTATCTTCTATGCTGAACCTGACCCGATCCGGAATTGAGTCACAAGATGGAGTCAATGTGGTGTGCTCAATTCCCATAATTAATCACTTGCTATTCTAATCCCCTTAGTTCCCCTAGTCTTTCTACCTATACTTGAATACTTCCAGAAATGGGGACCTCAAATCTACCCAAGATAGCCCATTCTCCATTTGGGAAAATACTTATTATCAGTTTTTCCTTTCATCAAACCAAAATCTGCCTTTCTTTAACTCAGAATCCCATGATTTTATATTTAGAGTTAGAAAGGTTCTCAGAGGCCATCTTATCCAACTTTTTTTCATTTTATAGATGATAAAGTTGAAGACTAAGTGACTTGCCTGAGGTTACATAAGTGTCAAGGATCAGAGATGGGATTAGAACTCAAGTCTCCTGTCTCTAGAGCCAGAGATTTTCTAACTTCATCACTACACATTGCTCCCCATCCTGTCTTCTAGAATCAAATGAAACAATTCTAAAATGTCTTTGATGTGACAATCCATCGGACTACTTGAAGATAGTGATCTAGGAACCCCAGGCAAATCCCTTAAGTTTTCTAGGTTTCAGTCTCCTCAATTGTGAAAAGAGGGGCTTGGACAAAATTGCCTTAAGGGTCCCTTCCTATTCCATTTCTATAATCCTGTGATCCCAATTTGCTCTCTACTCCCAAGTCTTCTCTTCTCTAGGTCAAACAGATCCTTTAACCAGTTCTTATATGGCATGGTCTTCAGACCCCTCACCATCCTGGTCACCTTTTACACTTTCCAGATTGTCAATATTCTTCCTAGAATGGATCCCCCAGAACTGTGCCATGCTCCAGAGGGAGGTAGCTTAGGCAACACTGGGCTCCCTAATTACTTTCGTATGTATCTAAAATGGGGATTGACAAGAGCCAAGTGCCCCACCACCCCATCCTCAGGGTTCCACACTGCTTGGTTCTGCAGAGTTGGCAGAAGTAGAAGGCAGGTGACAAGACTGGATGAGGCAGCAGTCCTTTTGCTACAGCACGTTTACCCTTCCTTAGCAGGTTTTGTACTTGATCATGTGTTGTGGGATTTTCTTTTTGCTATTAGATTCATGATGAATCAATACTACAGAAAGGACTCCAAGGCTTCACAGATCTGAGATTCCTTCCCTCCCTCTGTCTTTGAATGAATACTGATTGGATGTTCCTTCCCTCCCTCTGTCTTTGAATGAATGCTGATTGGGTGTCCACACCAACTCTGACACCAATTTCTGAGCCCTCAAGAGCAGGGGCGGGTTGATAGGCTGCCTAAAGAGACATGAATTGGTCCAGATCAGAAGTGGAGAAGGCCTAAGCTTCCAAGCTGATCAGTTGTGAGACTGGGCTCCTGAGTGGCCACTGTACATCCAGACTGGGGGACCTAGCCTCACACACACACATACACACACACACACACACACACACACACACACGCAAGTGTATATTCACTCATACACACACATACACAAATACCCAAATCCTATACTTCAAAACATCAGATCATATTGGCATTTCCATTTGTATATGAATCTGGAGAACTCTATTACCTAACTTGCTTTTCATCTTTCAACCTGGAACTTTCAAAGCCTGGAAACACCTTCTCCAATGCTGCAAAGAGCTCTGTGTGTTTATCCTTCCATTCACACTGTCTGCTAGATGCTGGAGAATCAGGTCAGACTTGAGCTCCTCCCACAGCCCCTGTCTTTGCTGCGCCCCTGGAACATGGCACCTAGGAATCCTGGAGTGTGAGGAAGATTAGCAGCATAAACAGGGCCCTCCTGGTTCCTGTTGCATGGAAAGAGCCATGCCCATGTCCATGACTGTGACAGAAAGGTCCTTGGGAGAAACCTTTCTATGATAGGGATTCTAAGCCATGATTTGGGCAGGAAGTAAGCATCATTCTTGCTGTTGCCTTCAAAATTTAAAAGTCATGGGATCTAGATCTAAAGGAGACCCTAGAGACCACCGAGGCCAAGCCCCTCATATTACAGAGAAGGAAACAGAGATCTGTAAAGGTCAAGTGACACAGTCACAGAGCTAGAAAATGGCTTACCCTTATTCCAAATTCACTGTTCTTCCCACTAATACCACACTCTCTTCTCTTTTTGTTTAATAGCCCTCTATGGCCCTCTCATCTATTCATTTATTTGACCCCTTTGTGAGCCTGGTCACATTTTTGGTCTATACCACTTCTCAGGAAAACAAATTCCATAAGTTGACTCTCTGTTATGCAAAGGGGAGACTTCCTTTTATTTGCCTTAAAACTACCTCTTTTAGGCTTCAAGGGGGAACTTGCTAGTTCCCCTAGTTCTACTATTCTGGGATTTGGTGAAGAAGTCCATGCTCACCCACTGTATGTCCATCATGATTTTACAGACTCCCAAGAATACTGATTCCGAGCTGCCACCTCCATCTCTGTGCAGGACCCTACCTCCATACAGGGTCCAGGGCTGCTGGAGTGAAGCTCTACATTGTTCATGTGCTCTGTGTTATTCTGACACTGGGGACTGACTCAATTTAATTCATTAAAGACTATTAAGGGTAAGACCTGGAGCCAAGTAGTAGGAAAGTTACCAACAGAAGTAAGTAAGACTGGTCCTTGGTCTTCTTGCAGAGACCTATGCTCTCTGCAGCAGAGATCTATGCTCTCTGCAGTCCATTTCCAGTCATACTCTCTGACTGTGTGTCACTACTCAGCTGAAAAACTTTCAGAACCTTCCAGTTGCTTACACACAGCACTAGAACCAATGCCCAGTCCCTAGTAGGAGCTTAATTCATGCTTGTTGACTTCCACTTCATGAGAATGTCATTTAAAGACCTCCGTGTACTGAACTCATTCTATTTCTCCAAATCTTAATTCCAAGTGAACCTGATTTCCATCAAACAAGAATGGAGTTTTCCATTCTTTACATACTCAGCCATATTCCATACTTTCCCATTCCTTGCCCTTGCTTTTATTATCCCTGTTCTAGAATGACTTCCAGCATGCTCCTTCCCATATCTGTCTGTCCAAATCATGTTTGTCCTTTGAAGTGTGCTAAGATGCCTCCTTTATGAAGCCTTCCTTGATGTTCCTTGTCTCTGTTCTCAAAGCACCTCTAAAATCCTTCCTTTGGTCAGAATTCTCTCCTGATGCTCTTTAATCCTAGTGCATTCTCTCTGTTGGTTACTGCCTACTCATCCTATATATAGGCTGTACATCATTGTCTGTACTTTGTCTCCCACATTAGACTGTGAGATCCTTGGGGGAGGGGGTGTTGTCTTTTGTCTCTTTCTTGTCTTTTCAGCATTTAGCACAGTGCCTGGTACATAGTGGGTACTTCACTAATTTTTATTACCTGACTGACCTTGTTCCTTTATTATTTGCACCCATGTCTTAGAGCCCTGACAAGATTATAAGCTCCTTGAGGGCAGACACCACACATGGAAAATCCAACTCATGCTTGTTAAATTGAGTTAATTGGGTAAAGCAGGTAATATAATGGGTCAAGGAGCAGAATACATGGGTCCTAATCAAGAACTATACGCTAATTCACCAAGTGGTCTTGGGTAAGCCATGCTCCCCTTTCTAGGGCTCCATTTCCTCACTTGTAAAATGAGTCCTATTGATATTTCTTGAGTAATCTCTTGGGTTCCTAAGTGGCACATGAACAGGCTGACACTTGTAGAGAATGTCCATGGACCAAACCATCCATCTCACCACCATCGATGAGGACTCGTCTTTAACTTGTCTTGCTATAATCATTGATCAGTCAACTCAGGAAAGATGGTCAATTAATCAGCCAACAAACATTCATTAAGTACTTAGTATATGCTTGGCAATGGGCATAAATATACAAAAGTGAAATCCTCCCAGAGCTCAAGGAGTTTATATGCCACTGGTGGCAAGGAGGAGGATGTAATGCATTCACAGAAAACTTCATGATACATACAAAGTGATTGAATGGGGGACATTAGAGGATCAGGAGTCTATAAAAAGTCTCTTTAAGGAGTTGAGACTTGAAAGAGCCTCATGATTCCAAGAGGCAGAAATGAGGAGGGAGAGGGTTCTGGTCTTATACAAAGGAATGGGAATGAATGATGGAATGCAGTATTTGAGGAACAAAAAGCAGATCAGTTTTCCTGGAACATAGAGGAGGATAATGTGTATAAGATAAGTAGGAGTCAGATTAAGAAGGGCTTTAAATGCTTAAATAGGGGAGTTTACGTTTTATTCTAAATGCAATGGGGAGTTATGGATGCTTCTTGAGCAGGGGAGTGATATGGTCAGACCAGAAACAGGCCATATGTAATGCCACATGGTATTAAGTATGGTATACTCAAAGACTGAGGTCAATATTTTATTCATCATCTTCCCCTTCTTTTCCCCCTAGGTGTGCAGTTAGTTACAAAACAAATAGATTTCCAGGTCACTAGTAATATATGGGCTGTTTGGGCAGTACTTATCCTATGGGGAGAAAGGGAAAAGACTTGTATGCATTGTTCAGCCTGGAAGAACTCAGTTGTCATAGAAAGAATCCTGGATTAGGGTTTAGGGTTCTGAGTTTGAATCCCAAGTCTGCTATATCTCAATGACTGGACCTTGAATAATTTCATCTGTCAAGGTTTCAGGTTCCTCTTCTCTAAAATGGACAGGGGCTATAATAGTTGAAAACCAATGAGTTGGTTTAGTGGATAGAGCTCTGGGCCTGGAGTCAAGAGGACCTGAGTACAAATTTGGCCTCAGGCACTTACTAGCTGTGTGACCCTGAGCAAGTCTCTTTACCTTGTTTGCTTCAGTTTCTTCACCTACAAAATGGGCTAGAGAAGGAAATGGCAAACTGCTCCAGTATCTTTGCCAAGAAAACCTCAAATTGGGTCACAAAGAGTTGTACAGGACCGAAAATGACCCATCACGACAACAGAAAGACTAAGTGATCTTCTGGTTCCCTTTCAACTCTAAATCCTATTTGCTTCTAAGTTACTACAACTTGTTCCATCTTAGTTTCTTCCTCTTTAAAATAAGGGGTATTGGAGCAACACTGGATAATTCCCAAGATCTCCATCTCTAAACCTATGATTCTATTTTTTAGTAGTTTGAATAAATGGGTGTCTGTATCATCAGTGTCCTCTCAATTTAGAGGGTTTAGCCAAAATAGGTGTTTTCTATATAGAAGAATTTAATGGAGCCTTCAAGGGCTATGAAAACCCTCTGTTCATATTCCCCCTGGTTTCATTAGGAGGATTTTCAGACTAGGTGAACCTAGAATTGTAACCTGGGGCTCCTAGGATAGTTCAAACCCTGGGTCCCAGGCTTGGCAAAGACTGATTAAGTAGTGTGTGCATATCTGTGGATTCTTTTATTGTAGAGACCATTAGAGGTGAAAGGCACTTCAGAAACTGTTCTGTCTACCTTGTATTTGAACAAAATTCCCTTCTACAGCTCCTGCAGCAAGTGGACTTCCAACAGAAGCTGGGAGACCTGCAGTAATGGGACGCTCATTACCTTCCAAAAGTCCAGCTTTTGGACCATGCCTAGCACAGTGGAAGTTTTTCCTGATATTATGCATCTCTGACACTTAAGTACACACCCTTATTCATCTGTACATTTTGGGAAATTGGGAGTTATCTTTGAGAAAGGCCTTTTGGTATCTCAGATCTTTACTTAGCAGCACTGGCCCCAGTGGGATTTTCATAGGATAATAGCTCTAGAGAGGAAGAAAACTTCACTGCCTGATATCCAACCCTCTTATTTTATAGATGGAGAAATAGAGTCACAGAGAGGTTAAGAGACTTGCCTGAGGTCACCAATGTTGCTGTTTTATACTATGTTATACTATTTTAGATCTGGGACTGGAGGGGGCCTCCAGGATCATCTAGTCCAAGACCCTTGTTTTACCACAAGAAAACTGAGGCCCAAAGAGGTTTCTGAAGGTCACATTGATAATAAATAATGGAATTAGGATTTTAATGAGCTCATATGACTTCAGGTTCAGGGCTCTTTCCATTCATTCATTTACTCATTCATTTATTCATGAAGCATTTTCAAACCATCTATTATGTGTGAAGCGCAGTGCAAGGCTGAGGATACGAGACAAAAATGAGACAACAATCTTTGACCTTCATAAGCTTCCATTCTATGGGGAGAACAGACAGACACACACACATGCACACACACACACACACACACACACACACACACACATATATATATATATATATACACATGTGTGTAGATATCTATATTTATATGTATGTATATGTATTAGAGAGAGAAAGAGATGTAATAACAAGGAAATCAACAATTGAGAGCCCATTGCTACATACACTCAATAGTAAGATGGAGGATAGAAATGGGAGTATGTTCTTTGTTTGAAATCTTTTTCAGGCTTAGAAATGATGGGAAATGGGAAGAATGTACTGGGGAATTTAATGAGCAATTGCTGGAAGATGCCAGGTTGTGGTGGAAATGGGGATTCTTGTAAAGGTTTTTGCATCATTCTTTCCATGCACAAAGCCTTCCTGCATTCCTTCTTTTAGTCCAACCAATATTTAAGTCAGTTTTTGTTGACCACATAGAGAAAAAGAGAACAGATTACCTTGGTCCACTTTGAGAACCAACTTGGAACATCTTTTCTTTGTGGTTCTGGTACATTCAAATACTAGTTTTGTTTTTTCTTTCTAAACTTCTGTTTTCCATCTGACCAGTACCAAAACTGAAAGTGGTGATATCTGTGAGTGAGGCTGACCTCAGTCTAGTCAGTCTTTCCAACCCTTTCTCCAGACCAGCCTGGGCCAAGGCCAGCGTAGACCAGAGCTCTCCTTCACATTTGTGGTTTTGTACCCGCCTCTCTGCTCACCTACTTACCAGGTTGGTCATGCAAGAAGCATCGGGCAGAGCGCAAATTGGGCGGTTAGTTGCCTAACCGCCCAATTTGTGTGAGCAATTTGGTAATTGCATGTTTGATTAATTGCAAGTACAGGCTTGGGAGCCACCTTTTGAAGAGATGGACCAGTAGTAGGCTCAGGATAAGCATCCAGTCCTCTGGGTGAGGCTTATCCAAACTTCCAACTTTCCCAGCTTCTCATATCACTGAATCCCATCTCGCTGCCCTATGCTGCAAGTACTGCTTTCCTTCTCATCCTATTCCTCCCCATCCTAACTCTTTCCAGGGCCAGTATTGAAGTCTTCCCTAAGGCTCATTGGATGATGTTTCCTAAAGTAGTCCTCTCTCACTTCCCTGCATTCTGGCTTCTAATATGAACCCAAGAATACCCTTCCTTGACCTGGTAAAATTCCTGCCTTCTTTTAAGACTCACTTCAAGGATCATTTCCTGTAAGAAGTCTTTCCCAGTCTCCCCAATTACTAGTACCTCTCCTCCAAGGCTACTTTCCATCTACTCTTTTTTTATATTTGAAATGTTTCTTATCTATGCATATGTGGTCTCTCTATTAGAGAGTATACTTGTTAAGGACAGGGTTACTTTTGCTTTTTCTTTGTCTTCCCAGCATTTAGTGCCTGACGTAATAAACCCTCAATGGATGCTTGTTGGTTGGTGAATTGAACTCTGGCTACTGAGGGATCTGGCTCATTCTGTCCAGAAAGAAATGAAGGCATCCTTGGACACTTAGTAATGGGAGATGGTGGGTGCATTGGTAGTGTCCAGGGCAAGACTCATGATAGCACTCTGCCTTGGTGAGATCCTCTCTAAAATACTATACTCAGTTTAAAGTATCAGGTATATTAAAAAATAATAAGTTTATTGATGTCTTCTCATTTCTGGATAAATCTCTCCTCCGTCACTTTCCCCACTAAATCTCCCCTTTGTAAAATACAGACACAGGCACACAGACACACAGGCACACACAGACAGACACACACACACAACAACAGACAAAATTGATCAATATGGTAACCCAAACTCACAATGTATGTAATATTCTCTCCTCATTCTCTGTACCTTTTGGTCAAGAGCAAGAGCCATGTTTCAGTCTTTGCTCTCTGAGGCTATGAGTTTTTAAATAGTTTTGTGTCCTGGATTCCTTAAGCAGACTGGTAAAGTAAAGGCACACATTCTTAGAATTGTATTTTTAATGCATTAAATAGAATACATGGCATTACAAAGGAAATAAATAATATTGATATACAAAGAAACTATATCACTGCTGGTTTTTTAGTCAGTGTTTGACTTCCTTTAAGTGACCTTTTCATTTAAATTATTGTAATTATTGTGTGGTGGTGTTCTTCTGGTGCAGCTAATTTCGTATTGTATCATTTAATGCAAACCTTCACATACTTCCCTAGAATAAAGACAAGGACTGGATTTGGGATTTAATTGGTATAGGAAATTCCCAGGGGAGGAGATTCTAGCAACGCAGTTCAGCACCCTCTCTGGAATTTCTAGTCTGAGAGAGCTGGCCAGGGGCACTGAGAGGTTAAGTGACTTTGTTTGTGTCAAAGTTGGGAATTTAACCCTTTCTTCTTTACTGGGTCTTTTAGCCTCTGCTCTCCCAAGTTGCCCATTCACATTTCCCTGAACTCCTTATACTTGCCATTTCTTTTGCACAAGCATATCTCTTTACCACAGTATCCCCTAGACACCATGTTTCAGAGAGGATATGAACAATGGGAGACCTGGCAGAAGATGTGGAACAGGATGGGAGGGAGGCTAGAAACCATGTTATAGGTGGGAAGACCAGCTGGAAAGGAGGGAGGATATTTAGTCTGAAGACTTGGACTGGGATGTTACCACTGCCTTTAAACACTTAAAAGCCTATTTTTGTGAAGGAGAAATCAAGATGGCTCCACTTGGCCTCAAAGACAGACTCAACTTTGATATAAGAGGGAAAAAAGCTGACAGTTATTCCATGAGCTTTAATGGGAATGGCTTGTGGAAAGTAATGGCTTCTCCTTCACAAATAATGGTCAAGCAAAGGCTGGTTTATTTCTTATTAGGTATTGAATTCAGTTGTTCTTTCAGTTCAATTTCATTCCATTTACTTTATTCCAATCCAATAATCACTCAGTGCCTACTGTATACACAGTTTTGTGCTATTGGGAAAATAAAAACAAACAAAATGGCTCTGCCCTGAAGGGGGTGGGCATGGGAGCAGGAAACTTGCACATGGATGAGTAAATTAAAAAAAAAAATCTTCCAAGTGAATATAAAGAAAATCTGTGGGGGCAGGGGAAGAGTACATTAATGGCAGGGCAAGAGGAAGAAAGGTTTTGAGTAGGAGGTGGCACCGTGGCTGAGATATGAAAGAAGATAACCTAAAAAGGGGGAGGTGAAAGGAGAGCATCGCCAACGTGAAGGGTAACTTGGGAAAAGGCACGGAAGTAGCAGATGAGATGTTTTATATGGGGAATGGCAAAGAGGCCAGAGGTTAATAGAGGAATTCTTGCTCAGGTAAGGGTTGGATAAGATATCCTCTGAAGTCTCTTTCAGCTCAGATTCTATACTTATGTAGGGGTATGAGTTCATATTCAGAGAACTAGAATCTCAGAATCTCAGAGCTGGAGGAGGCACTCAGGGGCTACCCACTCTGCCTGCTGTCCGCACGGGAATGCAGCATCTTCAACAAGTGATCCCCCTGTCTTTGGAGACCACTCTTTCCTGAAGCAGCCCTTTCCCCTTTAGGGCACTTCTAATTTTCAGGAAATTTTTCCTTATATGGAGCCTAAATCTGCTTTTCTGCAACTTCTACCTACTGGCTGCCCAATGAAGCCAGGAAAGACAACTCTCTTCTGGTCCCTTAGTTTGAGTCTATATAACATGTAGTAATGATACTTGACAGAGTAACTTAATCAAAGGAGACAACCTACCTAGATAATTCGGGTCACCCTTCCTTTTGAGTATCGCAGACATGTCCAAGTTCTCACTATAATACAGGAGCTTCTGTGCCAGTTACTCGGAGGGTGTGACATTGACTCAGAGGACCCCAACTAAACAGTCAATAAGTTTTCATTAAATAGTTCCTGAGTGCTAAGCATTGGATATACAAAGAAAGGTCAAAAGAAAAATTGAACTAAACTAAATAATTCCTGCTATCAAGGAACTCACAATCTAATTCCAGAGAAAATATAAAAAAAAAATTTAAGAAGAGAAAAAATTTAAACAAAACTGATCAATATATTGAAAAGAAAATCTGACATTAATTCCAGTGCTTCTCCCTCATGGACCTTCCATCTCTGCAAAGGAGTTGGGGGTGGGGGTCTTGTCACATCTCTTCTTTGGGTCCAAGCTTGGTCTTTATAATATTGAATATAATTCAACTCTTTACCCCCCATTCAGACTATGATTTGGATAACTGTATTCTAATGACTATGTTCAAACAAGGATAAAGAGGAGGGTATTCAGTAGAGGGAAGGTAGTAGCATTGGGGAGATTGGGGAAGGCTTTGTGTAGAACAGTGGTTCTCAACCTGTGGGTCGCAACCCCTTTGGGGGTTGAATGACCCTTTCACAGGGGTCGCCTAAGACCATCAGAAAACACATATTTCCGATGGTCTTAGGAACTGAGACACTGCTCCTCTATCTGTCTTCAGGTGGGTCCGCCCGCATGCAGATACACCCACATATGAGTATTAAAGGGTCTCTGCATTAGGAAGGTTGAGAACCACTGGTGCAGAAGGTGAGATTTTAGCTGGTATTTGAAGGAAGCCAGAGAAGTGAAGAGACAGATATAAAGAGGGAGAGAATTATGGACACAGGGAATAGCTAGGGAAAATGTCCAGAGTAGGAATATAGAGTGTCTTGTATGAGAAATAACAAGCTGCTAACAATCCTGGATTTCAGAGTTTGTGGGGAGAGGTGGCCAGGAAGGTATAAGAAACCTGGTAAGGTGTGGGGGGTACTAAACAGTGGATTTGATATTTGATCCTGGGGATGAGTGGAGTTGATTGAATGGAGGTGTTGGGTAATGGTCAGATGTGTATTTTAGGAAAATCAGTTTGACAACTGACTGAAGTGGGGAGAAACTTGAGTTGGGTAAACCCACCAGCAGGCTATTGGAATAGTGCAGATATTCAGGTGATGAAGTCCTGCACTGTGATGGCAGCAGTATCTGAGGAGAGAAGGAGGCATATATGAGAAATGTTGCAAAGGTAAAATTTGGCAACAGATTGGATGGAGGAAGGATGTGGAGATCAGAGAGAGAGAGACAGAGAGAGACAGAGGCAGAGAGAAGAGCAATCAGACCTTACCTAGTTCTCCCCTAAGGGTCTATTGTGGCCTGGGCAGTAATAGAAATAACACTAGGGCACTTTGGGTCAGGGAACTCTAACTTAAGAAATTCTAAGAAGGAGAAAAAGGGTTCAGACTAAGCCCTTCCCCTAACTGTGGTCCCATAAATGACACTGGGCATTGTGTAGCTGTCTGAATGATAATCTGAATGAAAAAAAAAGAAAGAAGAGTTAAAGTATAATGAATGTTTCAAAATTATAAAGAATAAGCTCAAACCCAAAGAAGAGTTATTAGAAGACCCTCCTCTTCCAACTCCTTTGCAGAGGTGGAAGGTTCAGGGGTGAAAAGCATTGCATATAATGTTAGAGTTTTTTGTTTTCAAAGTAGTGATTAGTTTTGCTGAATTTTTTTTCTTCTTAAAAAAAAATTCTTCATTTTATAATAAATTCTCTGGGAAGGGGAAGAGACAAAGATGGGGAAGAGAAATCTAGATTATCTAAAAATAAAAGATACCAATAAAATACATTTCAAGTTAGAAAGGAAAAAAAAAGTTAGCCTCTCAGCATGAGGCCAAGCAGCCTTCCCAGTATATGTTTTTACCATTAAAAAGAGGAAGCACTGTAGGAAAAAAAAAGATGCATCCAGGGCAACTTTTTTTTATTACAGAAATAGTCAGGGAGTAAAGGCTTTTTCTGTTTACAGGAAACTCTCATAAATCCTCCAAAGGGGAGCTGGCTGAGCAATCCTCGCCAGCTTAGTAGGCTGGGCACACTGGGGCTTCCTAAGCCATGGCTGACTGGTCCCTTCTCCTTGATCGTGCCAGCCGAGTAGCCAGTCCCAGGGTGGAGGGTCACGTCTGGCTGGAAGGGAAGGGTCTGAGCCCTTGGGGTGGGAGAAGGCGTGGAGCCACCAGACTTCCTCCCTGGTAACATCAGCTGCCCTCTCCCCTGAGGGCTCCTCCACTTAACTCTGTGCCTCCTACACTAATGATATTTACTCTTCCCTCCTTTGCAAGGTGTTAGGCGGGCTAATTAGTGTTTTGAAACCTCCTGAAGGCAGAAAACATAGTGTAAGTGCTTAATAGTTGCAAGAGTCATGTTATGCCTAGAGCACAGTGGGAGGATGGGGTGATTCTGTTGGCAGAGGAAGAGGAATGACCAATATGGTAAGTCATATTTTGAGGTGGTAGCAGCATCATTAAGAGAAAGGATTGTATGAGATACCGTGGTAGCTTCTACACGACTGTCAACTGAAGTATTTTTAATTAGATGGCGTAAATAAAAGTCTTGGTGCATGACTATGAGTAGCATTGTTTTCATGGGTAAATTTTTTCCTCCAATTTAATAAGCTTTTGCTAAGCTCCTACTATGTGCCACACACTGAGCTTCTTACTACAAGGATAAAGGCAACAACAAAACAGGTTCTGTCTTCAAGGACCTCATTCTATTAGCAGTAATTAAGCTTCTAAAATTGTGTCAATCATGGGTAAAATCTTCCTTCCCTTTAGGTCCAAAGATTTAGTGTGGGAAAATCCCTTCACAGGTACAAGAATAATGTCTCTTGACTGAGCATTAATATATCATTCCTCCCAGAGGAAGTCACCAATTCATTCAGCACATTGAGTTGAACCCACTCAGGCTTGAGAGTTATAGCTTCCATTCCAGTACATTCCATTCTACAAACATTTAGTAAGTGCTTCTTATATACACCAGGCTAGATTTTCAAGATAACAAGACAAAATAGGAAAATCCTCTGCCCTGAAGGACCTTAAAACGCCACTGCAGCTGCTGTAGGGATGCAATGGGAGCACAGGAAACAAAAAAGGAGCTCATTTGAGAAGGAAGAGAATGTTAACCACTGGTATGCCCAGAAAAGGCTTCACAGAGGGGGTGACTCTTATGTCCAGAGTAGCTGTGCCAGGTAATGCCCTAGCCTACAGTCTCAAAGACCCTGTAATCAAATAGGAAGACAAAACAGATGCCCGCTCAGCAATAGGTCAATCAGCAAGCATTTATTAAGTGTCTACTGTATGTCAGGCTTAAATCCCACCTTCTGCAGGAGCCTTTCCTGATGTGTTCCTTTGCTCTCCCCAGTTTCTTTCTTTGATTCTGTATGTATCTTGTATGTTCTTAGTTATCTACAAGTTGTCTTCCACATTAGAATGTCAGCTTTCTGAGGGTAGGGACTATGGTTTTGCTTCGCTTTGTCTCACTGGTGTTTAGCATAGTTCCCAGCACATTGCTTAATAAATGATCGTTGACTAACTGACTGACCACTAGATGCTAGTGATACAAAGAAGGAGAGAAATCACTATAAATTATACTAAGACGTTATGTGAGTAACAATAAATAGAGAGGTTCTGGGAGGTAGGAGTGATTCAGGGAGGGAGAGATGAAGTGAATGGTAAAGCTGTGACTGCTGAGATGGTTGAGCCTTGAAAGGACAGACTATTCCAGGCAAGGGGAACAGGGTGTATAAAGACATAGAGAAGAATGGAATGAACAACTGGTAAGAAGGTATAAAACAGTGGTTCTCAACCTTCCTAATGCTATGACCCTTTAATACAGTTCCTCATGTTGTG